>CAJHNH020001900.1:0-52500 GCA_905116865.2 Candidula unifasciata | reverse complement strand
TTTGCAATTTGACATTTTGGTTGATATGAGTGTTTTTCTGCTCGTTAACAGTACTTGGGGTTTTTCTTTTTGTGCTTCTCTTTTTAATGAATTTTGGTTCTTTATTAATGTCTTACCCCAGATGACCTCACAGGACAGTCCACATAGGTTGGTCTGTGGTAAGGCGTTTTCCGAACTTCTGATGCTTTCAACATCCCCAAAACATCCAGACCTGGCACTAACCCCAACCCACCTCCGTCCCACGAGAAAGTGCAGCCTAGGTCCCACGACTGAATGCAGCATATCTATCACCCCACGAAATATTAGACTGTCCCGTCACCTGTGGATTTTCCCTGTTTGGGGTTGGCTATTAATATACTTTTGAAAAATATCATTATGTAGCATGTCCTTTGCAGAACGTCGATCTCCTCACGGTCTGCCCTAAAAAAAAAAAAAAAACACTCCGGCAAGCTCACCTGCCTCATGTACTTTCATATTCAAGGAGTCACTTATATCATATGCCCATATTCGTGTTGGTCGGCCCCTGCCTCTCCTTCTTTATACCATGCCTTCTGTTATTGCTTTTTCTAATCCGCCAGTCAACAATCACATTTTGTTATGTTAGAAGACTAAAAAAAAAGGGGGGGGGGGAAAGAGACAGAGTGGTCTTTTGCACACTTTATGGGACATTGGTTGAAATGAGTGTTTTTCTGCTCGGATACGAAACTACGTGGGGTTATTCACTCTTTTCTTTCCTCTCTTTTTAATGAATTTTGGTTCTTTATTAATGTCTTACCCCAGATGACCTCACAGGACAGTCCAACATTTTAGAGGGTGGTAAGACTGCGTTTTCCGGCTTTCTGATGCTTTCAACATCCCCAAAACATCCAGACCTGACACTAACCCCAACAAACCTCAGTCCCACGAGAAAGTACAGCCTAGGTCCCACGACTGCATGCAGCATATCTATCACCCCACGAAATATTAGACTGTCCCGTGACCTGTGGATTTTCCCTGTTTGGGGTTGGCTATTAATATACTTTTGAAAAATATCATTATGTAGCATGTCCTTTGCAGAACATCGATCTCCTCACGGTCTGCCCTAAAAAAAGAGACAGAGTGGTCTTACTACACACTTTATGGGACATCATCTGTTTAAAAAAAGTTGAGGACCACTTCTATAAAGGATACGAAACTATCGTGTTTATTATTCACTACTTTCTCTTTCCTCTACACAATAGGTTGGGTAAGAAATGTATGTTGTGTGTTAACTGGTCGACCGCATATTACGGGGTCGAAAAAGATAGCTAAGATTACTGCAACTGTACGCAACCATGCATGTCATGTGAGGCGACTAAAAAGCTTTTGTGTGCGACTAGCGATTTGATCTCGACAACATCAGTAACTACAAAGTGCAGCTAATCACAGAAAAGTTTACAGCAGTAGCTCTCAACCTTCCTAATGACGCGTTAAGTTCTTCTTTGATATAACCATTACTTCCGTTTTCTTAATATTCAATAAAAGTCCATTCTTAGCACTTAGACTGTCCAGTTATTTCCAACAAGTCGTTTTCTTTGTTATTTTCAGCACTAGTATAATTTTAGTTAGGTAACAGAACAAATTTCACAGAGCCGACGCGAATTGCCCAAAGCCAACTCCAATTACATAAGTTACATCTTTACAACTTTTCAGGTACTTGGAAACAATCCAGCACACTAATTTTATAGCAGGGTGAGACAGTTTCAGTGCAACAGTTGTGAAATAATGTACGTCAAATACAAGAAACACGTGTTTTGTCGATTGGTTGCATTAGAACTGTGTGTTGTATAACTCTTTAAAGGTAATTCAGCAAGGATCATCAGATATTTATAAACCTCGAATAATCAAAAAATGCATTCTAACTGTTGTGCCAGAAAACAATCAGATGCAATGTTGAGAATGAAGTAAATATCTATGTTTTATCCATTTATGTTCCACTAGCATGTAGCAAGCAAGAATTCTTTTTCTAACTAATGATACATAAAATTATAGATACATTTAAAACAGCATTTTACCTCATTCATAACGACGTTTTCTCTTCTGACAGATGAGGCCGGAAAGCTGTATGTTCAAGGACGTACGTCACTCACTGCCAATCGGCGTCAGACGGTGACAAAAAAACTAACCACTTCAAACTTGCGTCCAGGCTGTCGACACATACGAATTTCACCAAAGCTATCGACAAATTTGGATTTCATTGACAACATTCAACGACACCCTTGGATTTCATAGACAGTGATCAGTTTCGTTGGTTGCTTTAATCATGGTTCATACAGTTCTTACTTTGGTTTCAGGGTGTAGCCATGAGAACAATCTCCCTTAATTAATTATGGCTATGACAGACAATGTGTTATTTCAACAAAAGGGTGCTCGCAAGAGCCCTTGTATTAAAGTATATTTGATAAGTGCAAACCTTCTGTGGGTAAAGGCTAGTCTAGTATGCATAAGGGCTAGCCTGCTGTGTGTGAAGGCTGGTTTTATGTGTGTGTATGCAAGTGTGTGAGTACTGCTAGAAGGATCAAATTTTGAATTTTTGTTGGACGAATTGGTATGCTGTAAATACGGTTGGTAAGCTGACATGCTAGTTGTATGAATACGGCTATTTGTGTGAATGCGGCTTGGTGTGTGAATACAGCTAGTTGTATGAATACGGCTAGTTGTATGAATACGGCTAGTTATGTGAATACGGCAAATATGCCGTAAATACGGTTAGTAAGCTGACATGCTAGTTGTGTGAATACGGCTAGTTGTGTGAATACGGCTAGTTGTGTGAATGCGGTTTGGTGTGTGAATACAGCTAGTTGTATGAAAACGGCTAGTTATGTGAATACGGCTAATATGATGAGAATAACGCTAGTCTTATAGCAATACATGATTTTTGGTTATAAGGAAGTCACCTTCTTAAAATCAGCAAAGTTAGGACAATTATCAGGCTGCTACTCGTACTAGAAAACATCAAGCGAAAACGTATATATGGATTAAGAAGATAAAACGAATAGTGTGTTGGCTGCTCGATTCATCGGCTACCAGGTCGCCCATTTGCTCACCAGCCAGGGCAGTATTTGGGTCAGTCTCCTTTGATTGCATCAACACTGCACAAGTTCCTTCTTGGGGTTCTTGATGACATACAGTGCTAAGCCATTTTATATTGCGCACATAACCTAGCCACAATTATAACCCAAAGCTCCCCCTTCGGGAATAATGACTGAATATGACGATTCTGTTTTCCAGCGAAAGCACATCGACATGAAGCTTGGCTGACTAGCGAATCTTCTGAAAGACTCAGTTCTAACGTTTAATATCATGCAACGGCTTGTAGGTTTATCAGCGTCAAGTTGGTTTAGCTGTTTCCAACCGATCCGCTATCGAGCTGAGCCAATACAAAGAAAACGGTGGAGGGAGGGGGGGGGGGGGGGGGGTAAGCAGATGAGGCCTCATGGATTGGTAGAGGAGGTCTCATAGATAATATGAAATGTGTAAACTGGACCTGTTCACGTTTCCCGGCCCATCTACACACTTTCTCAGTCTGATCCAGGTCAGAGGGGTCTCACCTTGTACTGCTTTCTTCGAAAAGAGTCCCTCGTGTGACCTAGGCTCTGACTGCGGGTAGGGGTTAGGGCCAGTTCTATATCTTCTGGGGTCGTTAAAAGCTGTGTTGTCGTGTAGCATAGAACACGTGACATCGGTGCTGGGGTAACTGGAGGCAAGACAACTTGACACCCCTCCGATGTAAAAGAGTCTGAGAAAGTATGAATGAAAGGCCATACAGTGTGTAAATGGGCCGTTAAACGTGAACAGGACCTGTAAACTAATACTTAAAAAGGAACTAGCAACGACTCGGGCCCAGCTTCGCCAATCTACACACTAGGTCACTTTGCTTGATGCTTAGTCAGGCTGGTTCAAGTTGCTTAAGGTTGCAGGGGTGTCCCAGTGTACTGATGTAGACTGCACTCTATCGTGGGACCTAGGTTCAGTGTGTAGGGGGGAGGGTGTTGGAGTTAGAGCCAGTCGTACGTGCTACGGGGTCGTCAAATAAGCTCACGTTCCTGTAATAAAGAGCACTCGTGGTCGCTGTTAAGACCATCGACAGAATACAACCTGGTGCGCCAAGATGACGTCCTTGCCTCTTACACTTGCGAGTCTCACAGATTAAAGCGGAGACTGCACGTGCAATCACAGTGTCCTAGCCGGACTCCATCAGTCATAAGTGTGTAGATGGGCGGAACTGGGCCTGAGTTCGTTACATGTACCCTTAGAAATAGAACTTCTACACAAGTTGAGATAAGGGGAATGAGGATGTTTAGCAGCCATACACGTTTTTTAGGAAGGGAAAGAAGCGGAGGGGTGTGTGTGGGGGAAAAAGGGGGGGGGGGGTTCTCCTCCTTTGCATTTCACGGTTTTTTTTTCAAAACATTCTTTATGCCTAAAACCCAGCATACTTAACGCTATGAAGCGAAGTAAGTGAAAGAGTAAAGGTCTCTTTTCCACACCTTTAAGTGTACTGGACATATAGGGATATACCTCTATTTTAAAGACCAATCGTCATTAGGTGGGAGATGCGGTTAGCATCACGCCGGCGGCCTTTACTTCCCACGACTGCACCTTATACCCATTCAAGGCTGGGACGACCTGACAGCCAAGGGTGGTTTTAAAAAAAAAGTCTGCTTCCATTAGGACCCAAACCCACGACCTTACTATCCGCAGGGGAGCGTCTAGCGGCCACACCACATCAAAGAGTTAACCATAGTTTCTGTTTACATTATTTCAACGAGCCCTTTAGTACTGTGTATGTAGTTTTCTATGTGTGTGATTTTATAACTGGTTTACGTTATATCATACATTTTTTGTGAAGGTACGGAGTGTTCATATTCTATGCTGCGATCAATATTACCTACAACCTTTGAATCATATTGTCCCCGTGTGAGCTCAGGGGCCCTAACATAAGGAAAACAAGAATAGACCCACTGCCTACCCAAAAGCATGTCGTAAGAGTCGACTTGGGAGCTTCCTTCAAAGTCAGAGTGCATGTTATGGAGCCGTTTTTTGTATTTAATCTGCATACAAATAAGTCAGGTCTCTAAAACGGATCATGCAAAACTCAGTTACTGTAACAGGACTACAGTTCAGAAGTGGACAACCAGCCATAATTTATCACCAGAGTTTACAGCTGGTGAACGCAAAGAAGAAGAAAAAGTAACGCATTGTACAGTTTACCTTACTTAAAGACAGCTAACCCCAGTGTCTCCTTCGACCTATTGTTGACCATAAATGCGTGCGGATGAGCGAGCCGCATCCTTGAAATGTGTTATTACAATTTTTGACGTGAATTAAAGTTTTATTAGAAACGATATAAATGGGTATAAATGAGCTTTATCCCGTCCATTGTTGTTATAGACAAGCATTCTGTGCAACAATATAGTGGTATGCAAGTTATACATATTCATCATCATCATTATCGTCATGATCTCCCACTTCCGCGGTCAAATGTTGTAAGAGAAACTCTTTTTTTGGCTAAACACTCAATTTGTGGCACCGGCTATTGTTACAAGAAGCTACAAATAAAAACATGAAACGTAAGGAATAGTTACAATAACCATATTACTGTCTTGTAAATTGTCAATGCTGATGTTAATGAATGGCATACTAACACGGTGCCGTCATAGTGACAGTTTAAAGATGGCCACACCTTTTGACATGCATTAAAAAAAAAGACAGTGCTCTGTTATCCGTTTTTTTATGAAGGTGCAGTATTGTAATGCATGACAGCTAATACGGTAAGTAGAGGAGTGGTGTCAAAACGGCGTGACTTTTCTGACAGACTATACACGACCGGGCAGGCACAGTGAACACAGAACTAGCGTCATCATTGTGGACGAAATCGAACTCTATAATGACAAAATACACCTGTTCGCTTGAGCAGGTATCTCTTACTTCCCCCTTTATCTTTTGGATGTTTGGTATCTGTATTGTAGCCTCATTCCACTGCCTTCTTATTCAAGTAATTCTGTGAAGCCCGGGTCTAGTTTAACTGCTAACCCGACAACAAATGCTTGCAGACGTAGGATGGTTGGGCCGAAAGGTGCAAATATGGCAGCCATGGTGTACATGGGCACAGCGCAACATCTTCGGATCAGCGCAGGAGATTAATAAAAATAATAATAATCATATAAAAGTTTTCGCATTCCTGTGAGATATAGTAAGAGAAGAAACAATTGCCGCAAATATATTTTTGTCATACACTTTCCACTAAAAGAACTCAGCATAGAATATGATGTAATTGAAAGTAAAACTTGCTATTCTGACAAGACAAAATAGCATGAAATGTTCACCTTTTCGTGAGCTCGGCACTAGCATCAGTAGTCAAAAAAACATGTTGACAGTAACGCGTGACAGATTCATAAATAAATAAATAACTTGCTGATCATCCTATCGTATGCATATACAAGAGACAACTTCTCAAATCACTACACCTGAAAATTCAGTGAGCAAATATGGCTTCTCTCAAAACATAGTAACGACTCAATATCATTGAACGTTTACGGGCTGACCGTAAGAAAAAGTCATATCGCCAATGCCACACTTACTGCGACTTTCACCAGTTGTCCGCACTGCTAAAGAACTTTCCAGGCTTTTACTGCACTAATCAGACACCTTTGTACTTATTATTATTGATCATTACTACTTTGGATGAAAAGTGGTCTTTATCACTCGTTATGGACGAACAGCAACAACAACACACATGGCTCCTCTCAATAGAGAATAACGACTCAACATCAATGAACGTTTACGGGCTTACTGGTCACAAAGTGTAGTTAGTGGTCGACAATTTAGTGTGGTTAGTTACTAATAAATTACAGACATTCATTAACTGGTGCCTGCGCAGAATAGAGGGAATAAAAGGGTATGATAGAATAACTAATGTAGAACTTTGGGAGAGAACTAAACAGACTCCAGTGGATCAGGAGGTGAGGAAAAGACGCTGGCGTTGGATAGGGCACACACTGAGAAAACAGGAGAACAGCATAACTAGAATGTCTTTGCATTGGAACCCACAGGGGCATAGGAATAAAGGAAGGCCAAAAAACACATGGAGAAGAGAGCTGGAGAATGAGGTTAGAAAGATTGGGAGGACATGGGGAGAGCTCCATGTAATGGCGAAGGATAGAACGATTTGGCGTGAGTTAGTTGAGGGTCTATGCTCCATTGGGGGATAGAAAGGCAGAAGAAGAAAGAAGAAGAAGTACCCTCAATCTCCTTTGGGGGTTATTTCAAGAGATTGGTCCAGCGGCAGGCTGCACAGTAGAAGACACAGAGTCACAACACCTACAAAGATCGCGTCATGCGGCTCCGTACTTCATGAATCAGTCTGCATCTGCGCCGTGAAAAGGCGAGTCAATGCCAGCAGCTCAATTTTTTTTTTTAGTTCCAATGGCCAGAAAACGGTTGCATGACGCTGTTCTTGGGTCTTGAAGTCCCTGGAGAGATCTTATTTTTACCAACCGGCATTGCCAGAATTGTTTGCAATGGGCAAACCAACATGGTCAATGGATCGTTGGGAATGACCTGAGAAGGGTTTGGCTTAGTACCGAATAATTCTTGGTGTTACAGGGTCACAATAAACGGAGATGGGTTTACCGTATAGTCCATGACCACTACAACAAAACTGAAAGATGGCTGAATGCCCAACAATAGGTGGCTGAATTTCTGTGTCTTTACGCAGATTAAGTTCTGGATGTATGAGGAGAGATTTTACAGTAGGATAGCGCTATACAACATAACACATACCAAATGGCATAACACAACACCAAATCCCTCGCTGACGACATCCAGTCAATTCTGTGGCCAGCCATGTCATCAGACATGAAAACCCTAGAATACTTATGTGATGACTTCGACAAACGAGTCCGTTAGCAACAGGTGGCTTCAACCAGTCCCCAACAGCTGTTTATGGAACCACGAGAAGAGCAGGAAGCCATTCCACAATAGATCCAACAGCTAATCAGATAAATGCAAAGAGATGCCAGAGGTTTACATAAATATAACTCCATATATTTCTTTGAATGAGAAGTCTCTTCGCGCTTTACGGATCTCTTCTTCAAGAAACAGTTGACTTGATTACACTTAAAGCCATATATTTGATTTTAGAGTAAGAACACTGGCCTAATCGGTTACTGGTGATATCATGAAAGGGCGCTTCGTGGTTGCATATGCTTCGTCGTCGCCATCCTCATAATCATCAACAGCAAGTGCCTTACCGACCGGAATGGGTGATTATGGTTCTTCGCATGTTGCGATCTCCTGCAGTATGAATCAGTTGAAATGCTGACGACATTACATGCCATTAAAAAAGAAAAGTGTCTACTCTCCCTGTCTGTTGTCTCTCGTTCATAAATCTTTCGAAATTTCTCTCTTACAAAGTGGCCAATAAGTGATGACTAATTTATTTTTAATATATGTGATAAATGTCTTAGGCTCTTTCAAAACATTTTGATTACCCAGTTTGGCTACCCAAGGAACTATCAGCAATTTGTAAGGTCTCCAGAAATTACTTGGCATGTTAGCTGATTGTCTGGGAGTAGTAGCTACAAACTATGGATTTGTAACATGCAGGAATTCTGTTCATAACCGCCAAAAACATGGATTTACTGCACAAAGGCAGACGTTTTGTTTAGTGATTTAGCTCTATTACCCTTATGAGAGTTCAAGCCAATGACTCCAAAAGGTGTTGGTGAATACCAACAAGTATATGCTGATTGGTACCTATAGAAATGAGACTTAAAAAAATGAAAATTAAAAGACAAAAAAAAAAAAAAATATTAGTGTTGAAAGCTTGACATCCCTGCCAGGACTCGAACCCCGCGCCTCTAAATGACACAGCTTTCTTGCATTATTTTTAAAGAAGTGGAACAGGTTTAATTAGGATGCTCTGATTGAAATGTGAAGTTTTCAAGAAAAGCTTGCGTGCTAGATAGGACTCTCAAATAGGTCACCATTACACATGATGAGATGAGTGGGACTGAATAGTGAAACTATCTACAACATAGTGTGTCGCATATCCTTTACAGGACGATGCAGAACCAACCCCAGCATTTTTTTGGTTGTGTGTGGTTTTTTAGGCAAATTTTAGATTCATTAATTTGCTATTGCTTTCTCATCAGTCAGCTCTCGGTACCACTTGTCGAAACCAATACAAGACGTTCTGAGGATAAAATTGCCGGCAGCTAGGTTCGAACCCGGCACCCCGGCATTACGATGCACTTTCACAACGCATGAGCCACAGACGCCGATCTACAATTTACCTAGGTTAAACTGCGTCCTGTTATAAGGAACCCATAAAGCTACGACTTTAATGAATGGTCAGTTCTTTTTATCTCGACTAGACTGAATTGTTCCCATATCAGCGTTGGATTGAAACAGTCTTTAGTTGTTGTTTTGTTTTATAAGGCACAGCTATAGGATTGGAGTCTTCCCATATTTGATTTCATTCGAAGCAATTTTCTATTCCGAAACACAGCTGCAGGATCTTAGTCTTCACAAATGTGCTATAAGTTAGTTCACACATCTCATGATTGGAGTGTTCCCAACTACCTATTGCGCGAAAAATGCTCACGTCAATACGGCACGTGCAAGCACACGAATACCATGCAGGTGTGAGTTGAGTGAAGCATGCATTTTCATTACCTAGCGTCACGTGACCTCCATTAGTACACAGGGTTTTCTTGTTATTTGTGAAGTCTGTACCACCCACTGGCTTCAGGTGGTGTGACAAACATAGACGTGAATAAATGATATAGTCTAAGCAGTAGATGTCCAATTTACGTGTACTGCTGTGGCCTGTCCGTTCGGTGGACTTGTGTTTAAATCTCCGTTATAGAGGGAATTTTCAAACCCGACTGCCTTCAGTCGATTTGACATACAACGATTTGCGTCGAGCATCACATACTCTTCAATACACCAATCTGCACTGCAGTGGATTCTAGGTCACTGTGGCTTGGAAGGCAATGGAATAGCCGACCTATGCCAGAAGTGGCAGTGACATGGTGCAAACAAGGACTTAACCCACCAAGAGACAGAAATAATAATGCAGTGTAAAATCCAAGAAAAGTGGCCATACATACACACACGCACACATACACATACACTCGCACCCACGCACACACAAGTTTCTCGAGACTCACTTCAGTGCCTCTCTAGAGAGGGACAATATATTACATTCAGACTAAGGACAGGACACAAAAGACTTCGTCAACGAATGTTCAAACTTTTGGGTGTAGGAAACAGGAAGACGTGTCCTTTCAAGTGGTACCAGAAAATGCTGAGCATGTGCTCCAACATTGTCAACTGTATGCTGCCATCAGAAACGCAGTCTGACCATTTCCAATCCCAAGCTGTATGGTCCCCACGGAGATATGGACTGCACGATAGCTTTCATAAAGGCCTCCTGATATAAGTTTTCTGACAAAGGGATCAAAGAGAAAGAAGATGATACCCGATGCGTCACTGATGTAAAAAGAGGACCTTTACTACTTAAACAAAAAAAAAAATTAATCTGTGCAGCTGTACAGGCAGATACAATTTTAAGGGCCGCAAAATATATACTTCTTCTTTGCTTCCCCCTCTAATCCCCCAGTGGAGCATAGGCCCTCAACTAACTCACACCAAGTCGTCATTATACCCTTCGCAATCGCATGCAGCTCTCCCCATGTCCTCCCCATCCTTTAACTTCACTCTCTAGCTCAAGTCTCCATTTGTTGTATAGTCTCTCTTATGTCTATGCCCCTGTGGGTTCCAGTGCAAAAATATATACGACTCAAAAAAAACAAAAATGAAAGAAAGAAAGAAAAGCACATAGCTACCGACAGAAACATTAATGTTTGTCAGAATTTTGACATTCGAAATCTGTATAATTTAATGATTGAAATTGTTCAAAGTGCACACAAAGCAATGTTGACTTTAGAACAACCCTCACCATACAAACACACACACACACACACACACACACACACACACACACACACACATGCACACACACCACCTATTTCATCATTGAAAAATGCGCGTAAACTGCATGAATCAATATGCACAACCAGAGTACTTTAATGTAAGGTCAACCAGACGCCTTTAAAATGTTGTCGTCATTGCCTAGGTCGATTATCCACTTGAACCAACACATGGAAAGTTGACAACACTCACACATAGCCATTCAAGTAACATGTGGGCTTCAGCAACGTATATTACTCAGGCATGGATTAAATAACAAAACACAAACACTGCAGCTGTTATGCAGACGTGAACGTTTTTCTCATTTTCTTCTCAGGACTAAGCCTGGTACCAATTTTAGGCTTGGCAAACTTGAGAGCTAAAGTCACTAGATGCGGGGTGGAACCAAAGTCTTCAGGTCGCCAGACAGGTGTCTAGCCAATGCGCTACCGTGGTTTCAGTCTAATACTTTACATGCATTCAAACAAGATGAACGAAGTAATATCAAGAAATATAAATTCATGAATTTACTTAAAAACATAGCAATAGTACTTATGGATCCTTATTGAAGCAAGGGAGGGAATCAACGATTAGAAGAGTCAAGGCTTACAGTCAAGACGGGAAGTTAAGTAACCAGTTCCGTGCACTGACTGACTGACTTTCTACCCCACCAGGACATCACACAAGCGATAAACACCCGATCACAAAAGTGCTGAGGATACCGTGGAGTCCCAGAAACCGCGTTCAGACATTTGGCCATATGTATGGCCTGCCTATATTGCGGCCCCTGGCAAAAGCCAGAGTAGGGCTTCAAATGACAAAAAATTTCGTCCTGAAAAGGACGAAACTGGATATATATTTCCGTGCACTGGGTTTTCTCCCTTATGACAGTCTCGAACGTGGCTTAGTGTGTAGCTGCATGGCGAGAGCATGGCAAACGAACTCCACAGCATAAGCCACGATTAAAGGGATATCGAAGTGGGGCTGGAGAGGGGTTGGGGTGGAGAAGGGTGCCTTCTGAAGCAAAAGATGTAATCTGAAAACGAACTGTCCATCTATCTGTAGAGCGCGAGAGTCACACATCCTTACCCGCTTGGACTGCAGGTTTCACGGGCAGGTGTTGCCCCTTATGGTAGCAGCGCAGGTGGGATAGACATTCGTGAGGCTAACAGGTGAACCATAGGGTCATGGAAAGTTTTCCTTCTCTCCTCTTTACTAGGATAACGAAGACATAGTGACAACACAGGGATTTTAACAAGCTGCAGTCATATCTATGACAACAGGGCTGCCTTGGTCTGTCTCTTTTGATCTCATCGACACTGTAAGGTCGTTTTCGTGGTCACTTGGTGGCGAGCGGGTTGTTCACGTTCTTTCTTAAGTATTACTTAAAAACTAGGCAGACATCAAACGAAACGAGAAGTAGAATTAGTTTTTACACACACACACACACACATACACACACACACACATATATATATATATAAAAGGAAAAATCAAAGAATTGTTTCACGTCATTTAAGAAGAGAATACTGGTTATGTAAATCAACATCATATTTAAAACTGGATGGAACTGAAATGGACACACTCCACAACACACGCCATCACACATTCCCCCTCCCCCACACACTCGCACACAACACAGCCAATTATATCCTAAGAACTATGAGTACATTGTGGTCTTGAAGCATAGCGTATGTCCCGAGTGTTGGATGTCCCGGGTTCAGGCCTCGGCGAAGGCTGGGATTTTCTCACATGAACTTCTAGTAATTTCCACTGGTCTCTGGGTAGTAAGATTGGACGCCCGTGTATAATGTTGCGCACATTAAACAAAAAACCTGGCAGTTTGAAATAAAAAAGAGTAGCCTAACGGAGCTGCCTGGGAAAAATTTGGAGTTAAAAATCTACCCAAAGTATTTCAGGGCCCTCGTCGGTGCTACGGAGTTCGTGCACCGCCCTGGAAAATTCATCGGACTCAGGCTTGATTTAGAAGTAGAATTGAGCACTTATGGGTTACAACCCTTGTGTCACGATGTTCATTCGTTGTAATAAACCAACCAGTGGATGTTTCAACTAATGAAAAGTTTTGTTCTGTTTTTTTAAAACAATGTTTTTATTACAAAATAATTTAACAAAATCAGATCAGAAAGGCACAAAAAGAAACCTAAGAGAACGTATAAAACAATGGCTGGGAATCACACAGGATGTGTGAATCTGGGCAGTGTGTGTGTTCAGCACAGGATGTGTGAATCTGGGCAGTGTGTGTGTTCAGCACAGGATGTGTGAATCTGGGCAGTGTGTGTGTTCAGCACTGTGTGTTACAGTAGAGCAAAGATAACAACGATTAACAAACGCTCAGGTGGAACTAATTAATTACGCTTTGCATAGAACATAAGATACTAACAATAGATAGTTAACGCGCTACTTCGTGCGAAGGGGGTTAAAAAATGCCCACACAACACAGAAATATGGATGTACTGGGAAAAAAAATCTCCTTTGTATCGACTGCTCTATATCCGTGCCTTCGACAGGTTGTTTATGTGCTCGTGTGCTGGTCGCATCTTGAGTTTTTAAAAAAATTAAATATGCACAGTCACATATACAAAGGCTGTGCTCTAACCTACTTTACGTATAGCGTTGTCTTTGGAGATATCATTTATAAAACTGGAAGCTCTTTTGGACACTACCAGAAATTTTGTGAAAGATAAGTAAAAGTAAGTACGGGATCATTTCCACATTATTGTCCAATAGTCCATTTCGGTAAGTGATGGAGTCATCACCACACATGTATCTTTACTTCCCATGGTATTTCCTGGTAACCATTTTAGCATTTTAGACTACAGATTTAAGCGGACTCTTTACCGCCTACCCATTTTAACCCTGTTTAAATAAAAACGATATTTCTACACACAAATGCGAATTGTGATCGATACCCGACTCAATCGACATTTTATAATAGGACCTCCCTAGGTAGTAACTATGTGATGTGTATCTGAATAAATAAGTCGCTGTAAACATATGTGTTTTCCCATTCAGCATGACACTGCAGCAATGTGATACATCCAACGAGAGGACGCGACTGAGAGAAATGTACGATGATTATTCTGAAGTTGGGATCTGTACCAAATACAGTTTGTTTTTCGAGAACTTTTTACTATGGGTAAGTTTCAATCTGCATTTGTCATGAATGTTGGCGTGTATGTTCAGACTTCAAAGTTAACTGCAAGCAACTTGGTTTTGCCGGAATAGTGGAGGCAGGAAATAAAATTACATTTATGCAAAGATTTTCTATTTGCGACGTAAACTTGTCAAAACAGTTTCATAAACTCGAAATACCGGTGTTTAAAATTGGCTACAGATTGCTTTGACAAAGGTATGCGTGTCATAAAGCTCAGAAACTATGCCAAATTATTCCGCATAATATTAAGTGGTGAATACAACAGTAAAGACGGTTAAATAGGGTATCTAGTATCACAGAATCTATTTTTAAAAAAAATGTGAGATCGATATAAAGTGTATTAGTGTGTCAAGAAGAACAGAAAGTAATTCACATAGAGAACTGTTTGCCCACATCAGAAAAACACAATCTACATTCTTTGGTCGTGTCTGTCTGTCTGTCAATCTGTCTATCCGTCTGTCCGTCTGTCCGTCTGTCCGTCTGTCTGTCCGTCTGTCTGTCTGTCTGTCTGTCTGTCTGTCTGTCTGTCTGTCTGTCTGTCTGTCTGTCTGTCTGTCTGTCTGTCTGTCTGTCTGTCTGTCTGTCTGTCTGTCTGTCTGTCTGTCTGTCTGCCTGCCTGCCTGCCTGCCTGCCTGCCTGCCTGCCTGCCTGTCTGTCTGTCTGTCTGTCTGTCTGTCTGTCTGTCTGTCTGTCTGTCTGTCTGTCTGTCTGTCTGTCTGTCTGTCTGTCTGTCTGTCTGTCTGTCTGTCTGTCTGTCTGTCTGTCTGTCTGTCTGTCTGTCTGTCTGTCTGTCTGTCTGTCTGTCTGTCTGTCTGTCTGTCTGTCTGTCTGTCTGTCTGTCTATTCACGAGCCTATTTGTCTTCACAGTTTGCGGGCACATTTGTAACGGCACTGGGAGCTTACATCCTAGTTGTAAAACAGAAGAAGGTATATGATGTCCTCGACTTCCTTCTGGACCCTGCATGTATCTTGTGTTTAGGAGGTTCTGTGGCCACGGTGGTGTGCTTCATAGGGTTATGTGGTGCTCTACGCGAAAACACATGCTTTCTGAAAACGGTAAGAATCCCAACATTATTTTAGCTGAACATGTTATCTCCTTAATTGTTTACAGGCTTACTGTCAATGCTGAGATTATGAAGTGTAGAAGGGCTTGTGTGTTGTGGAGACCTAGGAAAAGCAGAGTGACTAACGGCGACTGCTTGGAAATGGCTAGTGAAATTGCAAAATCTATAGCAGAAGGCATGGTACCACGAAGGAGGGGCAGGGCGCCAACCAACACTAAGATGGGCACAGGATATAAGTGACCCCTTGAGTATGAAAGGACATGAGGTGAGAGAGTTGGAGAGACTGAGTTTCTTTCAAGCAGACCGCGATGAGAGCGACGTTCTGGAAAGGACCTGCTACATGATGATGATTATAAACAGTTAAAAGAAAGAGAAAGTATGTGTTCTTTCGTGATGTTATGAAAAGAGAAAGAACATCGACACGACTGGGATGATTAACGGTAGAAGCGGAAGAGGCAGACCAAGAAAAACGATCTTTGACGGCCTGATGCGATGGCACGGAGAATATCTTCACTGAAACTGATTAAAAATACCAGGGAACGAAATCTGTGGAGAGATACGAGGGCCTACGCTGCTGGGCAGGGCACATGATGATGATGATGATGAAAAGAGTGTTCTAAGTATTTTGGATTTCTTACTGTTAAAATACTTTAAAGTTGTGCATCTGACATAGGACATGTGAATATGTGAAGATGATTATCATTTTCATTAGTTTTTATTTATCTCAAAAAGACTCAAAAATTGGTATCGAGATGTGTCTTGGAAAGTAAATTCGGTCAGCTTTTTAATTAAATGCCAGTTATTAGAAATTCCTTCTCGTTCAGTTATTAGAAATTACTTTTCGTCTTCTACTACTACTGCTACAACTACTACTACTGCTGCTGCTGCTGCTTCTGCTGCTACTACTACTACTACTACTGGGTTCGTCCTTATAATTGAGGGTCGTACCTATTGTTGTGGTTTACAGATGTGCTGTGATATCTTCGTCTTCTGACCTAACACATAAGGTTTCAACAAACCTCTAATTAGTCGCCCTTCACAGCATGCCTATTTGGCAGTCAGGATTCTTTGTTCCCTTAAAATGGGCACCTGGAACTCATACGAAGAATAACCAGTGGCTGGAATCCTGGCCAGTTAGTAAACAAGGCAACATATCCTGGTTTTACAGGAGAAAGTTGACACATTTAATGTGTCATTTACACGGCGAGTATAAATGTTTTTTTTTTTTTTTTAAATTACACGCCAGGACAACTTTTCACGACATCAGAAAAAAAAAGCAATCATAATGAGAAAAGAAAACCAGAACACCTTGCCCTAATTAGAAAGATTTGTTCAAGTTAGTTGCGTATTCTTTACAGGATATTTCAAAACCAACCCCAACATTTTTTGGCTAATGTGGCTTTTCTAGGCACATTTTGCGTAGTTTGCCATTGTGAACGGTCAGCTCTCAGTACCACTGCCGAAACCAACGCAAAACGCTGTGCTTCAAAATCGACCAGAGTCAGAATCGAACCCAATGCCTCAGCATTTCGAAGCGCGTTCGCAACGCCTAAAGCCACAGACGCCGAAAGAACGATTTGTGGACTGAGAGATTTGAGAAGATTTGTCATGGAAAGGTGGACATGAGCAAATGAGCTGATATCGGTTGCTGGAGATCGCATGAGTGGTGAAGCAGGATCGATCTGGCTAGTAGGCAACGCATTTGATATTAATAATGATAACTACAAATGAGTGGCTGGGCTAGCAGTTACAACGTTGGGATCTCATGCGGGAGACCGGAGTTCATCCCCCGGTAAGGCGATGGAGTTTTTCTGTGGGGGGCTTAATTAAACATCTTAACCTGCACTGTTCGTGGCGACAGGACTAGCCATGCGTTCCTAAAACATGACGCTCACGCACCCCCACTCCCCCCCCCCCTGCCTTCCGCCTCCCCCTTTCTACGCCGCCCTAGAATGTCGTAAAATATACAATAGTGACAGCTTTCAGATAATAACTACTATCCTTAAAATTATCATTCCCGTCCGTGCTTTACCCCTTTTTAGGGCTGTGCAGGACAAATGGGCTTTTACCACTTTTTTAGTGCCGTGTAGGACAAATGGGCTTTTACCACTTTTTAGGGCTGTGTACTTCTGATGGGCTTTTACCACTCTTTAGAGCCGTGTAGGACGGGTGGGCTTTTGCCACCTTTTAGCGCTGTGAACGGCAGGTGGGCTTTTACTACTCTTTAGGGCCGTGTAGTACGGGTGGGCTTTTTTAGGGCTTTATATAGCATCGGGCCTTGTTTTTGAGCATTTAGCATCGCATGGCTAATGCAGTCGCTACATAACATGTAGAGTGAAATTTAACTGTTTGACTCCTACAGAAAAAGTCTCATCGCCTCACCTAGACTGGAACCCTGGTCTTTCGATCGAGAGCCCAGCTTTCTAAACTCCTAGCCAGGAGCTTTTCAATCATAAATGCATTAATAATAAATGAATTTGATAATAATAAAACTTTAGCCTGCCTGCACTTGGAAGAAGCTCATGAATGCTCAACATTTTCACGCAGTCAAACAGCTATGATGCAGCTTGTGGTAGTTGTGCACCAGCTAACTATTTGTAGAAGCCAGCCTCACGCGCCCACCATCTACTTCTTGCAGTCTGCGCTATATCGCGTTCCAAGTGTCAGCCGTTGGTGATGGAGAATATTAGTCAAGCTACACGTCGCCCTCATACCAAGCTGCCATTTACAGCCTGCTCTACAAAATTTATAATTATTAATAATAGTATTTATTTTTTCTACTGTCTCTCTTTAACTTTGCTAGGCTTGAAGACCAGTGGTTCTCACACTGTATCAGTATCCTTCCTTTTGTCTTCTGCACATCATCCGCAAAGATCTATACCTCTTGCATATAAAAACGTTTGTCTATAGTTTTCAATAAATACATATTGACTACAGGTTATCCTAGCAGCCGCCCGGCTCTCTAGTGTAGTTGGCTAAACCGGACTGCGCGGTGACCGGGTAAAGAACTCCTTGTGGTCCGGGTTCACGTCCGGGGGTAGGCAGAAAAGCCACATTTCTCCCAGATTTACGGTATTTATCATGGAATCAAGGCCGAAAGGTTGCGATATCCATAATACCGAGCCTAAGGGTTAACAACTCATGGCTTCTGGATACTAAAAAAAAAAAAAAAAAATCCTAGGAGTCCACCCTACTACAAGGCACAACTGTTTCAAGGCACGCCGGAAAGGCCTCGGTTCCTCAGATATCTCACGCTATCCGAACTTTCATGTCTAGCATATTCTGGGACATTCGTCGTGCTGGTCAGTCTCTGCCTATTCTTGCAAGAACTCCACTCTTCATCAATTTTATCTCTAACACATAACGGCCTTTAATTTAACACAGAATATTCACGTTAATGAAAAGCGTTACTGTTTAATGAGCTAGTCCTTCTCAATATTCAGATCATGAAGAATACCCGTTTCCTCTCTTCTATGTCCAAGATACTTTTACAATCTTTCGGTAACATATAAAATCATGTAGACCTGACTATTACCATGTGGCCAAGAAAGGTCCATTTACAATCAAATGTATGGCTGCTACAAACTTTGAACAAGGGTACTTGAGGTGCTGTACCAGGGATTAATCCTCTCCATCACCAGCCACCATATGAGTAACACATATTAAAATACTAGACAAACATGAAAACGATGCAATGCTGACTGTTCTCGGCTGAAGTGTGGACACCTTATGCCAAACGATGCCATAGATCATGGGCATTCCTACAACAAACAGTCAGTCAGCATATTGATTACAGAAAGTTGCTTTCTTAACGGCACGCTGAAAAGTCTCTCTCTCTCTCTCTCTCTCTCTCTCTCTCTCTCTCTCTCTCTCTCTCTCTCTCTCTCTCACACACACTCTCTTTTGCCAGCTCTCCAGCCCTGTGTGTTTTAATAGCCAATCATCTCCAGTGTCTTGTATCCACTCTCGCGGTTGTCAGCCTCTGTCACGCTGCATCCTTCAACACCGTTCTCTCTAGAACACAGTGACGCTTGAAACGTCTCAAATACCTCAGTTTTGATAGAGGAAGCTGTTTACCAGCCAGTTCTCCTCTATGTTCAGGTCATAAAAGATGTCGATGTTTGTCTTCTTATTGTTTCACGGTATTCTGTGCATTTTGCTGTAGCATTTCAGTTCATCAAATCTTTTATTTTATTCTTAAAAGACTGGGTGAGAGTCCTTGACTCACATCTATACTGTTGCCACTGGAAAGATACAGGGTCGCAACATTTTTACCTTAACATGCTTGAAGGTGCTATGCCATAGGCTCTTCATATTGCTTAGCCCCTGCATTGCTAAAATAATGAACGAGGGAATCAAATTTCCAGGATACAAATTTTCTCAAGATGAAAATCAGACCTGTGACACCGGCAAGCATCTAACGCCTGCACTCCGGCAGTTCCCAACACAGAAGCAAAGACCTGTGACACCGGCAAGCATCTAACGCCTGCACTCCGGCAGTTCCCAACACAGAAGCAAAGACCTGTGACACCCGCAAGCATCTAACGCCTGCACTCCGGCAGCTCTCAACACAGAAGCAAAGACCTGTGACACCCGCAAGCATCTAACGCCTGCACTCCGGCAGCTCTCAACACAGAAGCAAAGACCTGTGACACCGGCAAGCATCTAACGCCTGCACTCCGGCAACTCTCAACACAGAAGCAAAGACCTGTGACACCCCCAAGCATTTAACGCCTGCACTCCGGCAGCTCTCAACACAGAAGCAAGCAGAGAAAATAAAATGAGGGGCAAGACCAGCGACTAAGGCCTAGGTGATAGGAAAGTGCAAGCTGACATTTTAATAGCGTGGACAGAATCTCATGATACGATAATAAATAACACCTGGTTCAGCCACAATTTTTGATGATTATTGACTTATTAAAGCACTGGATTAGATCTAATATTAATGATCAGGCCGACACATATATTATTTATTTAACGAATCTACATTCTTTGGTCATGTGAGGAGAAGGAGAAAACTGGTCAACATCGTGACACTAGGAAAGTTGGAGGCTGAAGGGGACCTAGAGAAAAGATGACGGACAGTTTGACATCTGTATTTGAGTTGAATGAAAGTACACCAGACAGAAGGTGTGGATAGACATGCCTACTAAGTGCACACGTCATGGACTTTCAGAAGAATATGTTTGGCCGAGACGCGCAGATATCACAGCCGTTCTGTAAACCCAAACAAGGCATGCCAACTCCCTTACTAAGCGCCAACACAAAAGAAAAAGATGCTGGAGACAAATAATTAGGTAATCAAAATAGTCTATTGTGAAACAACCCGTCACCCCAAACACACATACACACACACACACACACACACACACACACGCACGCACGCACGCACGCACGCACGCACGCACGCACGCACACGACTACAGTCCTAGCAAATACAAGGCACACACACACACACACACACACGCACGCACGCACGCACGCACGCACGCACGCACGCGACTACAGTCCTAGCAAATACAAGGCACACATGCACACACATACACACACGCACGCACGCACGCACGCACGCGCGCGCGCGACTACAGTCTTAGCAAATACAAGGCACACATGCGAACTGAATGCTAAATGCAGAAATCAGAATTGCCAACACAAAGTCCAAAACTAGAAATGCAGTTCATGGTTGATGAAAGCATTAGTTACAACAGTCGTTATACATGTAATTTATTAAATTAATAACATTCAACTCGACATTTTATGAATTTCCAGTTCACAACACAAAATCCCAATGGGCGCAGTCGACAAGCATTCAAAGTGGAATCCCAAGCTCAGTGTTGCGCCATCCATTAGGAGCAGTAGCTGGGCGACGGAACTATATCCTTTGAGTTTACGTATGAAGGAAAATGCAACTTTTATTTACTGTGTGAATCACATTGATTACAGAACATTACTGCACATGAATTATTTCTAAATTAATAAATCACACTCAGGAGGAAAATATGTTAATATATGCTGTCCGATACAGTAGTTATTGAGGTTTCAAGTCGTGTTTTAAAATTCAACAAACGTAGACACAATGTGACCCCTTAAGCGATACCTGCCATGGCATTATGTTCAAAACAAAACTGTTATTGCTAGATTAACAAATATTACATTTACCTACATCATCGTACATTCTTTCAGTACTACCTGATTCTCTGCCTGGCTCTGCTGGCCCAGCTCACGGCTGCCATTCTGATGATCGTTTGCTATTACGTCCCAGACTGGAAACACGCCATATTCCCCTCGGACACCTTCAATCAAGCTATTGTCAGATACCGAGACGATCCAGATTTCCAGCAGCTCATTGACAGCTTACAGACTGAGGTGAGTGTCTTTGTAACATCATCGTGACAGTTTACAGACTGAGATGAGTGTCTTTGTAACATCATCGTGACAGTTTACAGACTGAGATGAGTGTCTTTGTAACATAATCGTGACAGTTTACAGACTGAGATGAGTGTCTTTGTAACATCATCATGACAGTTTACAGACTGAGATGAGTGTCTTTGTAACATCATCGTGACAGTTTACAGACTGAGATGAGTGTCTTTGTAACATCATCGTGACAGTTTACATACTGAGATGAGTGTCTTTGTAACATAATCGTGACAGTTTATAGACTGAGATGAGTGTCTTTGTAACATCATCATGAAAGTTTACAGACTGAGATGAGTGTCTTTGTAACATCATCGTGACAGTTTACAGACTGAGATGAGTGTCTTTGTAACATCATCGTGACAGTTTACAGACTGAGATGAGTGTCTTTGTAACATAATCGTGACAGTTTACAGACTGAGGTGAGTGTCTTTGTAACATCATCGTGACAGCTTACAGACCAAAGAGAATATCTCTGTAACATCATCGTGCCATCTTACAGACTAAAGTGAGTGTCTCTGTAACATTATCGTGACAGCTTACAGACTGAGGTGAGTGTCTCTGTAACATCATCGTGACAGCTTACAGACTGAAGTGAGTGTCTCTGTAACATCCTCGTGACACTTACAGACTGAAGGGGGTATCTCTCTAACATCATCGTGACATCTTACAGACAGAAGTGAGAGTCTCTGTAACTTCATCGTGACATCTTAGAGACTGAAGTTAGTAACATCATCGTGACATCTTACAGACTAATATGAGTATCTTTGTAACATCATCGTGACAGCTACACTCAAGTGAATATCTCTGTAACATCATCGTGACAGCTTACATAGTGAAGTGAGTATCTCTGCAACATTGTGACAGCTTACAGACCGAAGAGAGTATGTCTGTAACATCATCGTTGACAGCTAACAGATAGAAGTATCTCTGTAACATCATAGTGACAGCTTACAGACTAAAGTGAGTGTCTCTGTAACATTATCGTGACAGTTTACAGACTGAAATGGTTATCTCTATAACATCATCGTGACAGCTTACAGACTGAAGAGAAGAGATATTTAACATCATCGTGACAGCTTACAGGCTGCAGTGAATATCTCTGTAACAATACATTGACACTTCCAAACTGACGCATTTATGAACAATTAAAGTCAGTCCAGTGACAGCTTACACACAGATGTGAGTATCTCTATAATAATTCTTTGACATCTTACAGAACAATGCGTCTGTGTAATGCTTCAAATACAGCTTAAAAATTGAATTGACTATATGTAAAGAAACACCGACAGCTTTGAGATTTAAGTATGTGTCTCTGTAACAACAACCTGACAGCTCACAGACAAGTGAGTATCCCTGTAACAACACTAAATATTGACAAGTCTGAGCTGAGCATGTCCGTAACTAGACATTGACAGCTTACAGAGTGATGCGACTATATTTGTAACAACAGACAATAGCTTAAACACTGACGTGATTATCTTTTTTGATAACATATAAAAGCTTACATACTGAGTTACATACATGAGTATCTTTGTAACAACGAATAATAGCTTACAGACTGACGTAAATACCTTTGTAACAACGAATAATAGCTTACAGACTGACGTAAATACCTTTGTAACAACGAATAATAGCTTACAGACTGACGTAAATACCTTTGTAACAACGAATAATAGCTTACAGACTGACGTAAATACCTTTGTAACAACGAATAATAGCTTACAGACTGACGTAAGTATCTTTGTAACAACGAATAATAGCTTACAGACTGACGTAAATACTTTTGTAACAACATAAAATAGCTTACATACTGATGTGAGTATCTTTGTAACAACTCATAATAGCCCAGAGACCGACGTGAATATCTTGGTAACAACATATAAAAAGGTTACAGACCAACATGAACATCTTTATAAGAATACATACTAGGTTACACACCGACTTGAGTACCTTTATAACAATACATAATAGCTTACAGACCGACACGAGTACCTGTATAATAATACTAGACCGACTTGAGTATCTTTGTAACAAGATGAAAAAAAAGGTTACAGACCGACATGAGTATCTTTTATAACAATACACAATAGCTTACAGACTGAAGTGAGTATCTTTATAACAATACATAATAGCTTACAGACTGACGTGAGTACCTTTATAACAATACATAATAGCTTACAGACTGACGTGAGTATCTTTATAACAATACATAATAGCTTACAGACTGAGATGAGTATCTTTGTAACAATATATAATAGCTTACAGACTGACATGAGTATCTTTGTAACAATACATAATAGCTTACAGACTGACATGAGTATCTTTATAACAATACATAATAGCTTACAGACTGACATGAGTATCTTTGTAACAATATATAATAGCTTACAGACTGACATGAGTATCTTTGTAACAATACATAATAGCTTACAGACTGACATGAGTATCTTTATAACAATACATAATAGCTTACAGACTGACATGAGTATCTTTGTAACAATACATAATAGCTTACAGACTGACGTGAGTACCTTTATAACAATACATAATAGCTTACAGACTGACATGAGTATCTTTATAACAATACATAATAGCTTACAGACTGACATGAGTATCTTTGTAACAATATATAATAGCTTACAGACTGACATGAGTATCTTTGTAACAATACATAATAGCTTACAGACTGACATGAGTATCTTTATAACAATACATAATAGCTTACAGACTGACATGAGTATCTTTGTAACAATACATAATAGCTTACAGACTGACGTGAGTACCTTTATAACAATACATAATAGCTTACAGACTGACGTGAGTATCTTTATAACAATACATAATAGCTTACAGACTGAGATGAGTATCTTTGTAACAATATATAATAGCTTACAGACTGACTTGAGTATCTTTATAACAATACATACTAGCTTACAGACTGACATGAGTATCTTTGTAACAATACATAATAGCTTACAGACTGACGTGAGTATCTTTGTAACAATATATAATAGCTTACAGACTGACATGAGTATCTTTGTAACAATACATAATAGCTTACAGACTGACATGAGTATCTTTATAACAATACATAATAGCTTACAGACTGACATGAGTATCTTTGTAACAATATATAATAGCTTACAGACTGACATGAGTATCTTTGTAACAATACATAATAGCTTACAGACTGACATGAGTATCTTTATAACAATACATAATAGCTTACAGACTGACATGAGTATCTTTGTAACAATACATAATAGCTTACAGACTGACGTGAGTATCTTTGTAACAATTCATAATAGCTTACAGACTGACATTAGTATCTTTCTAACAATACATACTAGCTTACAGACCGACATGAGTATCTTTATAATAATACATAATAGCTTACAGACCGACATGAGTATCTTTGTAACAATACATAATAGCTTAAAGACTGACGTGAATATCTTTGTCACAACACATAAAGAGCTTTCAAACCGAAGTAAGTATCTTAGCAACAACATATAAAAAGCTTACAGACTAGTTCTCGAGAGCAGCTTTTACAGAGACCTGATGTTCGTTACTGGAACTACAATGCTCGTGCTTTGTGCAACGCTCTCAGCAGGTATGTAGCCGTTCTGTGAACAGATACCGAACCATACCGGATCAATCCCGGTGCAGTGAAATCGATCGATTCGACTTTAACCTTGAACAATAATATACTGTCATCTAACCAACAGCTAGGATGTTGCGGGGTCAGCGACAGTGATGTGGGTTTCCTAGACTGGAACAACAACGTCTACTTCAACTGTTCCATCGACAGTGAGAGTCCCGAGAAGTGCTCTGTGCCGTACTCATGCTGCAGGAGGATCCCTGTGAGTTGGCTATTACTCTGCTTTCTGTCAATCTATCAATCAATCAGGTTCTGTCTATCTTATGGATGTCGGGTGTATTTGATCTCCAGTAGGCCCTGTCTCTGATCCTGGTTGTGCATCGTCTGAGACTGATGCTCGTTCATTTGTTGACATTCTCTCACTTGTATTACTGTCTACTTCTTGCTTGCCTACCACTTTTGCCACCATTCGGATGAGGATCATCCGTGGAGAGCACATATAAACCATTTTTAACCGTTAGGTTATATTAGGGCCCAGGCAAGAAACAGTGTCGAATTTAAAATAACGAAAAATTCATTCTTCATGGGAACGGAATTGGATGACATAGGAAGTTAGGTAAGTTGTACCCCAGCAGGATATCACACAAGTGATAAACACCATGTGACACAAAGTGCCACCACGAGGATTAGGATCACCCGTGGAGAGGTCCCGTTTAGCCGTTAGGCTTTTTTTAAGGACCGGCTATATTTAGGGCCCCGGGCAAAGGCCAGGGTGGGGTTTCTAACTAACAGATTGCAGACTGACTGACTGACTTTCTACCTCACCATAACATCACATAAGCGATAAACACCCGATGACACAATGTGCCACCATGTTAGTGAGGATCACAGTGGAGAGGTCCCAGAAACCGCGTTCAGCCTTTCGGACATATTTATGGCCAGGCTATATTGCGGCCCCTTGTAAGAATTAGAGTAGGGCATAAGATTGCATCCCACGAGGGGACGATGATTGTTTATAAGTTATTCTAATTGGAAATTATATTGAAAATGAGACGGTAAACAAACATAGTATATGTAAATAACGGGATTAAGATGATAGTTCTCAGAAAGCACACGACAAATCTTACACTGACGGGCTAAATCAATATTTAGCAATGGTATCTTTAAAATATTAGTTAGCAGAGGAGAAACTAGCTTAGTGAAGCTAGGACAATTAGAGGGCTAAGGGAAGCAACAAGCAATAATAGAAAAAATACTTAGGGGTTGTACTTTGTTTTTTATTATTTCCCTTTGCAAGCAAATCTTAATGACTGTTCTTATTTGTACTCGATATTTCCATTAAATAGAAAATTTCACAAATTTATGTAGCATCTTTTTAATATAATTTCTGCTAAAGATTTATATAGCATACTAAATTATCATTGTCGTCAAGATTTTGTCATTTATTTACCTTACCAGAAGGCCCAGTTGTTAATGTCTCCTAATTGACGCTGTCTCCTGGTGTTGTAATTAACTACTGAAATAACGTTAATTAACTATATTGAAGATGAAACTGATGCAACTTTCCTGGATAATCTTTCAAGTACCCGTGTTATTCTATACTGTATTTCTTCTCCCTCAGGACCAGATTGCACTTGTTATCTCTTTCTTATGACTGCAAAACGCGTTCTACTGTCATTCTTTTCCCGAGACACTTCTATGTTTGTGCATGCTGTGTGCCTTCGCACACGCGAGCGTGTGTTATTAAAGACTCTAATTTGTAGGAAATGAATATAGGCTCCAAAGATTTAGTTCCCTCTACGGTGGTATGGCAGTGAAGTGAGACGTTTTCATAAAAGCCATTACATTAAAATCTCTAGGCACCACATCACCTATCTCAAGCCCTTTATAAGCGAAAGCAAATGGACCTGTGTTTTATATAAACAAGTCAGTTGTCAACATCACGCCACCCACCCCACCCACCCTCCTTTTTTAAATCAAAGAAATTTGCCATTATAACCCTACATATTATGACACAGAAACTGTAACATTCACCTTCCTCTAATTTTCACTTCTTGAAGGGAGAGAAAATGAACTACCGATGTGGAACTGATACGTTACAAGTAGCCGTGAGTATTTGTATGTAACTGTATCCTGTGTTTTAGTGTTACAATAAGTGTCTAGAGCGTAGTTGTAGCCTGGTTGTCATGGAGCCAAGTATGTCAAATATGGACTTGATCTGTGCCAGCAAGCAAAATTACAGATTTTAAGATCATGCACATTTTCAGCGGCAACTTATAGATTTACAACTGTTGGATATTGTAGGGATGAAGAGTGCTAAGAAAGGACTTTCATTGAATATTTAAAAAACGGAAATAATGGTTATATCAAAGAAGAAGATAATTCCAAGTTGTGATATCTCAGTTGAAGTGAAGTCAATACCAAGTCAATAAATTTAAATATCTGGGAACAATCATATCATCAGATGGAAAATGTGTGACATAAATTAAAAGCAGAATATGTCAAGCGAAAGCTGCATTTCAGAAAATGAAAAATATCTTATGCAATAAATCGCTCTCATTTAATGTCAGAAAGAGGGTGCTAAAATATTAAATAGAACCTGTTCTGCTGTATGGCAGCGAATCTTGGCATGTCACTGAACAGATTAGGAAGAATTGTGAAGCAACAGAGATGTGGTTTCTGAGATTAATGTTACGAATACCTTGGATGGCCAGAGTAACTAACTACGATTGCTTGAAAGAGGCGAATGAAAGTAGATCTCTATATACAACAATGAGAAAAAAACAAAACTGTTCTTTGGCCATACAATTTGAAGAGAGACATTGGAGAATATCGTGACAACCTGAAAGATCAGTGGGAAATGGGGTAGAGGTAGACCAAGAGAGATTATGCTGAATGGGCTAAAACGATGGCATGGAGGGATATCATCAAGAGAGCTGTTCCAGGCAACCAGGGATCGTGATCTGTGGAGACGAATAAGCGCCTACGCCAGTTGGCAGGGCACATGATGATGACGAACTTATAGTTATGAGTCATGTACTCTTTTTTAATCCCTGAAAAATAAATGTGGAGCTTTTAACCTGAAATGCTACTCAAAATTAACTAGAATAGCACCGAACAAGAAGAAGAAAATCGATGTGACATCCTACACGATTTGAGCGTCGAGGAGAACTGGCTCATAAACAGCATCCTGTCTCGAAAGCTGAGATACCGTTGAAGTGTTAAACGTCATGGTGGTTTGGAGACAACGTCATGGTAGTTTGGAGACAACGTCATGGTGGTTTGGAGAGAACGTCATGGTGGTTTGGAGAGAACGGTGGCGGAGAGTACTCTTTGGAAAATGAAGCGAGGCAGACCCTCTTCTAGGGTTAATTCAGGACATTGAAAATGCATTGTCTATGAAAGCACACAGGGCTGGAGAACTGGCTAGAGAGACTTGTAGGCGTGCCGTGATAAGAAGATGTTCTGTAAAGGACCTGGTAATTGATGATCTGTGCCAGACTTTTCTGGGACACATCAATAACGAATGTAGCTGCTGTCTATTACATCTTATAATGATCTAGTATAGTTTGCGGTACAGGAAAGACGACCAGTGCAAGAATCGTTTGCTGAAAAATAGCTCTGTAAAAAATAGTGAAGTGCTTGCCAATAGAAAACTAACACCTGAAGCGAGAATAAAGAGTCTTGCCGTGCTATATACAAGACAGCCGTATAGACACTGTCATATATTTTATTTTATTGACTTAATTTTTATCTCATGTATGTACCATATTTGTTTCTGGATTTTTATCATAGTACGGGACGTCGCAGGCCGACCCAGCCTAAAATGGGTACTAGGATGCATGTCCTGGAGAAGTAAAGACGGCCGGTGTAATGATGACCACATTACCCACCTAGTGATGATTGGTCTGTAAAAATATGGGTGCTCTTCCCATATGCCCGATGAGCCTTAAGGAGTAAAAAGTGATCTTTACTTTATTTTTACTTTACATTATTTGTTTCACTTCCCAGTTACAACAGATGTTACAAATTTCCCGGCTCATTTCTTTATTTTATTTTTAAATTCCTCCTACCTCTCCTCCCGAGTCTGAAGCTTGATCCATAATTCCGGATTTACACAGGTCGAATAAGATGTAGGCGATTAGCAGCAGAGCGATGTGCTTTCATATCGACAGTGGCACTGAGCACAGACTGTCTAGAAGCAATGGCAAACTTTTTCCTCTTCTTCTTCAGCATTCTGAGCTCGTAAGGTTCGTTGCTGTAGATATCACCCGCTTCCACCCATCTCTCTGCATGGTCTTCTCCCTCCAGTTGGTTAACAAGTGTATGTAGGTCTGTCTGGACATTATCTCTCTATCGTATTCTTAGTCGACCTCGTGGTCTACGACCATTCAGGTCCCTTGTGTATACAGTTTTTACCTCTCTGTCGTTTGGTTTTCTCTCAATATGCCCCAGCTATGCCAGTGATCAATGGTGATTGAAACAGATTATAATTTCGTTGTTAGTTCTCTCTCCATGCCTCGCTGCTTGCATCTTTGAGAGGTCCAAAGATTCGTCATAACACTCTGTTTTCAAAAATGTATAATAAGGCTTCATCTCTTTTAGTTGTCCTCAAAGTTTCAGAACCTAATAAGACAACAGTTCCTATCAATATTTTATATATTTCAATCTTGGTTTTGCGAGATAGAGACTTTGGCTTTAGCAGATGTTGAAGGGCACAGTCAACTTTATTTCCAGATTGTAATATAGATTGTATGTCTTCTCTTAGCACACTGGAGCAGCTGAAGTTCGCGCCTAAGTACTTTTATGACTTAAATGGCAAACTATTAAATGTAAAGTTGGCTAGTAAAACCACAAGCAGACAATAAAAGCTGAGGTTGGTTTGCAACGCCATGTAAGTGATTTACAACTAACTTTTAATTATAGGTTAAGCCTGTTTGTGTATACATTCATTATTTTACAAAAAGACAGACAGGAAATCATAAATTCGAAACAAATATGGACGAAGGTTTAATAATATTAATCTCCCCATAGAATGATGGCGGTGTGGAGCCCAATCTGGCAAACACATACAAGATTTACACCACAGGTTGCTTCAGGGCTGTCGGAGAATGGATCAACGACCATGTGCTGGTCGTTGGGGGTGTCATGCTGGGCATTCTTCTCCCTCAGGTATGCATGGTTACAGATCCCCGGTTATTGACACTAATTGTTTATCTATGGGTAGTGATTTAAAAAAAAAATAATAAGTCCCCCCTCCACCCTCTCTCCCCATTAAATTTTAAATTTTAATGAAACATTAAAGTAATCTAGAGTAAGTCGATACATTTAAGTACTTGGTAACCCTGATAACAGCAGATGGGAAATCCATTAAAGAAGGTAAATGTGGAATAGCTCAAGCAAATGCAGCAGTTCACAAAACGAGGAGAATTGAAAAATAAGAGAGTAATGACTGAAACCCATTTTTCTTTGGGAAGGATAGTTTTTCTTCATATTCATCTGTCTCTGTGTGGGTTCCAAAGCTAAATTTGGGGTGGGGAATAAATTCATTTACCCTAAACCAGCATGTCGTATTAATCAACTAAATAATGATGTTTCCTTCGAAGGAGTGCATCTGCATGAGATTCAAGTACCACAAATCTGCATACAAATAAGCCAGATCTGTTAAACGAATGTGCACGCAAACAAGGAACAAGGCTAAAGTCTAGAAGTGGATGAACAATAAGAACTTACGGCGGGAGTTTACAGCCAAAAAAAAAAAAAAAAAAGAAGACGATATTCATCTGAGGAGATTCCTTTAATGGCCAAGTGTCTAACGTCTGGCCTCGCCACATGAAATGGATACTAGACAATTATCTGGGTGATGAGACAGCACTCGTTCGTGTCTAAGTGGATACTAGACAATTATCTGGGTGATGAGACAGCGCGCGTTATTGTCTAAATGGATACTAGACAATTATCTGGGTCACGAGAAAAGCACTTGTTTTTGTCTAAGTGGATACTAGATAATTATCTGGGTGATGAGACAGCACTCGTTCGTGTCTAAGTGGATACTAGACAATTATCTGGGTGATGAGACAGCACTCGTTCGTGTCTGGTCGTACGAATGTTTCAGACTAGGATCCGCCTCTAGAAAGATTTGTAAAATTTGCTTGCTGGACCTAGGCTAAACTGGTATTAGGAAAATTTCTGCCAAATAAAGGTGACCGATGTAATATCGGCGGCGTCAACCATTGAATTTAAAAGAAATGTGGGTCTAGCACCATCTGAAAGGAGCTGAATGCGCAAATGGCGGGGAAATGCTTTCTTCCTGTACGTAAATTGTGCCTTGAAAACCGCAACAGCCAACCAATGCTGGGGTTTGTTCTGAAAAGTTCTGTAAATCATACGCAACTAACTTTATCAGAGTTAACTGTCCAGAGGCATGGGCACACTACTGAAAGAAGGATAATCTGATTACACTACAGAGTAGTCAATAAATGTGGGTCTGATTTCCGATGATCTGAAAGGGAAATTTATTCTTTTCAGTCAAACTAGCAGGTGCCATCTTAAAAATGAAGGTAGGCTTTGAATGCTAAATGTTGAATTAAAAATTGACACCACAGCACTCGGGACACTCCCATAAGCGCTCTGTCCTTATCGTCAGCAGCAACGCAGAGTTTCAATTCCTATGGCACCAGTAACTGACTGATTGTATATCTGTCTCACTCTTCCCCTGAGTGTTGAGGGTTTGCCAGATCCCCTGTTAACTCCTTGCAGCGCCATTCTCCTCAGACCGAAATGATCTATCTGTGCCTCGGCACTGTTCACTCGCTCCTAAAGGGTCCCTACAATACCTAGCTTGTTATATATCACCAACAAGTGGTGCAGAGTAGGCCAGTATATCCACCTGCTCATTTCCCAACACACCTGCATGACCTAGAGAAAATATCCAAGGGACGCTAACTTCTCGAGACCTATGAAGTGATGTTTGCTGAAGGTAGGCAGAAGTAGATTAACAACAGTTACCATCTTTCGCCCTGGACTAAACTCTTCCAGACTGCTGTCCGTCCAGATCTTGATCTGATCCTCCCACTTGCGTAGCTGTCTGCATCTTGCTCGCTTGCTTTCAAATTTTCCTTAGAGTTAAGGTTTTATAAAACTTTTATATCTTTTATTTTCACTCGTCTCTTTTTAGTGCCGTCAGCCACTTTCTTTTCATTCACAGGCCTTCTAAAACCTGTGTATTTTATTGTTTTATTTCCCTGAGATAAAATCTAATCTTCTGTACACGCACTTCTTCAGAGATTCAACAATTTTGTTTTAATTGTTTGTTCGTAGTCAAGATTTCTGTACCATACAGAAGGACTGAGTATGCATAAAATTGACAGTTCGCATTGTTAGTGTGTTGTTTATTTCTCTAGATGTCAGTATATTTTTTTTCGCATGACTTTACAAAAATATTTGGTCATTTCTATTCTGAACACGAGTTACAACTTTTCAGTAAATATTTTTTCCAAACATGATAACTTCAAAGCTTTAATTTCTCTCCAGATTGTCGTTCTGTTTCTGACGAAGAATCTCATCCTTATGATCTACCTACAGAAAAGTAAATGGTGACGGACACTTTGCATTGGTGCAGTATCCAATATAAGATGGCACATTGTATTTACTGGCATCATGAGGGATACTAATCTGCGATGAATGGTAACAGAGAGACATCAACTGCACACCAAAGAGTTTAATGGGGGGGGGGGGGGTAGACTACGAGGCAGACGAATAAGACGATGGTGACATAATAAAGAGGAAGACCTGCAAACAATTGAAGCCACCAACGAGGAAGAGAATGAACATCACAGAGATGAATAGAGGTGGGCTATAGCTGCAGCTGTGAACCCAAAGGGCCTGTGTCGCTGAGAATGAAGACAATGAAATTTCATCCGATTATTCCATGAGCTTTCATCAGACGACGATGAGGAAATATGGATACAGCTGACTCTGAAACCACCGTTTGGAACCATTCTCTGTCATGCTGTTATGTAACATCGTTTATCGGTTATTTTCCTTGCAAAAAGCACCAACATTATCGTCTTCATCTTAGCCATCATCACTGTCCCACTGAACCAATAATGCGTCATTTAAGCTTGCATCCATTCCTCAGATGCGTTTTATATTATGTAATGTTTTCAATATCGTGAACAGAATCCAATCCGGCACCTCCGCCTTTCTGTCATAAGTATTAATTGTAAACAGTGCTGCCAAAATTATTTTGGGGAAGTATTACATATTGTTTTGACAAAACTCAAAATGTTTACCTTTTAATTTCTTCTTCTTCTTCGTCTTCTTCTTTTTAAAGTCGATGCCGTGGGGCGTTGGTAGTCATGTCTATCCACAACCTTCTTTCTAGTGTACTTTTAATCAACTCTGACACAGATGATCCTCCATGCCATGATGTCATACTGTCCAGCAACTATTCTCTCGTTCTCCCTCTGCCTCTCCTCCCTTCCAACTTTCTTACTGTCACGATGTGCATCAGGTTTCTTCTATTCATCCCATGACCAAAGAATGTAGATCTCTGTCTGATGTGGGTAATCAGTTCTCTTTCAAGACGTCTTCATTGCTCTTTGTATCTGTGCATGGTTTTCTCATCATTCGTCTGTGAAACCTCATCCCCGTAGCTGCTAAATAAAGTTTCAATATTCTACAAAATGTCTGCGATTCACTTCCGTATTTCAAAAAAGGATTTAAACAGTTTATAAGAATTATCTTTCTCGTCTCAACTGACAAAGAATTGCATAAAATATTCTTCACTTTGTAAAATGTTGCCTTTTTTTCAAGCTATTCTACCTTACTTCTTTAATATTTATTCTATCTCATGTTATCAGGGTACCTAAGTACTTAAATATATGAACTTGCTTTAGGTTTGTCCCATTGACTTTGATGTTACATTTTGGAGGTTTTTTAAAATTTTAACCAGTGTTAGAACGTCTTTAAAACATATATAAGTGGCTTACTTTATGCTGGATAAGAAATGAAATTCTGTGTCCATTACACCATTGCTACACCATATTTCCCCACTCAGTTTTCACACAGCTGCTGTAGTGGCTTCCATCTGGTACAAAGAATGTCCAGGGGCAATAACTTTTGATCGCGCCGATGCGTGTATTGTTGAAGTTTTCAACGAAGATTGAATTTGTTTTCTTAATATTGTTAAGGGAGATATTGATTGATTATTTGATTCTAGAATCGACATCACAACACTCGGAGCATTCTCATAAGCGCTCCGTCCCCATCTTTAGCAGCCAGAGAAGAGTTCCGATACTAGTGGTGCCAGTAGCATTCTGATTAAGCGTTCGTCTTGCCTTTCCTCTAAACCTCGAGCATCTGCTAGAAATCCCCCCCCCCACCCCCTCCTAAACTACAAAGTACGCAATCATCGGGCGAGATATGAAAAGTAGTTTGCTCGGCAAGGGTAGTACCACATTCGTACGAAAGTACCTACTTCGGCAGGCCTAGTCACTACGATGTTTTCATTTCCTGATTTTTTGTTTCTCATTTCAGTTCTTGGTGTGTAACTGCACAGTCATCTGTGCCTTATAAAGTTGATACAAGTGATTGTCCACAATTTTCTATGCTTTCCTACACAATCAATTCTCGTTTACGTAAAGATGATGATTTATGAAGTAATTTGTGAGCACAAGATGGTAGCATTTGTTGAGAAGTTTCGTATCCACTGAGCTAATAAAACTGATAGTTTGTCGTTGTGCTTGGAGTATTTTTTCAGTGTGGCGATGTGCTGAGTGATATCTACTCTTTCTTAAAAGCTGCAGGAAGATTAATGCATAATACCCATAAATATTGCTAGGACAACTAGAAGGACATTGAGATCAGTTGATGCAGAAACGGCTATTTATTTGACGATTGTTACCCAGTCCGCAGTGTCGGACACACAAATGGATTGTCCTAGGGGCTCATGGGAGTAGCCACCTGCCACACAGTTTTGATTTCTAAAGCTAGCAAGATCATTTTATGAGAACGTGTCAGACTTTTAAACATAAAGGCTCAAAATCTTTCTTGTAAACCTTCGACAAAACGCATGCAACTGAACCACCACTTTTGCTTTTGTGCAGCCTTTATGGCAGATCCCAAAAAGAAGACATATCAGCGGTCTCATATGAGTATGAAACAATACTGTACACTAAACTTTGCTTTTTACATGAAACACAATGAAAAGAATGTGAAAACCTGACGTGCATTAAAACCAAACAACGCCAGTCAATGTGAGTTTGTGAAAATACTTCCGCCTGTATCTTCTGAAAACAAAGCGCACGGTAAGGTATATTTTACCCCACCAGGGCATCACACAGTGTGATAAACACGCAGGGACAAAAAGTGCGGCTAAGGATCGCCCGTGGAGAGGTCCTGGAGAACGCGTTTAACCGTTAGGTTATATTGCGGCCTCTGGTAAGAGCCAGGGTAGGGCTTCAGAAAAAAGCGCAAGGTAGATAGCTGTATCCCACCAGGGCATCACACAAGCGATAAACACCAGGTGACACAAGGTGCATCAATGCGGATGAGGATTCCTTCGTGGAGAGGTCACATAAACCCCTTTCATCCGCTAGGCCATATCTATGCCCCGACTATATTTAGGACCTTGGCAGAAGCCAGGGTTGGGCTTCAAATAACAAAACAACCCCCCCTCCCCCCAAAAAAAAAATACATTTCACATGGGGGCGACTTTTGTATAATTATAAGCGCACGGTTTGTATCCTTACATTAACTATATTTGCAAACTGTCTGCACGCCGTATTTTACCGAATAAACATATGAAGTAAGTGGACGAACCAAAAGGATGTATATTCAATTAGCGCAAGAGAGCCTCGCGTGAAAAGGTATATATATGTTTATAAATATACATTTTAACCAACATGGTACAAGAAACGCAAGGATGGTACATGTGGAAACATACAGCATATTTCATTTTAAAACAACTTCCCGGTCAGTCCAAGTTCTGATTTTCTTGTGAACACGTTATCCAAAAGAGAGTGATCTTCAGCCCCACTAGGACAGCGCAAAGAGCGGTCAACACCCGGTGACACAATCTGCCACTATCAGATGAGAATCACCCATGCATACCTTCCAGAAACCCCGTTCAGCCGTTAGGTTAAATTACAGCCCAAAATATCAGCTGCCGTGGGGCTCAGAAATAGCAACAAATTGTGTCCCATTATGAAATATAATCATGTTCGATGTCGACAATCAGGGAGTTAGATTCAACACTACCGACATATACCAAGCGATAAACACCAGGTGACACAAAGTGCCACCATGCGGATGAGGATCACCCATGGAGAGGTCCCAGAGATTCCATTAAACCATTAGGTACCCGGCAACAGCCAAGTTGGGGCTTTAAAATAAGGAAAAATTGCGTCTCATATTGAGACGACGGATTTTAATGACACCCAGTTAGTAAGTGAGACTTAACCCCACCTAGCGAGCAACATCAAGTGACACAAAGTGCCACCCTGCGGATGAGGATCACACCGGGGAGAGGTCCTAGAAACCCTGTTCAACCACTAGCTTATTTTAGGACCCCCGGGAACAGTCAGAGGTGGGGCTTTACAATAAATAAATAAATTGCATCAGACATTGGGACTCAATTCACGACACACAAAAATTGCTTCGTTACCATATTTCATTTCTGGAGGTCACAGATTTAATTCTCCGTATTGTAACTTCAGCTTTGTCTAGTATTTCCTCCTATCTCTACTTATTGCATCTAAATCTGAGACTAGATCTTCCATACGCTTCAATAATGAATACGTTAAAATATGAACTGTAAGAGATACATCGTTACAATCTTATAAAACGAATTTTTCTAGGTTATTGCCCTTGACATCAAAATTTAAAAATGTTGGAAAAGGATTGCATATTCTGTTCAAATAATTTTAGAAAATTATGTATCATTTTGATAAAATATTAGCTTCCTTAAAAGTCGAGTGCATCTATCTGAAAAGCGAGAAAAAAATACAAAATAAGACAGATCTGTAAAACGGATGTAACCACAAACATCGTTCTAGAAGAAGACCAAAATCCAGAAAAGGGTGAATTACCAGCAGGTGAAGGTCAAAAACAGGACAGAAGAAGTAGAAGATTTTGTCAACTGAAGGTTAACAAAAAAAGATATGATCCAAGGTCCATAGAGAGGTCACAGTAGTTGGACAAGATATGCTTGAGTTTATGGCGAGATATAGTGCCCACCTACCTATTTAAAAAAAAACAGCCTGTACCATATACTGTATAAGCCTCACAGCGTGGAAGACGCTATTTAACTGCTATCTTAAAAAAAATAATGATGTTAACAAAATAAGATATAATTGAAATAATCGTGTTTTTGTTGTTTTAACAACAGTTAAACCCAACTAGCAAGTTATTACCCTAGAATCTCAGCCTATAAGTATTACATCCAGAGTTAGATTAGGTTGAGAACCGACATCACAGCCCTCTTACAATGGCCCAGCTCCAATCTTCTGCATCCAGAACAGAGTTTGAATTTCGATGGTATCAGGTAGGTAAGTAGTTGTACCCCATCAGGACATCACACAAGCGATAAACAACTGGTGACAGAAAGTGCCAACATGTGGATGAGGATTACACGTGGATAGGTCCCAGAAACCCCTTTCAGCCGTTAGGTCATATGTATGGTCTATGGTGGAGGCTTCAAAATAACACCCAAAAAATCTGCATCCCACAAGAGAACGACTTTGTATATGGTATCAGTATCTCAGACTCATAATATGTTCACCCTGCCTTTCTCTCCAGTCTTAGTGTCCTACAGTGTCGCCCGTTGCGCCATTCTGTTCAGTTCACGATAATCCGTTTGTGCTTTTACATTGTCAAATTGTTTTCAACAGGCCTAGGCTACAGCTAGCTGTGTATGCATCACTTCCTTAGATAAAAGGTCAATTTTTTTTTAAGTCAGCCTGAGTGCGGGTTTAAATACTAGACCTCCAGGCCAGCAGGGCGTCTAACACCACAGAGGCATATTATTACATTTGTCAAATCTGTCCTTTTCAGGGCGAGCATCAATTGTTTATGTGTCGATTCAGCAGTATTAATTTAGTTGTCTCCCTTTAATTAACGTACCGCGATCGAAACCCACTGCTGGCTGCATGGATTTTTTTATCATGGTATTGGGCGTCGCAGGTCGACTCTGCCTAAAATGTATACCAGGATGTATGTCCTGTGGAAGGAAATACGGCCGGCGTAATCCTGACTGCATTACCCACCTAATGCCGATGAAAACCGATCTTTGCATTTTTTTTTTTACAATCGTGGTTTCAGCTTCACTGTAAATGGACCACCTCATAGTAGCACCATACATATCCCTCACTGTCATGTATGAAAGCTAGTGAGCAAAGAATTAGTTCCCATCAAGATCCTGAAACATCCACAGATGGTATTAGGGGTGCTGCTAGAGATGCCAACACCAAAAGTCACCATCAGAATTGAAGTTGTTCCTTGAAAACAGTACAAGGCGCTCGCTGTACACAAACAAAATTATTGAATTACATGTCTCGCCATTCCAAAATAAACCACCTACCGGTCATTTTCCGAATAGCATGACAGAGCTGCTTTGGGCACACACGAAAGGCATTTCACGCAAAATACACAGCTGACAGTGCCGTGCCAAGCAGATAATTTAGTGGCTTAGGCATTGAAACGAAGACCCCCAGCCCATATGCGAAAACTACATTAACAGACCATTGCTTAGGGCAATAAAGTAGAGGTACCTTCCGACGCCTTTAGGCGTATTGGCGATACAGGGCTGGACCTATATTTGTATAGACCATTCAGCAATTTGTGGGTCAGCATCACGCCGGGCTTAAGGCAATAATAACGTCAAAACTAAACGGTCTGCCTTGCATATCAGCCATACAAGACATGAAATCCACTTATTTACTGTTCTTACACTTATTTAATATAACTTTACAGATAGGTTAATTTAAATACTTTTTTAAGGAATCCCTTGCTGTTTAAATTCAACTACAGTAGAATCTCTATAAGCTGATCACCAAATGGACTGTAGAAAACCGATCAGTTATGGACTTGAGTAATAAAGCCTTCGGTACTGTTAGTAAACTTCCTTGGACAACTTATACTGGAAAATACAAGATCATAGGAAATATGTTATCTAGTAAAATATGTAAGACTGGTCAAAGAGGAAGACATTGGGGGTTTAGATGTGTTAGTGCTCCCGAGGCATATGGAGCTACGACTTTGTTTAGAAAGAAATGACAGTTATGGTATAAGCGTGGATGTCATGTCATAGTGTTGGATCATTCAGAGGTCAAGTTGTCGTGACAACTAGTGGTCAGTTTCATGATAATCTCCCCACGGACCGCGCATATATACACTAGCTCACTTCTGATTTGTCGACCTTCAGTCACCCGACCTTCGCACACTGTTACGGGCGTGTTCGGCAATGCCGGTGATATCGTGTGTTGTATAATTTAAGCACGCCAACGATTTTAACACAACAAAAACATTTAAAAACTAGGTCTAACACACAACTCCCATAGAAAGTGCTGCAACCTATGTCACAAGCAGTCTCGCTCTCGGAAGAGAAAAAACGTAAATGCAAGACAAGCCAAAAAGGAAACAACATATCGGTAACCGTAACCCCCCCTCTGACAGCAGACCAGTCTAAGAAATTTATGAATGGAACGTTACCTAGTTTGTGTAGGGAGATTATCGTGAAACTGACCCAGCTAGTTACATGAAGGGTTTTGGGGGTAATTAAGGGTCACTGCACATGGTGCTATGAAATGATATAGAGTAAAAATTAAATAAATATGGCAAAGGAGCAGCTGTCGTTTCGCGATGTTAGGTACTGCTGTATGACCACAAACCACCACCCGAGCCCCAGCTGACACCCGTCCCTATAATCAGTTTTACATATTTGACTAGAAAACATATTTACTTTCTAGCTCCCTCAATGGAGCCAATCAATATCCCTTTCTTCCTTTATCCTAACATACAGCTTACAGAAGTCTAGTGTTATATCGCTCTATTTTATCATTTGTATATATTTCTACTATATAACACATATACTTTCTATCCCTAGCCATCAAGCCAATCAATATCACTAGTTCTCTGTTTTCTACTATACAACCGGGAGTTGCCGAGGCGGAGCGGCTATGCGCTCGCCGTGGATCGGAAGGTCGTTGGTTCGCTCCCTTCATAGCCGGACTTTTTTCAAAAATGACCTTGGCTCTGAGGTCGGCCCAGCCTCGAGTGGATACCAGGTGCAGCCATGGGAAGTAAAGGTGGCCGGCGTGATGCTGACTACATCACCCATTGCCGATTGGTCTATAAAATATAGGTCTAGCCCTATATGCCCTATACGCCTGAAGGCGAAGAAAAGAGTCCTGGACTTTTACTACTATATAACCATTAAAACGACACCCGAACTGCTAGCCCCTGCTTATATCTGCATCTGAAACCCTCGGAACCTTTGCCTCAGCACAAGGTCCCACAGTGCCTAATCCGAGCAGCCAGGTGATCTCAAACTACTCTATCCTCCCTCTGATCTGCAGCTGACCTGTGACCGAGCCTCACCCCAGCCGCCAGGTGACCTAGATAAAAATATGCTAAAAAAATGCCAGACCGAAAGGTGTACTACTTCCCGCTCGGAGGATAGGGATCGTTTTTTTTTTTCTTATATAAAGTCATAGAACAAACGTTTCCCCCCCCCCCCCCCCCCCCCCCCCCCCCCCCCCCCCCCCCCCCCCCCCCCCCCCCCCCCCCCCCTCCCCCCCCCTCCCACCCCCCCTTTTAGATTATATGAGCCACCATTAGGAAAGGTTACATAGGGAAAATGACAGACAAACAAGGTAGATTTCATCTCTAATCACTACTGTCTTTGAAAAAAAAAATGTGACAGCGTTTAATAAAAAAAATTAAAAGAGGAAAGGAATAGACCTTTTTATTTAACTGTTCGTACCTGTTTCACTGTTGTGTAACAAAGTAAATTCGTAGTGATTATCTAATTTGCAAAAAAAAAAAAACAAAAAACAAAAAAAAAAAAACACAGAAATTATAGGTTATTATCAATCAGGTTAATTATTTACAAAAATAATAATACTTTATATGTCTTTCTTGGTTTGTGTTTTAATGTTACTTTTCCCATAAATTCCACACTGTGTGGAACTTCCTTTTGCCTGGGCAAAAGTTACTTACAATATGTACTCTTGGGTAGGAGATATCCGGTACCAACGTTTGGGTAGAGTTAACATTAGATACTCAGTTGATCAGTCAAATGTGGGTTTGGGAAACGGTTTGGCTAAAGAAGTCACCAAAAGGGAGTCGGCAGGGTCTAAAGTGTGTATCTTAACGTGACACACACTCAGTAGCGACAGAAAACAGGTACCAACCCTCCTATCAGCTGTGATAGAAAACAGGTACCAACCCTCCTATCAGCTGTGACACAAAACAGGTACCAAACCTCCTATCAGCTGTGAAAGAAAACAGGTACCAACCCTCTTATCAGCTGTGACAGAAAACAAATACCAACCCTCCTATCAGCTGTGCAGACTCCCAGTATTCAAGCGGAACTATATAATAGAAATGTCATATAAAAGCTGACATGAGGCTTCCAGAGCATCTTGTGCTCAGTATAGGACATCATCATTCACGAGACAAAGATTTCAAAAATAAACACCAGAGTGATGTCCACCAGAAAGAATCCCGCAGTGGATACCAGTCCGCTGTTGCATCAATCATTAAAAGGCTCTTGTGCTTTAAAAATTTCATAGAACCTTGCGCAGTTCCACTCGTGTCTAAGATTCAAAGCGCCAATGGCACTCTTACAATAGCCTATGCAGTTGAGCTAGAGAGAAGATAGAAGCAAAACAGACAGTAAAACAGCAGACAGTATGGAAAAAAAAAGGTTGGCACAAAGTAGATTCCAATTTTCAGACAATGAAAAAGGCACACTAGCTCAGAGCAAACCTCTACTATCTTGGTCTCGCCGACTTTGCCAAGTGCGGTTATGGGGCATGCACATCACTTGAAAGACTGCCACCGACTGTGTCAGTCTGAGAGGAGATCCCTGGATCGACTACATGATAAAGGGTGGGCCGTCCAAGATAAGTTTATGACCCATGATTATCCTTATGATATACATTTGGAATGGCCCTAAAGACATTGCTCCTGACCAGTTTCAGAGCAGTCGTAATAGTCTGGATGTCATCAGATAATTTACAAGTTCATTGCTTTGAACAGAAGAATGGCCGCACACGATACAGTAAGACTAGTCATTCGCGGTGCACTTAATGCGAGAAACTATTCTTCTGTTCTTCTCTAAAGCCGGCCGAGAACTGAAAAGGTGCGAGTGTTCAAAGAATTTCCTTGTTCCCAGTTGTGATTCTGTTGTAAAACATAGGATGAAAAAATGGACTTGAAAAAAGAAATTAAAATTGACATTACACCTTTCTCTTTGTTCGATTACGGAATGCTCTTCTGAACGAAAGGAATAGACACAAGAATATGAGGGCGAATGGCAAATTAGATGGGAAGCTAACAGACATATCTTGATAGGTTGGTCATCGATCTCTCACCTGATGCCTAATGCTGCTAATAGTACGCGATGACGAATAGTTACAGCCAATGCTTATAGTAGAAGAGTGCACATTCATCTTGTAATAAAAATCGCCAACCCTCTACATCTCGTGTGGTCGAAAATAGTGGTGTTTAAGTGGTGCAGATGATAAAGTTTGTTGCATATCCTTTACAGGACGTTGCAGAACCAACTCCAGCATGTTTTGTCTGTTGCAGTTTTTCTAGGCGAATGATGCGTTAAGTAGTTTGCTATTGCTTATTAAACGATCAGCTCTCCGTCCCACTGACGAAACCAACGCAAGACAAATCGTCCGTATTTGGGATCAAAGCCGGCATCCCGGCATTACGAAGCGCGTTCGCAACATTCGGGAGCTGAGGATATCAAGAGATAATTTAATACATAGCTTCCCGTCTGTTCTGGCTCCCACGTAGGTCGAAAAAAAAGGGGGGGGGGTGGTGGTGTTGAAGAATAGCCCTTTGCCCTTTACAACCAGGTCGCAAAAGGCGACTAACTAAGAATTTTATGTAATAAGACATGTTGGGTTGGAGGAGTCAGATAGGTCGAAACCACACCTCAACGTGGCCACTGACGTTTGAAAGGCAGAAGAAGACTAATGGATAACTAACAATGATTTTGCTCGAATGTTTGACTTGATCAGACCTTTTCCTTTCTCTTCGTGAACTTTATAGTCAAAGTTAGTTTTGTTTTGATTTACTTTATTTTAGTCAACCCAAGTTGAGTTAGTTGCGTGCCCACTACAGTTACAGGACGCTGCAGAACCAACCACAGTTTACCCTCTACCTCGTCCCTCTAATTTGGCGTTTAAAAAAAAGTGTTATGTCTTTTAATGTGGTTAACAGGCTGCGTGGTCTCGAGGCATTGTGTCCGCCTGAAGTGCTAGAGGTTCCGGGTTCAATTCCCGGTAAGGGCGGAGATTTTTTCAAGGGACTTCTACTGTTTCCCCCTGGTCAATAGGGTAGTAAGATCGGACGCCCGTGTGTATTGTTGCGCACGTAAAAAAAATATCTTGACAGTTGGAAATCGAAAAGAGTAGCCTAACGTCGCTGCCGGGGCAAAATTTTGAGTTAAAAATCTACCCAAAGTATTTGAGGATCCTCGCCGGTGCTATAGAGCCTGTGCACTGTGCTGAGCTTCGTCGGACTTAGACTTGAGTTAAAGAAGAACGGAGCACTTATGGAATTACACCCGTGTGCCGTGATGTTGATCTGTTGTTCAAAACCTCAATATGGTTAAAATATTTCAGTCGTCCCTTGCTTTTAATTTCTCTCAGTAATTCTCTGCTAGGTTACTGTCATGATCAGTGGATGATGAGGGTAGGCTGATGTCTTCAATATTTGTATTTCTTTTTTTTTTTTTAAAATACTCATGTGGATCAAAGACAGAATATCATAGACGAACATAGCTAGTCGGTCGGCCCTTGAAACCCTTGTTAAATCAAAAGCAAGGCGGTCTGCTGCCTAATCACCTGAAACTGAACGAACGAACAAACTTTATTTTCAAAGGGTCACACATTGGGCACGCAGGCCCGTCTTACCTTCGGGCCTTTCAAACACCAGTCTTTCACGCTGCAGTTGTATTTTATCAATAAGCATGTTATATTCATATGATAATTTGCATATTATGATTATCAATTCTATCCCAGTGTATTGGCAATACGAAGCGCGTTCGCAAAGTCTAAACAACCAAACAACGTTAACGGTCTTATACAAATTGGCCAATTGTAGTAGTTTGAAAACCTGTCTGAGCCGAACGGTCACAAGACACATCGATCGCTCATCCTAGTGAATCAATGAGCCAGTGAGCCACGGATCCACAGTGGCCTCCTTATCTTATTAGTACAACGGCTTTACTATAGTGATTTGTTTTGTTAATCGCCGAACCTTATGCCTCTGTGTGCTGCTGGAAATGTCCTTTGGCATGCAAATGTTTCTTCTGGTCTGGTTTGGCCAGGCGGTATCTGTGGCCGAAACACAGAAGAATGATCAGATTAGTGCCAGTTGTGTATTCAGACGAGTCCGGATGATATAAAGCCGTCGCTTTTTATTAGTCATTGTCATTATCTTTCATTCTTTGCATTCTCCTGGGCAAAGGGTGCTCTGTCTCTCTCTCTCCAACTCTCTCTCCTTCTCTTTCTCTCTCTCCCCATCTTTATATATATATCTATATATAGATCTTCCTCTCCATCTCTTCCTTTCTCTCTCCTCCTCTCCCTCTCTCCATCTGCCTCTCTTCCCCTCCCTCTCTTCCACCCCCTCTATTTATCTTCCTCTCCCCTCTTTTCCCCACCCCTCTCTTTCTTTATCTTCCTCTCCCTCTCGTTCCCTTCTGTCTGTCTGTCTGTCTGTCTGTCTGTCTGTCTGTCTGTCTGTCTGTCTGTCTGTCTGTCTGTCTGTCTGTCTGTCTGTCTGTCTGTCTGTCTGTCTGTCTGTCTGTCTGTCTGTCTGTCTGTCTGTCTCTATCTATCTATATATCTATCTATCTATCTATCTATCTATCTATCTATCTATCTATCTATCTATCTATCTATCTATCTATCTATCTATCTATCTATCTATCTATCTATCTATCTATCTATCTATCTATCTATCTATCTATCTATCTATCTATCTATCTATCTATCTATCTGTGTATCTATCTATGTGTCTGTGTATCTATCTATGTATCTATGTGTCTATGTATCTATCTATGTATCTATGTATCTATCTATCTGTCTATCTATCTATCTATCTATCTATATCTAGTATATCTATCTATCTATCGATCTATCTATCTATCGATCTATCTATCTAGCTAGCTATCTATCTATCTATCTATCTATCTATCTATCTATCTATCTATCTATCTATCTAAGCTTCTATCTATCTATCTATCTATCTATCCAACTATCTATCTATCTATCTATCTATCTATCTATCTATCTATCTATTCTATCTATCTATCTATCTATCTATCTATCTATCTATCTATCTATCTATCTATCTATCTATCTATCTATCTATCTATCTATCTATCTATCTATCTATCTATCTATCTATCTATCTATCTATCTATCTATCTATCTATCTATCTATCATCTATCTATCTATCTATCTATCTATCTATCTATCATCTATCTATCTATCTATCTATCTATCTGTCTATCTGTCTGTCTGTCTATCTGTCTGGCTGTCTGTCTGTCTGTCTGTCTGTCTGTCTGTCTGTCTGTCTGTCTGTCTGTCTGTCTGTCTGTCTGTCTGTCTGTCTGTCTGTCTGTCTGTCGGTCGTCGGTCGGTCGGTCGGTCGGTCGGTCGGTCGGTCGGTCGGTCGGTCGGTCGGTCGGTCGGTCGGTCGGTCGGTCGGTCGGTCGGTCGGTCGGTCGGTCGGTCGGTCGGTCGGTCGGTCGGTCGGTCGGTCGGTCGGTCGGTCGGTCGGTCGGTCGGTCAGGTCGGTCGGTCGGTCGGTCGGTCGGTCGGTCGGTCGGTCGGGCGGTCGGTCGGTCGCGTCGGTCGGTCGGTCGGTCGGTCGGGGTCGGTCGGTCGGTCGGTCGGTCGTTCGGTCGGGCGGTCGGTCGGTCGGTCGGTTCGGTCGGTCGGTCGGTCGTCGGTCGGTCGGTCGGTCGGTCGGTCGGTCGGTCGGTCGGTCGGTCGGTCGGTCTTGGTCGCGGTCTGTCGGTCGGTCGGTCGGTCGGTCGGTCGGTCGGTCGGTCGGTCGGTCGGTCGGTCGGTCGGTCGGTCGGTCGGTCGGTCGGTCGGTCGGTCGGTCGGTCGGTCGGTCGGTCGGTCGGTCGGTCGGTCGGTCGGTCGGTCGGTCGGTCGGTCGGTCGGTCGGTCGGTCGGTCGGTCGGTCGGTCGGTCGGTCGGTCGGTCGGTCGGTCGGTCGGTCGGTCTGTCTGTCTGTCTGTCTGTCTGTCTGTCTGTCTGTCTGTCTGTCTGTCTGTCTGTCTGTCTGTCTGTCTGTCTGTCTGTCTGTCCTTTCGCCCACCTGTCCGTCTGTCCTTCTGTCTGTCTCTTTATCTATCTATCTGTCTGTCAGCTTATCTGTTTATCTGTTCGTCAACCGTCCGTCCGTCTGTCTATCAGTTAAGTAGGCGTCTGTGGCTTATGCGTTGCGATTGTGCCTAATAATGCCGGGGTGCCCGTTTAGATCATTGCTGCAGGAGATTTGGCAGCAGATCGTCTTGGGCTGGTTTCTATAGTGGTACTGAGAGCTGACCGTTCAGAGGGCAATGGCAAACTAATGAAAGTAAAATTTGCCTAGAAAAACAACAGTAGCCACAAAGAAAATGCTGTGGTTGATTCTGCAGCTTTATGTAAAGGACCCGTAACAAACTTTTTTTCAAAAACTATTCTTGCCTGATATTTTACGGTTTTTGTAATCACTCAAAGCTGTTCTATTTTATAAATTTTTAGTCTATAGCAAGACTGACCATTAAAAGTTTCAGTCAATCGATCAGTTGCCGTCTCCACTGTGAAGGTTTGCTGCAATAGATTTTCAACAAGCTCTGTCTCTTGTTTTGTTTGTACACTCTCTCAGACTACTGTGTGTCGATCTCTTGACGTTAACCTCCCACGTGTATCATTGTCTGTCTATCTCTTGCTCTCTTGCCCTCAACCTTCTGCACCAATATGGTTTTTAAAAAGAGTGTCTATTAATGTGGCCCAATATTTCCATTGTCTATTTTGTCTTTCAGTAATCCTTTTTTTTTCTTTCACAGTTTTTTAAATTGTTAAAATGAAATATGACATATTCTTTTGCATATCCATATTCCCAGGGTCGCATTTCGATTTTCTATTTGTCTATCCAATTTTCATTAACGTTTTTCTGATCCTACATAACCTTACGCTGTCAATCACTTATCTTTTTTTCTATAGTGACATGCCTGTGATTGTATACTTACTACACTAATATCTACTAATAAATCTTTTGTTGATATCTTAGACAAGCAGAATGGCTGAAAAAACTCCACATAGATTTCTTCTTTTTCTTCGTTTACTGGCTACAATGGAAAGTCCTGGTTGTTCGTTCATTTGGACTTTGGCTAAGTAACAGGGTCCCTAGTTGTGCGCTTGTACATCCGTTTTACTCGGCTTATTTGTGTGCAGTTGGTTGTTTCCTTGCCGCTCGGGAGATGCACTCCGACTTTGAAGGAAGTCCCTCAGTTAATCGGCTCCTACGACATGCTTGCTGGGTAGGCAGTGTGTCTATTCCTGTTTCCCCTACCACGGGGCCTCGGCACTTACAAGGGTAAGCATAGATGTGTGCTGCTATGTGACTCTCATGATCAGCGAAGGATGAGGGAAGAGTCATGTCTTTTACATTTTGGTTTCTTATTTAAAAAAAAAAATATTGATCAAAGGAAGAGGGGCAGGGGCCGACCAACACTAAGATACGCACAGGATATTGGTGACTCTTTGAATACGAAAGCAAACGAGGCGGGAGAGCTAGCGAGAGACAGAATTACATTCAGGCAGACCGTGATGAGAGATTGACATTCTACATAGGACCTGCTTATATGAGAGATAAACGTAGATTACGTGACTATGCCTTGAGCAGAGGAAGAGAGGAGATAACAAATCTAGTTCTATGTCTCTAATATTAGACACTCATTTGGACTGGAATTGCGTCAACAGAAATGAATGAAACTAGCCTGTGATCAATATTCTAATCAATCTCCAGTCAATGGTCCATGAAAAGCAATACACGAGTGGCATCTTGCAATAAATATTCAAGAAGAAAATCACACTGGGTATTTAAAACTCGGTCCTAAATTTGGTCTAACAATGTAGACGATGCAGCTTACTTTGGAAAAAGAAAAAGGTAAGTTGCCTGTCCTTTACGTGACGTTACAGAACAACCCCAGTATTATTTTGTGTTTTGCTGTTGCTGGTGTTGCCTGTTTGTGATTTCACTAGGCAATTTGAAGCTCAGTAGTTTACCTACTAAACTATTGACTCCCGATACCGCTGTCTAAACCAGCACAAGTCGGGCTGCTGCCAAATCGCCCACAACTATTGACCTCTCCCGGCACCGTAGAATTACCCAGGCGGTTCGAAAGGTCTCAGCCATATTTGTTGACTTCCTTTAAACAAAAAAAGTCAAATGTCACATTTGATAACTTACACAACTTCTTCTTCTTCTTTCCGTTCACCAGCAGTAAAGTCTTCTGGACAATTGTGGTTGTTTGTCCACTTCTGGACCTCAGTCCTATTCCAGAACCGAAGTGCTGCTTGTGCATCCGTTTGACAGATCTTACCTATTTTTGTGCAGACTCTTGGTTCCTTGCCTCTCAGGCAGATGCACTCCGACTCCGAAGAAAGCTCTCAATTAGTCGACTCTGACGACATGCTTTTTGGGTAGGCAGTTGGTCTATTCTTGTTTTCTCAATAATAAGGCCCTGGAAACCGCACGTGTAGGCAGTTGGTCTGTTCTTGTTTTCCCAATAATAAGGCCCTGGAAACCGCACGGGTAGGCAGTTGGTCTGTTCTTGTTTTCCCAATAATAAGGCCCCGGAAACCGCACGGGTAGGCAGTGGGTCTATTCTTGTTTTCCCAATAATAAGGCCCTGGAAACCGCACGGGTAGGCAGTGGGTCTATTCTTGTTTTCCCAATAATAAGGCCCCGGAAACCGCACGGGTAGGCAGTGGGTCTATTCTTGTTTTCCCAATAATAAGGCCCCGGAAACCGCACGGGGAGGCAGTGGTCTATTCTTGTTTTTCCCAATAATAAGGCCCCGGAAACCGCACGGGTAGGCAGTGGGATCTATTCTTGTTTTCTCAATAATAAGGCCCCGGAAACCGCACGGGTAGGCAGTGGGTCTATTCTTGTTTTCTCAATAATAAGGCCCCGGAAACCGCACGGGTAGGCAGTGGGTCTATTCTTGTTTTCTCAATAATAAGGCCCCGGAAACCGCACGGGTAGGCAGTGGGTCTATTCTTGTTTTCTCAATAATAAGGCCCCGGAAACCGCACGGGTAGGCAGTTGGTCTGTTCTTGTTTTCCCAATAATAAGGCCCCGGAACCCGCACGGGTAGGCAGTTGGTCTGTTCTTGTTTTCCCAATAATAAGGCCCCGGAAACCGCACAGGTAGGCAGTTGATCTGTTCTTGTTTTCCCAATAATAAGGCCCCGGAACCCGCACGGGGAACTTACACAATTGTCTTCACTGTGTGTATCTAGCAATTGTAGGGCAGTGCTGGAAAGGGGCTCAAGGACCCGTGGTTTAAAGTAACTAACATTCAGCGGAAAGACGGAGAACAACTTAGGCAATTAATAAAGGAACTGCGAACATTCATTAACTTGTAAATGCACAGAACAGTGGAAATTAAAAAGCGTGATAGGATCACCAATGTAGAGCTTTGGGATGAACTAAACAAATTCCAGTGAAATAAGAGTTTAAGAAAAATTGCTGGCGTTGGATAGGACACACATTGAAGAAAAAAAAACGAGAACAATACGACTAGAATATCTTTGCACTGGGACACACAGCGGTATTTCAATCAAGCAAGACCACAAACACATATAGAAAGGATCTAGAGAGCGAAGTTAAAAAGATGGGGACATGACGAGGGCTGCATGCGATAGCGCAGGATAGAACCACTTGACGTGAGTTGGTTGGGGGCCTATGCTCCATTGGGGATTAGAAAGGCAGAAGAAGAACAAGAAGGTACACACAGATGCAGATAGGTCTTCAATGAGACTAATCACTCACTGTATTCAATTGTACTGCTTTCATTTTTACTGATGTGATTTTCTTCTCTCTTTTATCTTGCTATTATATAAACCATCTTCATTATAAAGTTCCAGTCCAGCTGCTACTAAAAACTACATTGAGAAATTACCCATTAAAAATAATTTCATGTGGGTGGTAGGGAATACTTTTGAGAAAACTGAATTAACGCTGTAAAACGATGATACATAAATCCTTAAACAACATTCTGATCAGGGAATAATGTTAGCAAAGTTAACAATTCACTTGAAAGTTGCATTCTAATTTTCTGGTGAGTTGTTTATCAATATTTATATAACAACTGTGAGCATACCACCCAGCATGTTCTAGAGACAGTGAAGACTCGATGTAAGCACGCTAAACAATGGGAGCCATGTTTACCGCACAATGTAGAAATGTAAATTGGTGTAGGCTGCGGAAGAGATTGAAAGAAACTAATATAAATCAACTAGTAGAGATGGCAGAATTCACGAGTGAGGTAATTTTTTCATTATTGTCAATCGAGTGTCGACTCCACAATGAAGGGTGACTACAATGGATCGCCAACACTATGTCTTTTATCCTGGCTGCAAACTCTATCAGACTGGGCTATTCATCAATTTACTGATCTACCCACCCACTTGTATAGCTGTGCGTCTATTGTTTGTCTGCCTTATTCCACCCCCGCCCGCGCATCTCTTTTAACGTTGCGCAATCGTTTGTCTCATATGTTTCTGTCTTTCAACAAACCTCTTTTATTTCCTAGTCCACACTAAACTCATGTATTGTTTTTATTTCATGATATAGCATGTTTTCTTGTTATACCCACATTCCTATAGTCTTATTTATATTTTCTAACTAGCTGTACCCGGCCACGCGTTGCTGTGGCGTAATTTGAGATAGTCTTTAAATCTCCCCCCCCCCCACCCCCCCCACCCCAACAACTAAATCCACCTAGTACCCTCTCCCTCATCAAAGGTTTTTAGAAAAGAAAGACAATGGAAATCGCACCTGTCTAATGAAGTTAATGACGCAGTCAATATCTGCGCTGACGTCGAGATAGTCCTTGATTGCCCCCCCCCCCCCCCCCCTATCGAAGGTTGTTTTGAAAAAAAAAAACAGAAAATAGAAATCGTGTTTAATATGGTTATTGTGGCAAATATAGAGATAGTCTTGTTTGCGGTACGTCGACCTACTCTATGTATTAAGGCGTTGGCTGCACGTAATTCGCCGGCGAAAGGCGGAAGCCTTGCGCTCTGACTACGGCGGCGCATGCGCAATTGCTAACGTGGCTATAATTAGAAATCACTAAAGTTATAAATATTAGTTGCGTATATTTTGGCATACATTGTGGTCACCTATCTCTAACAGTGACAGGTTGAATTTCAAACCACGACGGTTCAAAATCCGGTATCACAACAAACATATCCTGAAAATTTCAGCTAAATCGGTTCAGTAGTTTCCGAGTCTATAGAGACCAAACAAACACACAAACATTGATTTGTATATATATAGATATCTTGTTCATAGTCAAGGTTTTTGCAAAAGTGTTTGGGTTTCAGCTTCCATGAACTTCACCTTCTGGAACATCAGAATCTGCTTTGGCGTAATCCCATGGTTATATTCTGCAAGTTTATTTGTCATCTAAAAGCGGACGCCAGTTCATCCACGATTACGTAACTGATATAATTAGGTTTAACATATGTTCCAACGTTATAAGATGTAATCTTTTAATTTCTCACTAGGTTCTACTGTCGCTCCATGACTCCATGAAAAAATCTATTTGATGAGCAAGTGAGGAGGAATCTGTGTTGATTATGCTGACAATGGATGAAAACACACACACTCTCTCTCTATCTCTATCTCTCTCTCTGTTTCTCTCTCTCTCTCTCTATCTCTCACTCTCTGTGTCTCTCTCTGTTTTCTCTCTTCTATC
>CAJHNH020001899.1:0-137931 GCA_905116865.2 Candidula unifasciata | reverse complement strand
AAGTGTATTTTTATCTTATTGTATTATTTTAAGTATTAAAAAAAAACATTGCAAATTGTGACGTGACGCGTGGTTTAAATGTTTATGTTGTTGAGTAGGGATCTTCCTTTCAACACATTCTCTCCACTAGATAAACCGAACTAAAATCTGAGCTATGTTGCTCTCAGACAAAGTCCTGGATATCCAAGAAAACAGCCATATTGGCTCGTTAAGTATATTAACATTAGCTGAACTTGGTACCCACAAGAGAAGGCAAGGAATTTTAGATGTCTATCATACTTAATGTTAATGAATTATTAGACAGGGCAAGTGATTCCTCCGTCATCTACCTTCTCCCGGTGTTATTATTAATAATTAAAGAATTATTATATTATTTGAGCCCCCACCAAATGTACTTCTATCTATCAGTTTAGAAAACAGGTAAGATTGAATACACTTGGAATTTAACAAACGATGTAGTATAAAACTTGACATACAGCTTTATTTTCTAACAATCAGTTAATTGACATACCCAGTTTGTTGTGTTTTACACAAACAGTGACTAGCTAAAGTTATGATAGTAATGGGTTGTTTCAGCGCGAGAACAGCACCTGGGATTAGAGTGGTGTGATGAAGGTGATAAAGTATGAACAATTTATGAACATAACTTTCATAGAACCTCTGACAGCCGTGAGCACTGTCAAGCTCTTCCTTCTCTTCCAGCTTCTTCCCTGCTTGTTTCTCCTCCTCGCCCCCACCTCGTTCTCCACCTCGTTCTCCACCTCGTTCCCAGCTGGCCGAGTCTAACACAATGTAGGCTACTTCATGGACTGATCGTCACATGGGCGCTGTAATCATGGAAACAAAACACATACGTGTAGTATCTTGACTTACACTAATAATACATGTATCAATTAATACAACATATAATAATAAGATATAGCCCATCACTCCTCCTCATATTCCACATCCTCTCCAGTCTAGTCTGAAGGTCTTTTGTCTTACATGGGCGTCACATATCCTGCCTTCCCTCAAATGGTATGTCATGATAGTTGACTTTCTAAGTCTGTTGTCCGTCTTCACTCAGACTTCGAGTTGGCTGACATAGATTTGACATAAACATGTGGCGCAGGTTATGTGCTGAACCCGCAAACAATTTATATGTGCACGCTGTCCTGAATATTATCTTTCAGTGACCGTGAATACTGTACACCCATCATTCTTCCCCTGGGGTTATAAATCCCCTGTTCAGGTGAACACATTAAGTGAGCACATGGTGGGCACACAAAACGTAGCAGCATCCCTGCACAAATTTGGGCATCATTTCCCACAGTCCCAACTCATATTTTGGTTGATCGTGAAAACAATATAATTACATTTCATTATAGCAAATGTCATTGTTCACATCTTATTTTATACACATGAAAACATACAATGAAAAACATGTGACACAAACATACAAGAAATAGGAATAGTTTAGCAGTTCCCTAACTGAGATACTGAATACTCACACAGAACTATTTCAAGCAGAATGTGCAGACAAATTAGGAAAAGGTAGTATAGACTAAGCTTAACTCCCTAACCTAAGTATACAAGATTAATATTAATATTCACCTGGGAACTTTCCCAGCAAATGCCGAACACGACTCAACCAGGGAGAAAGTACTTTTCAACGGTAGGTCTGAGTCTGTGGCCTGCTGGCGGCACTATGAGGTAAATCTACGATGCCTGCAGTATAAGTATTAATCTATTGTCCAAATTAAACTCCTCCCTTTCCTTAGTTTTTACCCAACCCTCAAGATGATGGCTTAAGCACCGCCCCTGAGGTAACTATCAGATCACTTGGCTAACCAGTGACCTGTCACTCACAGTGAACGGCCTACAGTACGACCTTGACCAAGATAAACCATTCCTAATTGCCAAACACCTGTTCTCTCCAGAATTACACTGACGTGTTAAACTCCGACCTCCCGGCTCCACAATGTCTAGCGTCTACTCAATTTCCCTGTTCAAAAGGGCCCCGCTGAGTCTCTACAGTCTGGTCAGGAGATAAAATTCTGACACTGGCGTGAGAATCCAACCTCACATCCCTAGTCTGAACCAGCGGGCTGTATTACGTAGTGTTAGGTAATTTTAAACAAAGCGCAGTGGCTTTGTCTGGGAGAAGGACTGGTAACATTTAAATCAATTTGGTTTAAAGTAATATTAGGGTAAAGGGCAGAGTAAATATAATCCTCTCTCTTTAGAACCAGAAGAACTTATTACAAGTACTAACTTCTGGAATCACTAAGATCGTCTCGTGACACAAATATTATTAATCTGTTCAATTAACCAATGGAATATTATTTGTTGTTCTGTGAAATTTAAACTTGCATTTTTGGATTACGTTTTCGTGTAACTTTTAATACACATTATTCAGTTTTATTGTAGTTTCTGTGTTGTTTTGCCCATGTGTTACGCGCTGGCTCATAAGGCGTTCAAAACACAGTAATATTGTAAGACACTTTAGATGTCGTAGGAGTCGATTAGGAAAAGTTGGCGTTCGACTGGCTACCTCACCCCGTATGCAAATGTCGCTGCAAAATCCGACCAATAATGATAAAGAAAATATAATTAACAGAGAAACAACCAGAACCCAGTTAACCAATAGTACACAAAAGCGAAGGCTGAGGACAGACGTAATGACCAACGAGACATATGGGCTATACTCTATTCATTCGATAGCAAGTCATTTTGGGATTCACGCAGGACACACCAACTGTGTGCACATACTTGCATTGCCATCCGTATTTGAAAGATACAAGGTTTTACGGGCAAAAATGTATCTCAAAGTCGCAACAAAAAATAGAATACCTTCTGCTTGGGTTCTTTGGGGATAGCCATAGACATCGGCAGACAAGCGGTAGCTATTGGGTGGTACATAACAGAAGTCACTATAATAAATGTTTGCACCACTGACAAAATAGCGCGTGGTGAGGAATGGATCACAGTGTCGCCCAACACAATAGCCTCGCACTGGGTGATAGTTACTTAGGACCGAGGATTCCATGAAAGGACAGTTGATGAAACAGAGTCAGGGGGCTGCTTGGTCTCGAGGCAAAGTGTCCGCCTCGAGTGCTAGAAGTTCCGGGTTTAATCGCCGGCAAGGGCTGGTATTTGTTTACGTGGACGGACTTCTAGTAATTCCCTTGGGTCTTTGGGTAGTGAGATCGGACGCCCCTCTTGTTAGCCTAACGGCGCTGCCCTGGCAAAATTTGGAGTTAAAAATTCACCCAAAGTATTTCAGCTTTTCGATGGCTTGAGAGTAAGCCCATTTTGTAATTGTAACGGACTCACGGTATGCTTCGGCTTATTGAAACTGGCGTCCTGCGCTCAGAAGGGTTTGCATCCACTGATAAGACTCAGATGAGGAGCAGATCGTGGATTTTTTTTTCAGCATATTGAGATGTGAGAGATAACGAGCAACCTGGCAGATTTACTGCTGTCGCTATTGAGCTACTTTATGATTAAGAGGGTGCAGCGAAGGCTCTCTAGGATCATAGAGACAATGCAATAGAACAGACAAAAACCCATACATTGAAAGACTAATTCAACGAGGGGTGAGCAGCGGGTTTTGAATTTTCTCTCCCCCCCCCCCCCCCCCAAATATATCCCCAGTTTAAATATTTCCAACACTAAAATCCCTGACAAAATGTTTTAAATTTCAAAAACATCTCGACGATGTTTTCATTGATTTGCAGGATAACTCTACATCAAGCGTAACAATAGGATGCAGTTAAAAAGGCTGTCTACAAAACGGCTGCATCAGTCTATAGCAGTGTTTCCTGAACTTTTTTTAGCCGCGGCGCCTTTTTTTTTTTCAATTAAAATTTTTCCAGGGCGCCTAACCTAAGTAAAAGTATAACTATTTGTATGTAAGAGATTTAAAAAAAAAATTAAACTCGTGTATCTTCGAATAACTCGCGGCGTCCCTGTGAAGGGGTCGCGGCTTCCTGGGGCGCCGCGGCCCACAGTTTGGAAATCACCGGTCTATGAGATTAGAGAACATAGAAGTAAGGATTGGTTTGAAGCAAATAGGCAGACACTCCAGCCCTTAATTGAAAGCAAAAAGTTATACACCTCAAAGACTCAAGCATCATTACTATGTACAAGAACAATGATGATCGGAGTTACTACAATAACTACAGCGGAATATTATTGCAGCGTTTTGTTAGAAAAGTACTTGCCAGAAATGTTCTGCGAAGACTCCAGATCCCCGGAGACTAGGTTTACCCAGAGTAACAGTGTGGCTTTCATGGAAACCGGTCTACCGCGGATATGATATTTTCATTACGACAGTTGCAGGGAAAATGCCATGAAAAAAATCAACCACTATGTGTGCTTTTATTGATCTTATCAAGGCATTTGATTTGGTTTGTCGAAAAGGTCTGTTCAACACACTGAAAAAAATTGGGTGTCCACCTAGCCTACTAACCGATATTGAGTCGTTCCACACAGGTATGAAAGGTACAGTCAACTTTAATTGTGTAACATAGGAGAGGTTTGTAATCAACAATGGAGTGAAGCAGGTGTGTACTTGCTCCTACCCTCTTTGGAATATTCTTCTCACTTATTTTGGAACATGCCTTTCGAGGTCAAGAGGGTGGTATATTCATTCATTTTCGATCTGATGGCAACTTTACAATGCTCGTAGGCTGAAGGCCGAAATAAGGATAAGAAAGGTACTTATCAGAGAGTTTCTGTTTTGCATATGATGCAGCAAAAACCACCCACTCAGAGGAGGAGCTGCAATGTTTACTGTCTGCCTTTGCTGATGCGTGCTGTGAATTTGGACTTGCAAAATGAAGACAAAGGTTATGGTGCAAGGTGTTAATATAAACTTGCAGTCTACATCGATGATGAAGGGTTGGAGACAGTTGACCATTTTACTTATCTGGGTTCCACAGTGAATAGCAAACTACAGCTGGATCAAGAAATCAACACCAGGATAGGTAAGGCAGCAACAACAATGAGCAATTGGGAGGACAGAAAGCTCAAGATTAAAACAAAAACTCTTGCCTATCAGACTCGTGTTTTCAGCACACAGCTTTATGGCAGTGAAACTTGGTTAACTTGTTTGCACCAGGAGATAGCACTAAATAGCTTTCACATGCGATGCCTATAAGAAGAATACTTAGCATTAAGTGGGGGGACAAGATCACAAACGCTGAGGTACCGGAAAGAGCAGGTATTACAACAGGCTTCTCAATGCTCAGTCTATGAAGGCTCAGGTGACTGGGTCATACCTGAAGAATGGAGGATTGCGAAATCCCTAATGACATCATTTATGGTGAATTAAAGACGGGTATAAAATGTCAAGGCCGACCTCTAATGCGATATAAAGACGTGTGCAAGCGGGACATGAATGATACAGGTATTTAGGAACAAAATGCCTTGGACCGTCTTGTATGTAGGAGGCACGTCAGGAAGGGAATGAGAATAAAGGAAGAAATTATTGCAAAAAGGATGAGAGTTGAGCGTCTGAGAAGAAACAAATTAAAAAAAAATGTTCACAACATTAGGGTCATGAATTCCCATGCTATAAAAGTGGGAGACTCAAAGTGTTATATTGTGCTATGATGAGGCATGGGACTCACAACCCTTTGGCGATGGCGAGTGCGACTAGCCAGACCTGCCCACGTTAAGAAAAGTCTTCCACAATTATAGCATGCAATTTCAGGATCATCGTGAATATTTGCGTTAGTTTGTTTCTTTCCAGACGCTCAGCTCTCCTCCTTTCTGCCGTCATTTCTTCCTTTATTCTCATTCCCTTCCTGGTGTGCCCCCATCACACAACACAATCCAACTCGACAGCATAAAGGGCTGGAGAACTTGCTAGAGAAAACAGAGACTTTCAGGCCTGCCGTGAAGAGAGCGACATTCTCTGAATGACACGCAGACTTAGTGGCTAACTGCCCAGAGTGACATTTATGAACCAAGGGAAACAACAATTCTAATCATATAGTCGTCTCCCTGTGGGATGCAATTTCTTGTTTTTTGAAGCTCCACCCTGGCTTTTACCAGGGGCCTTGAATATAGCCGGGCCATAAATATGGCCTAACGGTTAAAAAGGGTTTCTGGGACCTCTCCACGGGTGTTTCTCATCCGCATGTTGGCACTTTGTGTCACCAGGTGTTTATCGCTTGTTTGATGCCCCGGTGGGGTGCAACAAGAGAGAGACAACAACACAGTCGAACTAAATGGGAATAATTGAAATAGTGAGAAACGAACGAGGTTACACATTAGAATTCGTTTACCAAACTAAAATTAATAAGTCTCTTAAAATATAAATGCTTATGCATGAAACGAAAATGCAGTCTTCTTCTGCCTTCTATCCTCAGATGGAGCATAGGCCCTCAACCAACTCACGCCAAGACGTTCTATTATTCGCTATTGCATGCAGTTCACCCTCCTCCCAACGTTTTTAACTTCACTCTTTAGCTCTCTTCTGCGTGTGTTTATTTTGTGTCTGCCTTTATTTCTATGCCCCTGTGGGTTCCAGTGCAAAGACAGTCTAGAATTGTGTTCTCATATTCTCAACGCTGCCCCTATCTAATGCCAGCGTCGTTTCTTCGACTCCTGGCCCACTGAAACTTTTTCAGTTCTGTCCCAAGCATCAACATTAGTTATTTTATCATACCATTTTTCCTATTTCTGCAGAGACCTGTTAATGAATGCTTGATGTTTATCAGTTATTGTTATAGTTGTTCTCTGTTTTTCCGAACAGTCACATTTTGCACTTTGCTAATCGCTCACTGTGCTGTCCTAGTGGGGTTCAACTGCACATCGGTACATGTAATGAAGTACTGTGTGATCTTAGTTAGTTAGTTAGTTAGTTAGTTAGTTAGTTAGTTAGTTAGTTAGTTAGTTAGTTAGTTAGTTGGGTTATCGTCATTGCACTCCTGACATGTCCATAGGTGCTCAGATCCTCCCCTCAGTATGAACCCCAACGTCCGATGGCTAATAGTACCAGTTCTATGTTGATTAACAAGTCTTCTGACGTGTCCGGTGTGCGTCTCGTTTTTTGCTGTGCCGATCTTAATTCCCAAGTCTGCCATTCTGGCGAGTGATGTGGATTCACTGCCACCAAAGTCCTCTATCCTTCCCATTTCTCTGAGGGCATTGATAATATCAGCATGATCCATAGGCCGACCGTCGGTAGTGATAGCGGATCCAGCCAACCTGTCAGCTCTTTCATTTCCATCGACGCCTGCGTGTCCCGGAACAAAAATAAAGGTGACTCCACGCACAGTGGACTTCTGTAATGATTCAAGCCATTGTCTTCGCACTGAACCTGCCTGAACCCTCCGGATCATACTCATTGAATCACTGAGTATACATATGCGGGTGTATTTTTTGTGTTTCAAGCCAGGCAAACGCTTGCGTCACTGCCATCACCTCCATCGTCATGCTGCTGGTTGTCATGGAGAAGGCACCGTTGGCTTCTTTGACTGTTCTGCCCGCTGAGCGTGCTGTAAATGCCCATGCGCTTCTTCTTTGGCGTATAACGGATCCGTCTGTATAGATTAGTGCATCTGCTTCGTCTGAATTTTCACCGATGAGAGCGTTGACCTCTGCATTAACAGCAACAGGATTCTCTTCTCTACATCGCCTGTTGAGTGTGACAATACAGGAAAATGTACAAATAAACGCCTGAGGCACAGGTATCCATTCTGCACCAGGTATGATGTCGGTTAGGCTGCATATTTGCCTAATAACATCTTCTGCCCGACCTAGCCACGATTTTCCCCTCTTCAGTCTGTCGCCCTTTTCACTAAAAAGCGCTTGATGCAGTGGGTGTTTCTTATCAGCACATATTTTGAGGTATGCCCGAGCCCTCCACATCCTGATCCTTTGGTTCATTGTTGGAAAGTCAAGTAGATACCTCATTGCTTCACAGGATGTGTACTGTGTGATCTATATCTTTTAGATGTTGATCCTACAGAATGCAAATCTAGAGAGGTAAAATTTGAATATGGGAAACCATCACCCATCCCACCCTGGACTACAGGCAACATTGTAACCTTTTTTGAGGTTCCCCAGTATAACTGTGCTATTTGGCTACACATTTGAACGAGTATAAGGGATCTGTAGCCGTCTTATTCTCATCCTTGAGATTTTAATCTTACCAAGTGCAAATGTGGGTAAAAGGGGTCAACGCTGAAAATAATAAAAATCTCTAGCACTAACAACCATCCATGCACATAACCAATCCTACTTATTTGTATGCAGACTGTTGATTCTTCGATTTTAAAGTAGGTACACTCCTACTCCGAAGAAAACAACGCTAATTGGTCAGCTTCTACCTCATGCTTGTTGGATGAAAGTGGGTGAACCCCCCCCCCCCCCGCCTTTTTCTTCCTCCTCACTGGAACCTGAGGAAAACGATGAACATAAAGTAAGATGCATTAGTGAGGGGCGAAGAAATGAGAGAAATGTCTGAGCAACTACTAGTACCAGCAGTTATAATACAGAGAAGATGGCGCTATATGTTCTGAGAAGAAACTATCAGATAATCACCAAACAGGCATTAAAATGGAAAATAAAGGGAATAAGGAGGAGAGGACGCAAAAAGAAGCTCTACAACTAACCTAGATCAGTTAGTTAGTTAGTTAGATAGTTAGTTAGTTAGTTAGTTAGTTAGTTAGTTAGTTAGTTAGTTAGTTAGTTAGTTAGTTAGTTAGTTAGTTAGTTAGTTAGTTAGTTAGTTAGTTAGTTAGTTAGTTAGTTAGTTAGTTAGTTAGTTAGTTAGTTGGGAAATCACCATTGCACTCCGGACATGTCCAAAGGTGCTCAGATCCCCCCCTCAGTATAATCCCCAACGTCTGATGGCTAATAGTACCAGTTCTATGTTGATTAACAAGTCTTCTGGCGTGTCTTAGTGTGCGTCTCGTTTTTTGCTGTGCCGATCTTAATTCCCAAGTCTGCCATTCTGGCGAGTGATGTGGATTCACTGCCACCAAAGTCCTCTATCCTTCCCATTTCTCTGAGGGCATTGATAATATCAGCATGATCCATAGGCCGACCGTCGGTAGTGATAGCAGATCCAGCCAACCCGTCAGCTCTTTCATTTCCATCGACGCCTGCGTGTCCCGGAACAAAAATGAAGGTGACTCCACGCACAGTGGACTTCTGTAATGATTCAAGCCATTGTCTTCGCACTGAACCTGCCTGAACCCTCCGGATCTTACTCACTGAATCACTGAGTTTACATACGCGGGTGTAGTTTTGTGTTTCAAGCCAGGCAAACGCTTGCAACACTGCCATCACCTTCATCGTCATGCTGCTGGTTGTCATGGAGAAGGCGCCGTTGGCTTCTTTGACTGTTCTGCCCGCTGAGCGTCGTGTGAATGCCCATGCGCTTCTTTTTTGGCGTATAACGGATCCGTCTGTATAGATCAGTGCATCTGCTTCGTCTGAATTTTCACTGATGAGAGCGTTTACCTCTGCATTAACAGCAACAGGATTCTCTTTTCTACATCGACTGTTGAGTGTGACAATACAGGAATATGTACAAATAAACGCCTGAGGCACAGGTATTGACGTAGATCAAAGAGGTCAAAGAAGCCGCACTTGATTTCATCCACCTTACTGAACTGACTGTACAGAATACAACATAGTGAAATGATCAACTGCGAGTCCTGTATGAAATACTTTCACACACAACATGATAAAAGTGATCCCGAAAGTGTTTGCAGTATGCGGTTTACGAATATTTTCCGATTCGGCATTTTGTTATTTTAATTTGCCAAAGTTTGTACCACAAATGTCTGTTTCTGCTAAACGCACTAAGTTAAAAAAAAATAATTGCATTGTTTCTTTTCTCAAACTATTATAGACTTTTATATTATTAAATATGTAATCAATCTTTATATCAAATACGTAACTAGAATTCTTTATATCAGTTTATGGCCAAAATAAGAGCCGACAAATTGAAAATGGCTGGTCGCTGCAAGTAGCCATTGGCAATGTTGTCTGAACGTTTTAAATCCCAGCGTGAACAGTATTGCTATTGTAGTTCTTATGTTTTTAACTTCATTTTAGTTGCATGTTTATATTCGCTTTAACTGAAATTTGCAATTCAGTCATAACCATGAAGCTTTATATATGGTAGTGAAATTTCGCTAATCTCACACGTCTGAAAAAAACTTCTTCAAAAATACGTGTGAGAAGGAGGCGAATTTTCATTCTTGACTGGATTCTCTCTCAACACCGAAGCCTGGTTACAGGAGTACAAGTACTTCAAGCCAGTGCTGTCCAGAAAGTAATAGAAACCTGACAAACATTATGTACAATATCACCTCGTTTCTAATAAATTTAATGTTAGAGAAGACTATGTTTTGTTTCAATGTAAATACCATTGTTATGTCGTCTATGTTTGTGTAAACAAAGCAGAAAATAAAGCCAAATACGAATTTAAAAAAAAAATTCTCAAGTCCAACCAAGCCAGTCCTAAACGGTGAATATTGCAGGAGCATTCTCTTTTCAGTTTAAAAAAATATGACTCAATCGTGGGTCTAGGCATATTTTTTTGATGGGTGGTCATGATGATGAAAACAGTTTTTTTGGCACTCTTACTCTTCCAAATACCGGTACCAAATTAACTGTTAAAAAAAAAAACAATTCAGGGCCTCAAAAGGTTATGTATTAAAAATATGGAATAGGAACACTAGAACTAAGCTTCGCGTTATATAATTTCATTTGAACTAAACTGTTAATTCTTCAGTAGTGCGGTTCTAAGTATCCCGCCTGTCACGCGGGTGACCGGTGTTCATTTCCCCGCTGTGTGATAATTTTTTTAGGGCTATCCTCCAAATAACGGTCTTAAATTATCGAGGCGGAAAATATACCCTTACAGGGCCTCAGTCATGTGTCAGTTGCGCACTTCTGTCGTCTTAAATTGAGCGATTCCGGCGACTTCCGCCACCGCCAAGAGTATCCCCACGCTACGTGAGCGATGTGGATTGGGGCTAAACTAGATGGATGGGACTCATGAGCAGCAGCTACCACATCTCCTTCAGCTTCCATCATTTTATTTGCTCGTGAGTCCTAGCCATCTAGTTTAGCCCCAATCCACGCGGCGTGGGGGATACTCTCAGTCATGGCGGAAGTTCGCAATTCGGCGGTGGCGTTATAGTCCCCAAAAGTGCGTAATTGACACGTGAGTGAGGCCCTGTTAGGATATATTTTATGCCATGATGATTTAGGACCGTTATTCAGAGGATATCCTTTCTTATCACTTAAAAAGGCAGTTGGTACATTGTGTTGTGGTTTACAGCTAGGCTGCGATATCTGCACCTTTCTCCCCAGAACATCAAATTTCAGCAAAGTCCTGATTAGTCGCATTTTACAACATGCTTTTTAGGTGGCAGTTGATCTCTTCTTTTTTTTCCCCTCAAATTTGTGGCCCTGGAACCCACAATAGGAGTCACAGGTAATGTGAACAGTGGATCAAATAATATTCCTCCCCAAGAGGCTTTAATGTTTGAAAACTATTCCTCCCCACAACACTTAAACAATGGATGAAAATATATTCCTCCCCACAACTCTTCAGTGGGTCAAAAACTTCCCCCCCCACTGCGCTATCCATCAAGCAAAAACGTTAGAAGTGGAAACTGACGATGATGGCCTAAATGTTTTCACTATATAACCTATTGAGGAACTCGAAGGAATGTTTTTCACAGTGATTAATTTTTAGACCGGTATTCAGAAGAGTGCCCAGTTTTTCTTTTCTTCTCTCTGAATCTAGTTTTAGGTTGGATTCGCAGTCGCTGTGGTGTAGCGGATAGACGCTCGCCTGCGGATCCGACGGTTGTGGGTTCAAAAATGTCCCCTAAGTGGGTACCAACCCTGGTAAGTTTAGTACAGAAGACACCTGATGTGATGTTGGCCACATCATCCACCTAGCTAAATGGATTGATCTATAAAATAAGGGGCTAGCTGTGTATGCCCACCAATACACCTAAAGGCATTAAAAAGGGTCCTTTACTTTGCTTTTACTGAATTTATGTTAGGCTATTCTATTCAGAATTTTTGCTATATGAAAGGTATGCCTAATTAATGACATTACTATCTTCATCATCAGTATTCTGCTTTTGCTGTTGAGCGTTGTAGGGGGTGGGGGGTGGGAAATGACAGTGTAGCACAGGCTGTTGTCATACCATACTCATTCCTGTCAGTGTGAAATGTTTGATGTCCCGATGTCTTAATCTTTTCCTTGGGTGTCCTCCTGCTTTCATGCTAGATTTTTTTAGATTTAGCACCTGTGCTGGTTATTGTGGCTACGATGACGTTTTGTTTCTCAGTGAATTTGATGCAAGGGGTTATTTTTTTTCCCCCAAGGTCTGTCTGATTGTTCTGTCTGTAGGGGTTCCTGGGACACTGTTTTCATTTCAGGAAGGGGCGGGGGGAGGATAGACTTGGTGCCCCCCTAACAATCATATTGTAAAAGACAACTAATTAGGGGATTTTATTTTAAGTCACAGTCCATCTACATGGGGGATGAGGAACCAACAGTCTGTATATAAATGAGCCAGATTTGTAAAACTAAAGTTCTGGATCAAGTTGAAGACCAAAGTCCGTAAGTGGACAAACAACCAGAGATATCTGCCAGTCTGCATCTGGTGTGCACTAAGACGAGGAAGTTTATAAGTGTCATTTGCACTCTGTCTTGGATTTTTACATTGGCATCTTATCCCACATGTTTTATTTTTATGCAGGTTAGTCTTTGATAAAGTCCAAGTTTGATACTGGTGTGAATATAATGTTTATTATAACCTGTTTCTGTATATAATTACATATGTGCACTTAATTACAGACTTATTTTTATCATATAGTAGGTTCATTGAAAAATGATCTCATTGCACAATGCAAAAGGCTCAAGATCGGTTGCAACTTTCCTGTTGGAGCATTTTTATGCTGTTGGTACTTTTAGACATTATCGTCTAACGATGAAGCCAGATTTTCAAAAAATGCAATAATTTTTTAAAGAATGGTATCTATCTCACTTGATTCCATTGGTGGCAAGTGATTCCATCGGTGGCAAGAAATGTTTCTGTTTTGGTTTATTCAAAATTCAGATTTGACCCAACTGCAGACTTACATAGACAGCTTGTTTTGCTGCTTTATCTCAGAATGCTTCTAGAACATTAAATAGTTATGAATAAAATTCCAGTGCGATTAATATCAGACAGCACCAAAAAGTTACAAGTTCAAACCTATTGTCACATGACTGCATCCTGCAAACCTAAAGCACCCACCAGCCAGTTTTTTTTTTTTTACCAAGTGGAGAAAACAGTGCAAGCCACAAGCATGAAACTAGTCAGATTCACTGGCCACACAGCACATAGATAGTCAAGGAGGTAAATATCCATCATATGCACTGAGGTAGTAATTAACCTGTATGGCCATCATACCTGTATGAATGGTTAAGGAGTCATTCATAAAGAGAATACAGAAAGCTGAGGCCATGATGACATAATTGTTGTGAGGTCCAGAGAACTACAAAGCTGATTATTTTTTTTTTTTCAACACTGAATAATTTGTCAAACAGAATGTTTAATAAAGTTAGTGAAGTAATAGCTTGTTTCTGTAATTGTTGCAACTTTATAATGTTTATCTTTTGTTTTCTTTCATTTGTTTGCAGTTAATTTGTTAAAGAACAATGGCTTTTTTGCATTCATTTTGTGATGAGTATGCAAGTGATTCTGATCTTGAATTAGGGGTAAGTTTTATATTAACCTCAAAAAAATGAGTTGAATGAAACTTAAAATTTATATTTTGAAGATCGTTGTGTGCTTCTATATAAAAAGAGACCATACTTTCATGTCAGTTTCAGAACTGCTCTAGGGATTTTTTTTTTCTTTTTCATATGTCAGAGTTATGTAAATCGGTTGTCTTAAATCTGTTGTCCTCTCTACAGCATAACTGCGTTATGCACCTTTCAGCCAAAATATAACACTTCTTCGACCATTGGATTTTGGAATAGGGGGGGGGGGGAAGTTAGTGCTTTGGTGGTTCTGAATATACCTTTTGCGGCCAAGATTTGCCACCTACAATAAAGGACAAATGCCTGCTTTTCTCATTTGGAAGTATCTTTTAATTTTGATACAATGTGCTTTTGGGCATGTAGTAATACATTCTTTCTCATACTAACACATTCTGGACAGTTACTCTTCTTAACATTCACTGGCTGTAAACTCTGGCAGAAAGTTCTGATTGTTCATCCACTTCTGGACTTTGTGTTTTGCTCGCAAGTCAGTTTTACAGATCTGGCTTATTTGCAACTTACTTGTCTGGAAGAAAGAGCTTGAGATGACCATCAGTATCTCCAAAACTAAAACCATGGTGATCTCAAGAGAGGAGAAGAAACACCAGATAACGATGGGTCAGCATGCATTGGAGCAGGTCAACCAGTTTAAATATCATGAGATTTGGAACAACAGATCAACATCATGGCACATGGGTAATAACCGAAAAGAGCTCTATTCTTCTTCTAACTCAAGTATGAGTCCAAAGAAGCTCAGCAAAGTGCACAGGCTCTGTAGCACTGATGAGGATCCTGAAATATTTTGTTTAGATTTTTAACTCCAAACTCTGCCCAGGCAGTGCCGTAAGGCTACTCTTTTCTATTTGCAGCTGCCAAAGGTTATTTTTTTATGTGCGCAATAATGCACACGGGTGTCGATCTCACTACCCCTAGGCCAGGGGGAATTACTAGAAGTCCAATTCTATGTGAGAAATCCCAGCCCTCACTGGCGATTGAATCCGGAACCTCTAGCACTCGAGGCAAACACCATGCCATGCAGCCCCCCCCCCCCCCCCTTCCCATTTTAGATACCTTGGAGTTGTGATAGGCTGGAAATGAGTCATTAAGACAGAGCTGGCTACTTGAAAAACAGCTGCTGTGAGACTTTTCCAGGCCATAAACAAATTATTTTTTAGCAGAAGTGAAAATGGCAAAAGGATGAAAATGGCTGTTTACTGTTTTACTTATTTGCCAGTCCTGACTTATGGGTTTGAGTCATGGGCAATGACAACAGCTCACACAAGCCAGGTTGAGGCCTCAGAAAAAAGATATCTGAGAAAGGTGGTCCAAGCGACAAGAAGGGACAAAGTCCGCAATCATAGAGTTTGTTGAGATCTTGAAATCCAGACCTTTCAAACTCGAGTGGACCACTCACAGTTACGATGGTTTGCTTTGTATACAGAATGGGAGAGAATCGGCCACAATGGGAGGCCAAGAACCAGGTGACCAGACCACCTGGGCGACCAGGGTACGCATGTTTTCTATCCTTTCCTCTCCCCCACAATGAGGTCCCGGAGCGGGAAGGATGAGAATTCAACAGGAGCAAATCCCCAAAACCCCATTAAATAGTATAAAACACAGTCATATTAGGGTACCCCAGCAGTTAATACCTGACCTGAAGTCCAGTGTGGGGATAGGATGTAAAGCATCATTAAATACAAATATGTATGTGTATTTTACATATATTGAGCTTTCGCATTAATTGTAAAATCTGATCTCTCAAATTTTGTTCTGAAGACCTATGTTTGGTATTGAAAGTATTAGTAGTACATTTTACCCCACTAGGACATCACACAAGCGATAAGCACCCAATGACACAAAGTGCCACCATGTGGGTGAGGATCACCCGTGGAGAGATCCCGGAAACCGCGTTCAGCCATTAGACCATATTTATGGCCGGGCTATATTGTGGCCCCTGGCAAGAGCCAGGGTAGGGTTTCAAAATTAAGAAAAATGGCATCCCACAAGGTAATGACGGATAATCTATATAAGTATTGAAAGACTGTTGACTGGCTTTTATACCTCGGTATTAATAAACTTTTTTATAATAATAAAACAGTTGCCGTCAGCGGATGAATCTGATGACGAACAGATCAGGGCGTCAGTGGATGTTGGAGTAATAGTTCCACATTTCTGCAATAAGCTGGCAGAGCAGACAAGACCGTTGCTGTGTCACAGTCATGGAATACCTTCACCATCGAAACAGATGAAAGAAAACACCAGTGACAAATCTAAAGAATCAAAGGCAAAGAAGAGGCTGTTTAAAGGTAGGCTTAATCTATACATTCTAAGGAGCTCATATGTAGGTATTGCAACCTGTTTCTAAAGGCTGTGTTTCCTAGTTCATCTTTATGATCTTGAATGCATATGTATAGTTGAATGCGTGTATTTGCATTTCTACTTCTCTTCGTCATGTTCACCGGCTGTAAACTTCTGTGCAAAATCTGGTTGTTTGTCTATCTCTGGATTCGAGTCCTTTCCCAGCACTGAGTTTTGTGTGCACATCCTTTCCACAGATCTTGCTATTTATATGCAGACTGTTGGTTCCTTGCCTCTCAGGTCTGAATCATATATATGGTGGTGCACCAGGAAGAGGAATCATACGGATCATCAAGACCTATCTACGCCTGTCTGCAGTCATCCAAGATACATCAAGACCCATCTACACCTGTCTGCAGTCATGCTAGAAACAGCAAGACCTCTCTCTGCAGTCATCCAAGATACATCAAGCCTAATCCACATCTCTCTGCAGTCATCCAAGATACATCAAGCCTAATCCACATCTCTCTGCAGTCATCCTAGAAACATCAGGATCTATCTACACCTGTCTGCAGTCATCCAAGATACATCAAGACCCATCTACACCTGTCTGCAGTCATCCAAGATACATCAAGACCTATCTACACCTCTCTACAGTCATCCTAGAAACAGCCAGACCTATCCACACCTCTCTGCAGTCATCCAACATACATCAAGCCTAATCCACATCTTTCTGCAGTCATCCAAGATACATCAAGCCTAATCCACATCTCTCTGCAGTCATCCAAGATACATCAAGCCTAATCCACATCTCTCTACAGTCATCCTAGAAACATCAAGACCTATCTACACCTCTCTGCAGTCATCCTAGAAAAAAAACCAGACCTATCCACACCTCTGCAATCATCCTAGAAAAATCAAGACTTATCTACACCTCTTTGCAGTCATCCTAGAAAAATCAAGACTTATCTACACCTCTTTGCAGTCATCCTAGAAAAATCAAGACTTATCTACACACCTCTGCAATCATCCTAGAAAAATCAAGACTTATCTACACCTCTTTGCAGTCATCCTAGAAAAATCAAGACTTATCTACACACCTCTGAAATCATCCTAGAAAAATCAAGACTTATCTACACACCTCTGCAGTCATCCTAGAAAAATCAAGACTTATCTACACCTCTCTGCAATCATCATAGAAACAGCCAGACCTATCTGCATCTCTCTTTAGTCTTCCTAGAAACAGCAAGACCTATCTACACCTCTTTGCAGTCATTCTAGAAACAGACCAAGACTTTCCAGCAAAGTTTACAGCTTGTGAACATAAAGAAGAAGAATACATGTAATACCATTTTTAAAAATGTTGCCACTGGGTGTTTGTCACAGTATAATTATACAGTTCTTTTGCTGATTGGTTTAGGTAAACAGCAACCATCTAGTGGTGTCATTGAGCGGAGATATGGCTACATTCCTAATCCAAGGTGGCCCAAGTCATTTTCGTATGCCAGGGCATCATATGAGCCAGTTGGTGTTGGAGATAAAGACAGAGGGAGTATCCCAGGAGTTGTCTTCCGTGAAAAGCAGAGATCGAAATCTCGTGTCGGTGATAGCTTCAGTGAACATTCTTATATCGAAAGGGATTTTCCAATGCTGCATATATCTAGTGCTGAGAGGTAAGCTTTTTTCATTCTTTTTTTTTTAAAACAGATTTTTTCTCTGTGATCTGGTGCCTTTCTATTATAAACCTGGATTTACTCAGAAATTTTGATATCATAATTGTTATCAAACAGGTTGCTAAGGAGCTTTCATAGCAGTAGGCAATTTATGGAAGTCAGAGGGGTGGAAAAAGTGTTTTTTTGTCTGCTTAGTAAAGTGTGATTTGTAAGGTGACTATAAATAAGGCCAGTCTTGGCATGGAATGTTCTCTCATAGTGGGAGCAGGGGATTTGATTTGCATCAGGGGTGAGCAAACACTGGCCCACGGAGCAGTTTTTACTGGCCTGCCAAGCTGGTGAAAGTTACTATATTATCTGCCCCTTCAGCTCACAAAATAGCAGAACACTAAAATGTGCATTAGTATGCAGAAAGAAGAAAATCCACATACCAAAATCCATAAAAGAAAGTCTTTGTGGCGTTGGTGGCTAGACATCTGCCTACGAATCAGAAAGTCCCGGGTTCGCCTGACTTTTTTCAAAAATGACTGACTCCCAGATGGACCCAGCCTTGCGTGGGTACGAGATGCAGTCCTGGGAAGTAAAGACAACCGGCATGATGCTAATCACATCACACACCAAGTACAGATTGGTCTATAAAATATAGGTCTAGCCCTATGTTTCCAATTTGCCTAAAGGCATGGAAAAGGGACCTTTACTCTTAAATTTAAAAGGAAAAAATAAAGTGATAGCCTAAACCAGTGGTTCTCAATCTGCAAGTCGCGATCCTTTTTTTTGGGTTGAATGACCCTTTTACATGGGTCACCTAAGACCATCGGAAAACACATAGTCATTGAGGTTATGAAGGTAAATAATTGTTTGAAGGTCGCCACAACATGAGGGAACTGTATTAAAGGATTGCAGCATAATTAAGGTTGAGAGCTATTGGCCTAAACAGTGATAACCAGAAAATGAAGTCGTCAAATCTGTTATCCTGCCAGTGAAACATGTGTTGCAGAAAAACTCAAACAGGAGACGGTGGCTGTCAGCGGAGTGGTAATAAAATATAAGGCGGTGACCATTTAATTGTCTCTGGTCGTAAAGTTTATAGATCAGTCAGCTTGAACAGACACATTAAAAAATATATAGAAGTTCTTCGGTGGGTAGATGTGTCTGGTCAGAGGCGTAGTGAGAGATTATAATCTTACATTATGTCACAAATATCGTTGTTATGAGGAAATCTGGGTGTTGAAAACAGATTGTGCATGACGTAAATTATTTTAATGTTTGCTGTATCTGAGATGAAGCAGAAAAAGAATTACACAACAGGCATTGAAATGGGCAGCAAAAGGATCGATGAAGCAAGAAGGTCTAAGTGGAACATTTACGAGAGTGATCATGGGTGCCCACATAATTCATCATATCATCATCCCATAACACTATGTGTTGTTGGGTCACCAGTTTCTATTGACTGTCCGATCAGCTCTCTCCACCTTTGGCGGTCAGTTCTTCTTCTTCTTCTTGTTCACCGGCTGTGAATTCCGGCGGTAAGTCGCGGTTGTTCGTCCAAAATGGACTTTTGGCTTTTACCTTGACCTGAGTTTTGCGTGTACATCCGTTTTACTGTCTTATTTGTTTGCAGTACTCGTTCCCCGCCTCTCCGGCAGATGTACTCCGACTTCGGAGGAATGGCGGTCAGTTGCGATGGTCTTCACGGTTGCATGCCTGATGCCTGTCCAGTCAGTCAGGTTGTGTAACCAGGTCTTTCCTGGTCTGCCTTTTCTCCTCTTTCCCTCTGCTGAGCCCTGCAGTATTGTTTTTTAAAGGCCATTAGATCTTATGACATGTCCATACCATTGCATTTTTCGACTTTTCACTGTTGTTAAAAGAGGTTCATACTTGCCAACAGACTTAGATTCCCTGCAACATATCAGAATAATTGCACACAAAAATGAAGAAATAAAGGAATCTAGTAGGGGTATCAGCACAAACAATGATAATGTCAGGTTTAGATGTTTCTAATGTATGTGAGTTTTGGCATAAAAGTTTCTCTATGAGAGAGAAGATATTTATGGCTGCAAAATGGAGTAGCACATAAGGTACACCATGTGATGAAAATATGGTAAATGTTCAAATGATAAATTGTGTTTACAGGTCAGAAAAATCTACTACTTCTGTGTCAGCATTGCATCCCCCTCTTATAGACAACCAGTGTAATGTTTCAGCGACTGTGCACCAAAATGAGCTTTTGCTCATTGGCACAAATGAAGTCAGTCCCTTCCGAAATTGCCATGATTCTCCATCCACATCAACTCCTGTAAAACGAGGCAACATAATTTACTCCTTGACACAGAGCCCAGATAATGACTCGATGGAATCTTCAGTGGGTGCTTCTGACTCAGCAAACAGTACCCGTAGTCCTATAAAGAACCCTGTGGTCTCAGACGTTGTTCCATATACATTCAGTATGGTTCCAAAAAAGATTTCCCCAATTTCTCTTCCAAGTAGGACTTCTAACTTCAGTCCTCAGACAGGAGATAGCGATGGTTCATCTAGTTTGTTTAATGGAAAGCAAGATGCCTCACCACTTTCAAGGATATTGAATGAAAGCAGCACGTGGTCAGACATGCTGAAACAGAAAGATGAAGTGAGTGGTAGCAGTAAATACAGTTATCTGCCTTCACAAACACAGAACTTTAACTATAACTGCAGTATCGGTCGTGGTACTGATGCAAGGCACTTGTCTCCAGTACCAGGGTCTGATCAGTCATCACAGAGTGAAAATAGTCTTCCCTCTAACAGTTCACAGACTTCTGCTCCAGTATGGGATCTTACTAAACATGTCACAGCTTCGTCAAAGTCTACATGGTCCCATGTCGCAAGAGGGCTTCCCAGCCAGAGAGATCAAACTGTTTCCCCGGGATCATCAAATTCACAAGTGCAGAATTCACCAGTGGAACAGATACCACCTTCATCAGCACACAGACCAAAACCAGAGCTGCTAAACTCAGCATCAGGTGAATTACAAAATTCAACTGACCAGTTAGATCAGTCCGAGCTAAGAAGAAATCCAAAAGACAAATCATTTAATAGTAGAAACAGGAGATTTAAGACTGCTGATACCTCATTTAATCATGAAAGCACTAGCGTCAAATATACTACATCAGATTTTAATAGAGGAGGACCGCAAAATAACCTGCAAAGTTACAGCAGAGGTGGTAGCAGAAATGGTAACAGTTTGCCACGCACTTTGACTCTTGAAAGTTTTATTACACCACAGAAAAGTACAAGGAAGAAAAATGGAGTCCCAAATGGCAAGAAAGATTTGGACTTGTTGCAAAATCGCTTTGTAGACCAACTTGCAGCCAATCCAATTTCTCCACCAAAGAAAATAAGGCCTTCGCCGGTTAAAAAACTTGGCTTTTTTAAACCAGCAGAAGTTGAAGGTGCTGTTTTAGAACAGGCTGTGGTGGATTCAGGTGACTGTCATCCCAATGAAAGATTAAACAGCAATCATGAGCAACCTCATCGTCTCCAGAAAAAGATGGATTTTAGCAGAGATTGTGGTACTACTGTACAATTTGCCCCTAGACAACAAAAAAGTAACATCGTTGAAAACCAGACAGAAATCGTGGACTCTACTGAAATTAAAGGTGGGCCTGTCTTTTCCTTGCGGAAAAGTCTTAAAAATTCAAATAGGAAAGATGTTTTTATAGAAGATGCTGAGGAGGAAGCTGAATATTCTGCGAAAAATGATGGTAGTGAAGCCAAAGCTTTCTGGACACCAAAACCTGTAAATAAGAGACTACTTGCACAGACCAGGTAAGGAGAAACATTGGAAATCTTGTCTATCTGTAGTCTCAGAGCACTGTATCTTTGAGTTCTGGCAATCAGATGTGCTGGACTTGATGTGTGTGTGTTTTTTTAAAGCCTGTTTAGTCTGCCAGGTTTTGGATCCAGATTTTTCATTGCCTGTGGTTTAATTGAGATTTAAGCTCTTTTATCTTTGCTTGTGAAATGTAGTCATTATTGTCCAAACTCAAAAGAAAAAAACAGGCACTGGAAATAAGATCTTTTGACAAAGTTCCTTGGTATATCATACAGAGACCACTTTAAAAAATATTTAAAATACACTGGTACCCTGGTATGTGTCTTTAATTCCCTGATCTTTGGATATATACCAAACAAGACATATACTAAATGAATTTTCACATAAGGAATAAAGGGAGAATTATTGTTATTGGCATGTTATACATCGCTGGAGTTTTACAAAATAATATAAACACAGCTCAGTACTAGAATACTTAAGTTTGAGGTTTTGAACAACGAATCAACATCATGGCACACAATGTAACTCAAGTCTGAGTCCGAAGAAGCTCAGCACAATGCCCAAGCTCTGTAGCAAGGATCCTAAAATACTTTGGGTAGATTTTTAACTTAAAATTTTGCATAGGCAGCGCCGTTAGGCTACTCTTTTTGATTTCCAGCTGCCAAGGGATTTTTTACGTGCGCAACAATGCACATGGGCGTCTGATTTCACTACCCAGAGACCAGGGGGAATTACTAAAAGTCCAAGTCCGTGTGAAAAAATCCCAGCCTTTACCGGGGATTGAACCCAGAACCTCTAGCACACGAGGCGGACACTATGCCTTGAGACCACCCAGCCCCCTAGTACTAAAATACATGAATACTAAAGCAGTTAATAGAAAAAATATTAGTTGAAGTAAATGAACATTCAACCTCACATTACTTTGCTGAGAAGAGACACCATTGTTTGGAATGAGAGTCCTCTTCCAATAAAACTTTAGGGATCTGAATTTATTTATTTTTTTTGCGGTTTTTTCTATCTTTTATTGCTAGCTGGACATGGCTGAGGCTCATCAGGTTTGATGTCTAATAAAAAATCTGTCCAAACATCTTTGCTTTTTCCTTCTCGGAAATGTGACATTGTCTGTGCATTCCATACAAACCAGTAGTGGTTTTGTTTGGGTAACACTTTTCTAGAAAATCATTGACATCCATTTGGCAGATATTTCCTTGATTAATGAGAGGGTTACACAAAGTTAGTTTGATGTGTCCCGTTGCATTTAGACTCATACAACTTCTTGTATGAGAATCGTAATCCAAACAAAGCAGATGTGTACTAAGGTACGAGTGTAAAGTGAAAGATAGTTTCATAGTAGGTACTATTGCTCCAGTGTGTGAAGTGTTAAGCCTTCATATATTGTAGGCCATGGTATATTGAGGTGAGTTGATCAGTTCCACACTGTCTTTCTTTTAAGACAGTTCCCAGACAGTTTTATTTGTTTAGTGGTCATTTTTTTAAAAGTTTTGGTCAACTGCAGAGCTATCCTGGTCAGAAAAAAACACATGCTTTCCTAGGGATTGAGCCCAGCCAATTGTCCTAGTGGGCTAGCACACTAACTATTATTCCATCATGTTATTTACTACAAATGCCTCTTTTTGTCAGAACTTGAATTTTGTGTGCACATCAGTTTTCCAGCTGTGGCTTATTTGCACTCTGACTTTGAAGAAAACAATTAGTTGACTTTTACAACTTAATTGTTAGGGGGGCTGTGAGTCTGTACATTTTCCCCCCTCCACAATGGGGCCCAGGAACCTATATTGGGACAGTGGCCAGTATTATGCTGACCACCTTTACCTCCCAGAACTCCCTGTGTGGGTTCCGGGGCTCTACTATGGAAAAAAACAAGAATAGTCCCACTGCCTACCCAAAAGCAAGTCGTAAGAGTCGACTGATTGAGAGCTTCCTTCGAAGTCAGAGTGCATCTGCCTGAGAGGCAAGGAACCAACAGTCTGCATACAGATCTGTCAAACGGATGCACACGCAACACTCAGGTTCTGGAACAAGACTGCAGTCCAGAAGTGGAGGCACAACCAGAACTTTCCACCGGAGTTTACAGCCGATGAACGTGAAGAAGAAGAAGACTTCCCAGAACATTTCCTGTTGCTCATTTTAGGTGGGATTAACCTAGATGTGCAGGCCAGTGTTTTTTTTTTTTTTTGGTTTTTTTTTTAAAATCTCAGTCTTGAGGTGGGTTCAAACTTCTGAATATCAAGTTGACAGGCAAGCGTACTAGTCATTATTTAACCGCAGGTTCCTTGTAAATGGTCATAAAAGTAGAGGACCCTTTTCCTGCACCTTCAGATGTCATGGGTATGTAGGGCTGGACCTATATTTTATAGACCATTGATCACTTAGTGTGTGATGTCAGCTTCACACCGGTGGTCTTTACCTCCTAGGACTTTACCTGGCACCCATTTAAGGCTGGGTCGACTTAGGAACCAAAGTCATTTTTGAAAAAGTCAGGCTTTATCAGGACATGAACCCACGACCTTCCATCCATCTTACCGCTACACCCTGGCAGCTCCCGCTTGTAAAATATAGTGCTTTAAAATTCATGAATACACCAGTTAAAGTTAGTTGACTTACAGGACTGGAAAGAGAAAAAAAAATCTTGCATAAATGTAACAGAATTAATTTCATTTGACCATGTACTTTTGAAAACAATTTCAGTGCAAGTAAGTTACATATTCCTTGTGAATCAGATGATGACGATGAAATTTACTGCTTTGCGAATACACAGTCTGCGACTTCAGCATGTGGTCAGCCAGTTTTATCTGCTGCGAATAATGACCCTGGCGATTGTGGGAAACAGCCTTCTTTGTCCAGGGTCATTTACAAACCAGTATTGAGGAAATATGCGAGACGTTATTGTCATTATATTGAAGGTATGTAAACGGTAGGACACTGCAGGATTTTATTGTACCATTGAAGTTAATTAATGAGGCCTTGACTTGCTTTGCTAAAAAAAAAATCACGTCCAACCTGCATCCTCTGAAAGGGGGAGGGGGGGACTATTAGTTAAAATTGTGACTAGGTTTTTGTGCACCATATACTAAGTTTTTGTGCACCATAAAATATGGCTTAGCATTGCTCAGCACCAAGTAGTCCTGAAAAGGACTCTTGCAGTGTTGATACGATCAGCAGAGACAGACCCAGATACTGTCCTGACTGAGACAAAGCCTACACTGGCCAGCCAATGGGCAACCCGGTCGTCAATGAATTAATAAGGTGCAGAAGTGTTGATATATATGCAAGGCTTTGGTTTCTTCGTGATCAGTACCTGCATGCATGACATCCTGGACATACACTAATCTTGTCAGCAAGAGGAGGATCGACTGGCTCGCTAGCGCAATTGGTTAAACCTGACTGCGTGGCGACCCAGTGACGAACTCCTTGTGGTCTGGGTTCATTCCTGGCAGTACGCAGAGAAGCTACATTTCTCCCAGATTTACAGTATCTATCATAGAATCAAAGCCGAAGGGTTGCGATATCCATAGTACTGAGCCAAAGGGTTATCATATCAAGTCATGGTTTTTGGATATTTAAAAAAAAAATCTGCAGTCAAGCTCAGGACTACACATTTTGCATGACTGCCTTAGAGTTTCAGCAGTGCTTCATGATGATGGTAGGCAATCAACACCCATGTTTTGCACTCACTGCTCGGAATGAGTGTGCTGCTAACCTTATGGTTATCACCAGTCCCCGATCCTAAAAGTTGTACAGAAGTGAACAGCTCAAACTAGATACTGTTTTACAGCAGCGTTTATGTTTTTGTTATTAAAAGAATCTTAGAATAGTTAGAGAAACTATATTTGCTGCTCTAAAAAACATCTTAGGAAATTATCAAGCTGCTTGTATCTGCCACAAAGTCTCTTTATGATAAATAATTAAAAAATATATACTTTTTTTCACTGAAGGAAAAAGGAGGGAGGAGGGGGTATAAACATGTTAGTAAAATTACTATTTAGTATCTTAGGGCATCTTATAGGACGTCATCGCTCAGTGGTCAGCATCACATCCATCTTTTACTTCCCAGGATAATATCTGGTCACCATTCTAGACTGTCAACCCAGAAGGGTAACTTTAAAGATCTGCCTTGATAAGAAGTCAAACTTGTGACCAACAGGCAGGTAATGAAGCAGGCATGTAGGGGTAGATGGATGGATAGATTCGATTAGATTAGATGTAGATGTGAGTTATTTGGTTGTTTTATGCTCATTTTTCTGAAAATAAAATTGTGTCAATGCCAACAGAACATCAAGTGCCAAATATAGCAGTGGAGCTGTATTTTGTGATTCAGCTGCTGACTTGTTCAGATGTGGACACAGACCTGCTCAGTTTCTATGGTAAGTTCTGTAGTTCATTAAATTATCCACATGATCATGCACATAATAATTTTTGATTGCAAATATTGAAGGCTTGTGTTTTATTTAATAGAAACAAATACAGTCAAATACAGAGGTTCTGGTGACATTTTGAATAAAAAGAGAGCTGTCTGAAATAAATTATTTAAAAAAAAAACTGAAGTATTTCGGCCACATTAAAAGACATTTTTTTTACAGAAAAAAAAAAACAGGTGAAACATTTTGGCCTTGTTAGAATTTTTGTTAACCCATAATGGAGGGAATAGTCTATAGCAAGAGGTAGACAGAGATAAAATTGGTAGTACCTCAACAAAAAATTAACAACAGTCTGAAAGAGTGTACAACACCAGGATATGAGACAAGAGTATATTGGAGATTCATAGTGGATATGGCACTTGATTGATTTGAGGCCTGTACAGGCATGAGTTTAATATTGTTCTTCCATTATTGTTTCATAACATCATGTAGGTCCTTTACTAAATATTACTCATCATTACCAGCTGAAAAAAACAACTTTCTTTGATTATCTATAGGACTTGAATTACATGTAACATTCCCCTGGTTTATTTCAACTTTATCTTCTGTTTGTACATAACTCTGGGTCACATTCTAAATTGCCTTGTTTTGTGTGGCTCAGAATATGCATATCATTATTCTAAAAGAATGGCCATGTGGTTTCCAGGGGCCCATTGTGGGGAAAACAAGAACAGACTCACTGCCTCCCCGACAAGCATGCCCTAGGAGTCGACTAATTGGGGGCTTCCTTCAGAATTGTGCATCTGCCTGAGAGGCAAGGAACCAGTAGTCTGCATACAAATAATCCAGGTCTGTTAAACAGATGTACACGCAGCACTCAAGTTTTGGAACAAGGCTTAAGTCCAGAAGTAGACAAACATCCAGAACTTTCCACTGGAGTTTACAGCCGGTGAATCCGAACAAGAAGATTATTCTAGAACTTACTGCTTGTCACTTATAAGTGCTTTCTCTGCCTCTTCATTAAGAAAAATTCCCTCCTTTACTGTCCGGGTCATTTTTTTTTCCTCTATGCCCTAAGAGCAAGACTGTTTCAGGTTTGTTTATAAGCTGTTTGCCTGCTCCATTCCATCTTGTTTTTCATAATCCAAGATGGTCTATGTGGTGAAGTGGTCAAGCTGCTAGCCTTGTGCTCTTAAGGTCTTTTGTTCTTTTCACGCCACACCATTTGGTTCACGACTGCAATTTTATTGAGACCCCTGGGGATCGTCGCTGGAGCTATGGTTTTTGTGCTGTGTGCAACACTTGGCAGATGGCTGGTCGTTCTGCAGGGAAAAACTGAGCCGTATGGGATAAAACAAGTCAACTTTTAACTCTTTCATAACGCTGTAATGCTAATGTTATATTTCATTTCTCCCAGCACTTTTGCTGGCTTTTCCAATGTATATCTAGTAGGGGCTGAGTGGTCTCGAGGCATGGCCTCCGCCTCGAGTGCTAGAAGTCCCGGGTTCAGCCCCTATTTGAAGGCTGGAATTTTTTTAACGTAGATTTTCCCTGGTCTCTGGATTAGACGCCCGTGTGTATTGTTGTGCGCGTAAAAAAAGTAGCCTGACGGCCCTGCCCGGGCATAATTCGAGTTAAAAATCTACCCAAAGTATTTCAGGATCATTGTTGGTGCTAAGGAGTTTGTACATTGCGCTGAGATTCTTCGGACATGCTTGAGTTAGAAGTAGAATGGAGCACTTGTGGGTTACCACCCTTGTGCCATGATATTGATTCATTGTTTAAACAGAAACAGATATCTAGACCTAACACTCCGGTGCCGAATGTGGAGTTTTTGCTAGGTGAAAGAAGGTAAGTTGGCAGTCCGGATCCCTTTTGTCTTGGTTAGCTAAGTTATTTTGCTTTTCTTTTGATTAGTTTGCAGTTAGTTGGATTTTGTAGTTGCAGTTTTCCTGTGGAATGGGCAGTCAGTCGCATGATTACCTTCATTAGTCACCTGTTACAGCATGCATGGCAGTTTTGGTGTTATATTCTTTGCTGCCCTTTTAAACCTTAAAACCACACAGGGAAACAACTTCATGCTGATGCATACTTCTGATTTCCTTTCCAAACACAGATAAACATGGTAAAAAAACATATTTTCGCTCCATCCACAATGGTGTTTACTTTGCAGTCATTGTCATAAAGAGGTTGAAATAGTAAGTACTAAATCTAACTTTTTTTTTTTAAATTTCCTAATTATAATCTGTTATATGTTTTGTTGCTGGCATGTGTAAGTTACATTGTGTCCTTTTTGAACTAAGCCTAACACTGTCGTCCCCATGTGGGATACAATTTTGCGTTATTTTGAATCCCCACCCGGGAATTTGCAGGGGGCCACCACAATATAGCCTGATGACTGAACAGTGTTTCTGGAACCTCTCCACAGGTGATCCTCTTCGGCATGGTGGCACATTGTGTCACCGGGTGTTTATCACTCTGTGTGTGATGTCCTGGTGGGGTAAAATTTACTTACTTACTTTTGAACTAAGCTGAAGACACCACAAGATTAGAGAAACAATCTAAGGCATCACCTAGAACCTGATTTTAAGAGATTACTGCAACAGAAAAGGCAAACTTACTGGCTGTGTAGCTGGAGAGCTTCTCTTCAGAGAGCTTATCAGATTGTATTGAGAAATGGCCAAGGACACATTATAGTCTTACTGACTTATCAAGTAATCTGGTAATCTTAGTTTTAGCTTCATAGCAAACGGGTCACCCCATAGTTGCTCCGCTCCTGTGCCAATGAAAAACACACAGAATGTTTATCACAGTCCCTTGTGGAAAGATTCACAGACTGCTGTCTCAGCGTATCTAGCTTACACACGCATTAAAAGCATACTGTAGCCATCCAAAGTGCTAACACAAACAGTCCGACATTAGAAATGCAGTCCGAACATTAGAAATGCAGTTCATCATGGATGGTAGCAGAAGTCACCAACAGATAAGCAGTTGCACACGCTATCAATTTTAATCACATAATGGTACCACCAATATTGCAAAACAGGCATCTTGAAATCTGCAGCTCACAGTGTCACGCCATGCACTCACAGTCGGAAAACATTCCAAATGAAATCCGCAGCTCACTAGTGTCACGCCATGTCTACAAATCGGTAGCAGGCGAAAAACCATATCATTTCACTCAAAATGGAGTGGCCATGCCTAGCGTCCATTTTGACCGGAAGTCAAGTGCTTTGATTTATTGACTTTGTAGACCATATTGCATCTTTACAGTTTGCAGTCTTCAGCAGTGTTGTGATTCAATTGTATACAACAGGATAATGATATCAGGTACGATCTGTAGAACTTGATGCTACCAGACATGATGACTGCATTGAAATGCCCATTATTGAAGTTAATTAGGTCAAGTTTGTTGTGAAGCATGTTTTACATGGGATCAGTAGAGTGGTGGGTTCCTCTTTTTTTTTTTTCCCAGAGGGTTTTTGTATATGCTCCAGTAGCCTTTACCCAAACAGTGTTGTTGTTGTTACCTTTCTGCCTTTTCAAACAAAAGTGTTATATTAATGCTACAGAGAGGCCTGGGAATTACAGCACATGACTAGCAACATCCGCTCGCATTGCAAAATGTCTTCTACAGATGGTACATGGGATTTCAGGACCATTGTTGTCATTGCATGTATTTAAACCCTTTCACCCTGGTAACACTTTAAAAAAAATGATTGCTTAGCCCAGTCTCACCTCAGTTGCCACTTGGTGTAAACACACTCTCATGGATGGTAGATAGCATATACAGCCTATCTATCTTTCTCCTATGGCTCTCTGGCCATTACTATCACAAAGCATGATAATTTCTATTATACAGAAAATTATTCTAAAAAGAGATTTTACTAGATCATTAAATCCAGATCACTTCAATTGAAATGTCTGTGCTTGACCAGGCCATTACCTGGGGTCAGCATGCGTGTATCTCATGTTTGGGCCCATCTTGTCCACTACCTGCATTAACTCTAGCTTGTCCCTTTATTGATCTAACAGTTACCTCCTTATCTGCCTATCTAAATATTTCACAGTGTGACAACCCCCTAAATTTTGCACAGTGCAAAAATGACACTAGCTTTAACTGTGCTTGTTCTAAACAGCTCACTGTAGAAGTGTTGGAAGAGTGACATTTAAGGGAAATCGGACCCTGTCAGGAATGTCAGTTTTGCAGCTTCTCATGGCGAAAGGGTTAATGTGCTTCTTTTCAGATGCCAGCTTCTCGACCTATCTGCAACCATCTCTGTAAAAGACACATTGATTTTGCTGGCCACCTATACTTCACAAATAAAAATATGTTTTTATTTCAGTTTGTTTCTGGCTTTAGACAAGATGTACTTGGAGTTGTTAACTGCCTGCCCACGAATTGAAGCCTTTTCTCCCATGTTACACAGATTTCTTGTGCAGGCAGTTAAAAATAAAGAAAATGTAAGTTCTTATTATCTTTCAAATCTGTGACAGTTAAATTAACGACATTTATAGATGGGTTTACTAACAGTTGTTTCAGCCTATTCATTCATTATAACACAAAATCCTATTGCTTGTGATATTTTGATGATTTTCACATAATTTTGGCCGCAGATAAAACTACGGCTGGTTGAATGTGACAGTTCTCTCCCCCCCCCTCCCCCCCCCCCCTGCCCCCTCTGCAAAGCACCTACCTACCTGATTAGGAGTTAGGAAGCAGTTGTATAATTCTGGCATACTGGGGTTCGAATCAGCTGCAGGTTTTTTAGCAGTAGACTTGATTTTGACAATGGTATGACAATTGAAATTTCTAGAAGGCCATGACAGACTCATCACTTTCATATTCAAGGAGTCGCTTATATCATGTGCCCATCTTCGTGTTGGTCGACCCCCTGCCCCTCATTCCTGTTACCATGCCTTCTGTTATTTATTTTTTTTTCAATTCACTGTGGTGCTTGATATGACCAAAATACTGCCCCTCATTCCTGTTACCATGCCTTCTGTTATTTATTTTTTTTCAATTCACTGTGGTGCTTGATATGACCAAAATACTTCAGCTTCGAAGAAAAGATGCTGTTTATTAACCAATCTTCCTTGACGTTCAGATGTTTTAAAATGTCATTATTTCTCCTCTTTGTCGATGCTATTTTGAAAATCTGTCTACAGAATTTCAGCTCAAAGGCCCCTATTTTCTTTCTTAAGGCAAGATGTATGCTCTCAGATTTTTTGATTTCCTTGCTAGTGCTTAACCATGGACTTTTAATGCTGTTTAATCTTTGCATTGCTACATTGCTATGGTCGTCGTCCTTTTGATTTCTGTCATTCTCCATTGCTGTTATAGAGCCTAGATATTCAGAGTTTGTGACATAATAACAAAAAAACGTCCAATGTGGAATTGCCTAGTGGAACCACAAACAGGCAATAAATGTTGAAGTTAGTTTCTTTCCTGTGAAGCCTAGGAATCCAACTTAAAAAAAAAAAAAAAATACACATATCACACTGCATATGCATTACTGTCTGCATTATGTCATTGTTTGTGTATAATATTCTAATGAATATTATTCTAGCTTCTGTACAGTATTTTTCTGTATAAATGCATTAATTTTTTACTGTACACACAGAGAGACATCATGATCATCATCATCAGGTGGCTTGCCGACTGGCATGGGCGATCATGCATCTCCACAGTCTGTGATTTTCAGCAGCTTGGAACAGTCCATGTGTTGATACCCCTCCATGCCCTGACAAAAGACTGTCAGGAATCGTCTTGTGTTGTCTTCCTCTGTCTTTTTTTTTCCCACAGATCTTTTCAGTAGTTACAATATGTTTCAGCTTCCTTTTGTCTTATAGCAAAATGTGGTCTTTTTTTTTTTTGTGTTTGTCTTTGAGCCCTCATATCTTTCAAAACATCTGGGTTGCTCTTTATGGCTGTCCATTTTAAACCACATTATATCAGGCCTCGAGAAATTGTTTGATGTGTTTGTTAATTGTTCAGGTTTCACAGCCTGAGCTTAAGACTGACTCTGTTTAGCTGTAAAGAGACAACATCACACTAAATAAATTACATTTTTGTTAACAGTGTAACTTTGTATGTTTTGCTTAATTAATTTTTCTTTTACAGGATTTGGTAGCTCCTTCGCCAGTTGAGCATATTTCATTCAACCCTCATGAAGATGGGGCTATGAGTTTTCCAGATTTGAATAATGCTCATGTTTTTAAGTGTCAGAGGTGGGTCTCACTGCATTGAGTGTTGTTTAGACTTTTAAGAGGATATTTTGGTTTCATAACTTAAAGGGATATGATTTATTAGGATTCGAAAAGAGATTTGTGTATCTCTCATCCAGTTTGTTTCTTTATACAGGGTTCGTAGCCGACAAGGAAACCTTAAATTAGCTGTGAAATTGTGGTCCTGACCAGGAGTCCTAATTTTGACCTTAAAAAAGACATTCTGACCTTGAATAGCCTTGAATTTTGACCGCCACAATAAGATCATGGGAAGTTCTGCGATTTTCGGCAGTTAGGCTTTTTTGTTGTTGCCATTTGGCTAGTGTTGGCTACTTTCTTTTACGGTTGTTTCAGGTATAAGGGCAGTTGATTATCAGCTATTTTCAGATGAATTGGATTGTTAAAGGCTAGGGAAGGGCGGGCTGTGTTGCAGCCCATGGATACAGGCAGACAGCAGCATGGGGCGGGAAGGAGCAACCGCTGTCTCATGTGTGTGTGCCTTTGTTTCTAGCAGGTCAAGCAGTATTAATAGTATAAATAGCTTAATGGCCATGGTTTCTAGAAACAAGGATTACATCGGGAGATGTTGGGGCTAAGCAAAGTGAAGTCAGCTGAATTTCCCAGTTCTATTTTTGGCTGGGTTTATCTTTACAGTGTGTTTAGTGATCAACACTGTAATTTCCCCATAGTTTCCCTCTTCTGTTCTATCCCCCCTACCCCCCTCTCTCTACACCAGTAGACATGCATGGCATCTCTAAGGTTGTCATCACACTCGGAAGGTACTGCAGGGATCAAATTCCTGCGGCGGTAGACACAGAAGTAAGGGAACTGATAGATCAGCATTCAGACCCAGAAGATACCATCATCTACACAGATGGATCCGTGAAGCGCGGATCAAGGTCAGCATTGGCATACACAGCGCAAAGAAATGGGAAAACAATACATGAGGACAGCGGCGCTTACCAGACAACCACTTCAAGCATGACAATGGAAATAGCCGCTGCTTCTAGAGCTTTAGCATGGGTATCCGAGCAAACCGCCACACAGGTAGTAATTGTCTCAGACTCAATGAATATGCTTCAGAAGATAGCAACAGGCAGTATGCGCTCTGAATGGATAGAAAGCATCAGGAAATCGTACTTAACCTCCGTAACCTGGATCTACACACCGGGTCATGCGGGCGTGAAGGGAAATGAGCGAGCAGACCAACTGGCAAGCACTGCACTAATGATTGCAGGAAAAAGAATGGACAGAGCAGACATAGTCAACGCTGTACGAACCGGGCTAGTGGAGAATGAGGAATCCCTGACACTAACACGATTGCGTGACATGGGAGTTAAGCATGGTGATGCATGTCTTTGCCGTCTTCGAGGCCGAGAAAGGAGACAATATAACCAGCTTCTCATGGGGACAATTAGTAGAAGTACTTTAGAGTGGCTGCTGCTTCGGAGAACTGAGCACGCATGGGTATGCCCAATGTGCAGTGACATTAATTGTGATAACAGAACATAAAATAACATCTTAGTAGGGAGTCGGCAGTACGAAACCCAAGTTCAAGGTGTCTCCTTCGTGCCAAAGAACTGCATGGCTGTTGGGTGAACAGTCGTTAACGATGGCAGGCAGGTCGTTGTAGGGGCGACGCCTGCTGGTGGATGTAATGTCCTAAGTCCCTTCCCCAGCTAATAATGAGGGTACTGCTGGGGTGACCGTTTATTAACCCTCATATAATTCTTCCGGTCAAAATGGACGCTAGGTACGGCCACCCTTTTTTTTTTTTTTTAAGCCGTGGCAAATATTTTTCCAGACGGTGGCCGTTGCATTTTTGCTCCATTTGTAGACTGGAAGGATGTAGTTTCGTCGCCCAGCTTCTGAGTTGAGTGCATGGCGTGACACTGTGAGCTGCGTTTGTTTTTCGTTGGCACAGGAGCGGAGCATATGTGGGGTGACCCGTTTGCTATGAAGCTGAAACTAGGATTACCAGATTACCCCTCTCTCTCCCTCTCGTGTGATCTTCATCATCTTCTTTTTCTCTCTATCTTTCCTTTTACTCTCTCATTTCCTTTCCCCCCTCCCCCTTTCTAATTTTATTTCTTCTTTAAATGTTTAGTATCCATAACTCTTTTCCTAGTAACTGTCAAGTACATAAGAAGTTGTGTTATGGTTGGGAAGGGGGGTGGGAGGTGTTCAGCATGAACCTGGTGGATATTTTCTTTTGATGTCAGTTTTATCTTTTTTTTTTTTTTTTGTAAGCGGGCCTTAATCTCTGTCCACCTTCCTACCTGCTCCTCTCTCTTTGTTTGTCACTGTCTTCCGCCCCATCTTTCTCTCCCTCTCTCTTGCTTTATGTCTGTTTGCCTCCCTTCATAACTTCCTCTTTGTATTTTTCTGGCCCATTCTCCTGCCCTGCCTTTTTTCTCTCTCTTTGGTTCTCTCCCACTGTCTATTTGCCTCTCTGTACTGTCCCTCTGTCTCTTCTTTATGTCTATGTCTCTCTCTGCATCTCCCTCTCTCCCTGTCCCTTCTCTTTCCCTCTGTCTCCCTTCTTCCAACTCTCTTTGTCATATTTTTTCTCCTTCCATATCTCTTGTTTCTTTCCCTTCTTCCTTCTCTCTTCATCTGCCCATTTCTGTATCTGCAATCCCACTTTCTGTATTTGTCTCCTTCTCTGTCTTTTGCTGTCCCTCCTACGTTCCCTCATCATGTCTCCATCCCTCCCTCTCATTGACACCTTTTTCCTCCTTCCCCCATCTCCCTTTCCCTTCTTTCCTCTACCTTCATTTGTCCATCTTTACACTGTCTCTCCCAGTCTACCTCAGCATATGTCTTCCTCCCTCTCTGTATGACTTCCCCCCCCCCCCCTCCCCTTTCAGGTACCAGGTCCAGAACAGACAGGACTTCAGTTTGCTACCTTCCACCACCAAGTCTAAAAACAAAAATTAAAAACACTATATCAAGCGCCACGACAGATTGGAAAAAATAATAGCAGAAGGCATGGTACCAGGAAGCAGAGGCAGGGGCCGACACGAAGATGGACACAGGATATAAGTGACACCTTGAGTATGAAAGTACACGAGGCGTGAGAGCTGGCGAGAGACCAAGTTTCTTTCAGGCAGACCGTGATAAGAGTGACATTCTGCAAAGGATCAGCTACACGATGATATCTGCGCTGGTAAACACACACGTGCGGCACAAATGAAGTACTTTGTGTGCTCGGTACACAACTGAACAAGGCAAAAATCTTGTTTCAAATTACACCGAGACAACCTTGAAAAAAAACTAAGGAGACCTTGAAATTGATTGGTGGATTTGGCTATGAACCCTGCTTATATTTAGGTCAGGTTTTAAATATTTATAGCTCCTTATGGGGGTTCCGGGGCCACATTGTGGAAAACAAAAGGACCCATCATACCTCACTAACTGTTAGGTTAACTGTGCAAAGACGGTCTACACAATCTTTACCAAAAGCCACCAAGTAGCAAGGAAGAATATTAACCTGAGGTTAGACAAACACCAAGTGATGAAAGAAGAGCATCCCACATACTTTGGAGTCACACTTGACCGGCAGCTCAGCCTCAAGAACCATATTGAAAACGTCAGGAATAAGGCATTGAGGTGGTTACAGTTATTAAAGAGACTTGCAGGCACATCATGGGAATCAGACAAGGAAACTCTGAGGGGCTTATATCTAGGATATGTTCGCTCTGTGATAGAGTACAACAACTCACTGCTTACAACCTGCTCCAAAACTAACCTAGAGACTCTTGACAGAGTACAAAATAATGCCCTCCGATTAATTTGCGGAGCTATGCAGTCTACACCAACTGCTGCATGTGAAATCCATACAAATGTGGAACCCCTCGGGTTGCGGAGAGAAAAAGTCACTTTAGAAATTTATGAAAGATGCATTAGGAAAAATCGTAACCATCCTAATAGACATCTTGTAGAAAACTGGGAATACAAACAAAGAATAAAGCACAAATCGGTTTTACACTGTGTTAATGAAATTCAGGACAGATACCACCTCCCAGAAAGACGTCAAGGAATTCAGAATGTTGCAAGAAACCTACCACCACATGCTCGCTTTAAAGCTCCAGAAGTCCAAACTAAATTGGTAGGCGAGGAAACCAAACAGTCCGACCCAATCGCTCTTATGAACTCATCACTAAAGACCGTTGATTCTTACCCCCAAGAATGGATACTTGTCTATACTGATGGATCAGCATTTAAAGCTACCATTAAAGCAGGTTACGGAATCTACATAGGTTATCCCGATGGATCTGTTGAAGAGATTTTTGATGCATGCGGGGAATTCTGTTCAAATTATGAAGCTGAAATAATTGCACTGGAAACAGCAGTTTACCACCTAAAGACTAATGGATGTTTACCCTTCAAAGGTCCAAAATATTGTCATCTTCACAGATTCAATGTCTGCTCTTCAAGCTCTGGAGGGCAGTGAACGCTGCAGAACTGACATAGCCAAGATAATCCTGGATGCTGATCAGCTTATTACCTCATACAACATCAGAGTAGTGATGCAGTGGATTCCAGGTCACTCCGGCACATCAGATAATGACAGAGCTGACAGATTGGCAAAGAAAGGAGCAACACAAGAACAACCACCTACAGCGACAACCCTCCAAACAGCAAAAACACTGATAAGAGCTATAAACAAAGAGACTTGGTTGAACAGATGGGCCATGGGAGACACTGGAAGAGAGGTTTATAGACATATGTCTGGCCCTGATCCTAATGACAGCATTAACCACCTAACAAGAAGGGACCAGGCCACCATCTTCAGACTTAGAACGCAAAATACTCCACTCAATGGACACCTAAACAGAATACAGTCACAACACTCCCCAGAGTGCCAGCTATGTAACTACCCCTACGAAACTGTTGAACACCATTTCTTTGAGTGCCCAAAACTCAGTGAGACAAGAAGAACGCTACTCCCTCCAAGACCAACTCAGTGAGACAAGAAGAACGCTACTCCCTCCAAGACCAGACAAGTGGAACACCTTGTACGGAGGAAAAGAACAGCTTGTGAAAACATACAAATTCCACTACATGGCATTGGGCCAAAGGGCGAAAGCTCATGCGCCGCTGGATCGATAACAACAACAACAACCTCACTAACAAGTATGTCGAAAGAGTCAACTAATTTGTGGTTTCCTTCTATGGTGGAGTGCATCTACCTGAAAGGTGAGGAACCAACAGCCTGCATACAAATAAGCCATATTTGTAAACCAATGTGCTTGCAGCTCTCAAGTTCTAGAACAGGCTAAAGTCCAGAAGTGGGCGAACAACCAGAACTTTTTCGCTGAAATTTACGGGAGGTGAAGATGAAAAGATGAAATATGTAGCTTAGCTGTTAGTTTTCTTGATCAGAAATGACTGAGCTACCATATAACAGTAGTCATGACTACCTGTTCTCTACTGTCCAGATAAATTTAAGAGGGGTGAAGAAGTAAGAAAAATGACTGGGATCCACTGATATCAACAGTTATAGGACAGAGGAGATGATACTGTATAGGACACATCCTGTGGAATCTTCTTTGCTGATCTGCATCCAGATTGAGATTTTAAAATCTATGTTAATATCTGAGAAATTGTCATGGCTCTTTGCAATTATAGACCCTGAGACACTTTTCCCACGCCTTTAGCCATATTGGACAAATAGGGCTAGACCTATATTTTATATATAGACCAATCAGCACTTGATGCATGATGTGGTCCGCATCATGCCCGCTGCCTTTACTTCTAATGAATTCTCCTGGTACACATTTAAGGCTGGGTCAACCTCGGAGCCCAGCTCCTTTTTGAAGAAAAAGTTCCATCAGGTCCTGAACCCATGACCTTCTGATCCACAGGCAAACATCTAGCTGCTTCACCATGGCGGCTCCCTTACAATTAGGAATCAACTAAATACATATAATTTTAAATGCTGTTTTGTTTTCCCAGTTCTTATGAATATATCAGAAAGCTGTTTACCTATATTTTGTTTTTTGATGAAGTTATAAATATACTACAGATACATATTTTATCTACAACATTGTTTTGACTGCAGGGACAACTTCTATGCCTTCTACCGCCACTACCATGATACCAGCAGTGCTTACGAGTTCCGTATAGAGAATCAGATCCAGTATGTCTACGATGGCTGCACCCCAGAGCAGAATTCTGTCGTGAATCTCATGCATTTGGCAAAGTTATATCTGGATCATATGATTCTGGTGAGTTTGTGGATATTAATGGGTGTTCCCCCCATGTAGGAAAAGTAAAGTATAAGACCATTGTGTACATGAGTATGCCGCAGGTATGTGGTGCTAGACTTATATTTGTCTAGTTAAAAAAAAAAGTAAAGGACCCCTTTCCACGCCTTTAGGCATATAGGGCTAGACCTATATTTTATAGACCAGTCCGCGCAAGATGGGTGATATAGTCAGCATCACGCCGGATATTTGTCTAGACAGGTCATTATCCAGTGGGTGATGTGATCAGCATTTGGGGCACATACTTATCCCCCATATCAGACACTCGCACTGACGCAAGCACCAGCAGGCAAGCATGCACACATATGATGGAACAGTCATTTAGCACTCATTGTGTTTATTTCACCTCGTCATGCTGTCTCCTGACCAGGTAGTTCTTCTTTGTTTGCCCTGAAAAGGATGGCTGGACAGTGGTCTACAGCTAGGCTGCAATATCTTGTCCTTCCGCCCAACATGTCCAGTTCCAGTAAGTCCTTAATTAGTCACCTTTTCTTTCATGACATTCTTTCTAAGGAGAGGCAATAGGTCTGTTCTACCCTGTTTACCTTTTTCTTATATCTACAGAAAATGAACTCAACACAGCTAAGAAATGTTGTGTATTGATTCTTTTGGTAGTATTCTAACAACTGTTGGCTAAACAAAAATAAGAGAATCACAAAATGTTTGCAAAGAATAGTTACAGCTTCCTACGGAGGTGTGTTAAAAGTTGAGAAAAGCAGTAACAAACAAACCTGATGAATAGGCAGTTTGAAATCAGTATTTTAGCAGTTTGTTAGCTGGTTTGATTCTGTAACTCAGCTTGTTTTGGTGCTGTAACTGCAAATTTGAGATCAGGTATGCATATTTTGTGTGACATAAGTCGTAGTTCTACATTAGGCTTAATTGTCTCTATTACTGTTTCAGTGCTGTGTGAAGCAGACAGGAGAGCAAGTTGATGTTGTAAAAATGATCCAATCCAAGGGAGAAGATGAAAAACTGTTCACATCGTAAGTACTGTGCTTCTTTGTCTTGTTTTCAAAATGCTCAAGGGAAAATATTATGCTAAATACATTTCATAAATAGTGAAGTTTTCAAAAACTGGAGCTAAGGAATATTGAATATGACATAGCCGTCATTCTCAACCTAAGATCGCAAGGTTGGCAGGCATTTGTACTTTCACTATCTCTATAGCAATTCTGTTGTTTTAATACGGTTTATATAAAGTGCATTTTTGAATAATTTTGGTCCACAAGCAGGATGATGTGTATGAAAGTCGATAAACTCTGCTAAGATAATATCAGAGATGTATAGTGACTGGGATTTTTTTTTTTTAAACCTTTAATATACCTAACCTGCAAAGAAAACAAATGCATTGCACGAATGACATTGCTTAAAATGCCTACAACAATATAGTGCTTGAAATGCCTACAGTAATTTTAGCTTGATTTGCACTCAGTGATATATTGTTTTAATTGCCCACGGTAGCAGATTAATTGAAATGCAGTAAACAGTTTTGCTTTAATTTAAGCAAAATAATGCTTAAAATATTTGCATACATGTGTCTTTTCAGGTTGTACGAAGTGTTCCTAGAGACATCCTGTACTAGCTCTGCCTGCCCTTCTCCAGGATTCTCTGAGAGGCAGATGTTCTTTAAAGATTTCATTGAAACTTTGAGTTGCCCAGCATTCAATGAACATTTGAGAAACCTTGTGGTGTTGAGAATTCTGGAGGTTTGTAGATATGCTTCCTGTGTGGTCTGATTCTATCACTGGTTTTGTTGTATTAATTTTAAAATGAATGCCTAATGCTGATGTCATTGTATTGTTTACTTAATTAACTCAGCCTTAATATGATAGCCCCAGGTCGACCCAGCCTTGAATGGGTACCAGGTAGAGTTCTGGGAAGTAAATGTTGCTGGCGTGATTCTGGCCACATCGCCCACCAAGTGCTGTTTGGTCTATAAAATATAGGTCTAGCCCTATATACCCAATACGCCTGAGATGTGGAAAAGGATCCTTTACTTTACTTACTAATATGCTAGCCGAAACTGCTTCTCTTTGGTATATCACTTGTATACATTTATGATGAAATGAAAAAGAATTCCTAGATAATAAGTTTTCTGTCCTACTTTTGGTTGCCTTGGCAGTGCCAGACTGAATGATTTCACAGGCTAGACATTCCCACCCCTGATTTATATATTCATATTAATTATTTGGAAGAATTTTCTACGTTATAATTGAAAAACAGGACATTAGACACGTTCTTACACGCTTTGTATATGCAGAATCTGTAGTCTGATATTAAGTGTTTTATAAGTTCGGTGCCATCTCCACAATGAAGGTTGACTACAGTGTATCACTGGTGCCTTTGGGAATATTACATGGTAAGGCTTCAGTCTCTTTCACAGTGCTATTCTCTTACCATTGTCCGAAAACCATGAGAACAGATTTCTCCCGTCCACAGCGGGGAATGAACCACTGTGCTCGAGGGTCGTGAAATTGTTAATCGCCTTAACTAGCCTCTAAGCCATGGGGCCACACTGTAAGTGTCTTAATTGTCAATAAAATAATGCAAATTTACATCTGTGTCTTCAGTAACTTGCTTTAAGTTTTAGGTTTAAAATTTATCATTTCCATTTGCTTTGCAGCTGAATGCAACAGATTTCAGCACTGTGATGAATCTCCATTCTGCAGTCACTGTACCTGATGATAAGGTCAGTTGCTTTTCTCTTCCTCTTCTTTCTTCAATTCCTCCTCCTTATCCACCTCTTCCTCCTCCGTCTTTGAGAGAGAGATAAGTGGGGAAAATATGATTTTTCTACCACGATGAGCCAAGGGTTTTTCTTGGTACAAAATTTTTTATTTATTTTAAGATGTAATTACAAGGTATGCCACCCCGTGGAATGTGTTCGTAAATCAGATGTACCCACTCATAAGATAGCTTAAGCTAAATTAAGGAGTTGAAGGAGTGGTATTTACTCTATAACATAAATCACCCCCATGATTGTGTTGTTGGCATACTAAAAATATACTGGAATTGCAGAATTACAACAAAGTTAGCTGCTTGAATACCCTATGCTGAAAAAAAATTCTTAATTAGGTTAAGAAATTCTGACAAATAATAATAATTCTTTTTTTTTTGTGTGTGCTTAGAATTTGACCACATACACATTCTTTACATCAACAAAAATGTCAATTTGTCAAGCGCTAGAAGATGCCTTTGGTATTACTTATGAATACCAATGATGTGCAGTGCTGGCTTTTATAATTGAAAGTTAGTGCCAACAGTGAGCTGAAGTTCTAGTATGGCACCTTTAATTTCCGCACATCTGACAGGCAGTTAGCTGTCTTATGCATTTTTACTTTGCATGTGTAAGCGTAACGACTTTGCTGGGACTGACACTTGTTTTCAGATAGGACAGTGAAGAACATTTTATGTGATTTCCACAGGCACAAGAATGGAGCAGTACAGGTTGACCCCTGTGCAGTGATGTTGGAAACTTAACTAACTAATATGACCCCATTGTTCCCTTTTATGGTGCTGTCATGCAAGGAGTTAGCTAAAACTAGATGATTCAGTTTATTCTGTTTTGGGTAGGAGTCATCAAAGAACAAAGAATGAAGTGGTTTGGACACCTAACAAGAATGCCCTGGTACTATCTGCCACAGCGAGCCACACTAAAACGTTACAATGGGTATAGAGCGAGTGGAAGACCTCGGAAAACATGGAGTGATGTCATTAAGAACAGCCTTACAGAAATGAACATCAGTCTTAATAGCGCTCTTGACAGAGCTCATCAACGAACATTACATCTCCCCCCGACACTTCGATGAGGTACAAGGTGGAAGAGAAGAAAAAGTAGAAGGGTAGGAGTCAAGAACCTACTGAGTTCTAATAGTCTCCTTCAAACCTTACTGCATGTTCTTCTATTACTGAAAATAAAACACAGATATTATTTCACATCTGTCTTCTACCATCTTCATGTAGTGAAATATTCCTTTGATATTTTCATAGGGGTACTAATTATTATTGAATTGGCTTTTTGTTCCATGTGGGTTCCGGGGCCCATTGTGGGGAAAACAAGAAGAGACCAAACTGCCTTCCCAAAAAGCATGTTGTACTAGCCGACTAATTGGGGACTTCCTTCAAAATCGGAATGCATCTGCCTGAGCGGCAGGGAACAACGAACTGCACACAAATAAGCCAGTAAAACGGATGTGCACGCAAACCTCAGGCCCTGGCACAAAGCCAAGTCCAAATGGACGAACAACCATGACTTTCCTCCTGAGCTTACTACTGTCCGTGAACGAAGAAACAGAAACAGGCTTTTAAATCCCTAACGACACACCCATATCAGAATCATAAATCAATGTGTATGTGTTCTGATTGTCCTCATAGGATATGATTTTTTTTTGGTGTGGGGTAAGATATATTTGTATATTTTTCTGCGTGTAGATTTCCTTTTTATTTTCATTTATTATGTTACCATTTAGAAAAAAAAATGAATTTGGTACTTTTTTTCTGTGTGAAAATTTTAATATTTTTTAAAAATCATGCTACAGTGTACAATAAAACATCGATTGACCTGAATTTGTCTTAGACGCTGCTTGTTCTTCAACATTAAAATATTAACTTTTTTCATTTACAATACCAGTTTTATAGTTTAAAAAATTACATTCACCTGATTGTTTTTCCTCAGACACCGCTGAGAGCAGGAAAGTTTACAGAAACCTTGAAAACACTTTGTTTGTTGGGGAAGTTACTTGGCTACTTGACTTTCTACCCCTACTCATCAGGAGCACAGAATATTGCTCATGATCAGATGCCTGGGTTATTGGCAATGAGAGAAATGGTGAGTTGTGAATATTTTTAGTTTTCATTTTATTGTGTCTAAAGCGTTTATAATACCAGTCCTCGGTAAAAAAGTATTTTTATGTGTAAACAGTAATTTTACAATATGCTCTAAAATTAATTTGTTCTATGTAATGATCATCAACAAAATTAATGTCATCAGTTGTAGTGATCCATAGTATCAAGAACATTCAAAATTTCAACGCATTAACAGTGCAGATTTGATCACTAAGATAGTAGAAACAAAAGAATCATGGCGTTAATCTAAGACTTCTCTGGTAAGATGTACAGTGTAACAATCGACTATCTGATTTTGATTTTTAATTTTAAAGAATTCATTTTTTATGCAACATTGTATTTTTATATAAATTTTCCATAGTATGCAATAGGCTAGATACAGCAAAATATGCCAAGCAGTGAATTGTACAAGATATTATTTGTGTCCACGGTATTTAAATTGATTCATTGTAATTGTACAGCTTGACTACAGCTCCAAAGTGTTTGTTATAACAGTTACATATGCTTTTTTGTCAGAGTCCCAGTTCCTGTTCCATTGTTGCTGCTTCTGAAGCAGGCATTTGCTCAAGGCCGACTTTGTCTAACTGTCCCATGGGTGGTAGAGTACCTTGCAATGATGGATCACATGGCACCACAGTTGTCATTATACAGTGATGTGTTGAGGAAGCTTCACTTTATTCAGAGGTATCTTTAACATAACAACCTCATTACATGATTTTTCTGTATAGTGTGGCATTTTACATTTGTTAGACCTTACCAGTGTTTGGCTATAATTTTTCTGTGGCATTTAACATTTGTTAAAAGCTACCAGCAATGTTCAATCTTTTTTCTGTACAGTGATATTACCTGTTTGATGGAATTTACTTGAAAAAAATATTCTGTCTATACAGTTTTCGTGTTTTACATTTGTCAGAAGTTACTAAATACCTCAATAATTGTTGTGTGGTGTTGTACACTTATGGAAATAAAGGATGCTTTGTATGGCAGTAGAATGGTCTTGGATGTTGATACAGATAACAATAACAAGTCCAAGAATCTTCCCAGGAGATTTCCTGGTATTTTAGAATGGGTCAGTTATATAAATCTTGTCTTGTTGAGGATTCTTCTTTTTCTGCATTCACCTTTAAAAGGGCGGTTGGGGGTCGGTATGTAATGTTTTGGTGGACATCTACTATTATCTGGAGATTGTCACCGGAGCTACGGAGTTGATGCTGTGTGCTGCGCTCTTAACAGGTGGCTAACCAATCTGCGGAGAGAGGCTGAGCAATTTGAGATCAAATTCAGTGCAGTGAAATCGATCCTCTCAACTTTAACCTTTAACAGTCAAGCTGTGAGTCGCTGACTATTAGTCTTTCATGCTGGATTGTGGGTCTCTCACTGAACGAAATCTTAACTTAAAAAATAAAAGCATATGTGTAAAATTGTTATAAAGTCACATTAGTCGTTGGTAAGATTCCAACAACACCACGGACGGGTAGTCCAAAAATGGTCTGGTGCCAGTGGAAATCATACAAAATTTAACTGGGCCATTTTAAAACTGGTGAAAAACATGAGGCTCGCACATGCAAAGTAAAAATGCATAAAATAGCTGTTAGATTTGCCAAAACTAATGGTTCCACACCATAATTGCAGCTTATGGTTGTCGCTTATGGTCACATTAATATCTGTTCAAATAGAATAATAATGCATATTGTATTTGAAAAAGAAAAAAGACATGTATCTTTACTTTATTTCATCCTTAGAAAAGCAGTGCGAGTCTGTGACTGAAATGAAACCAAAACCGTGTGACTCAGAAGTGGAACGGGTCCTTGACATACTGGGATTCAATTTTTATGACAGATTGTTTAGAAAAAGCCAGTTTTTATCTTATAGCTTTCAGACATTGGTATGAGAGTCGCATTATAGAAATAATAAAAAAGAATGGGGAGCTTCACCACATAATATCCCCCCCCCCCCCCCCCCTTTAGGAATTCATTGTGATGTTATCTGAAAAGCAACAACCTGCGTATAATTTTTCAATTTTTTTTCTCATTTATGTGTTTATATTGCCATGTGAGTTCGGGAGCCATATTTTGGTGTGAACAAGAACAGACTCACAGTCCTTCAACAAGCTAGTCAAATATGACTCATCAACATTTTATTTGAAATGAGACATGTTTGGCCAAAGGACACATATATTGCAGCCTAGTTGTAAACCACAACACAGTGTGCCAACCGCCATTCTAATGGTGAATACAGAATAAGAAGAATGTTTTGATTCATTATATATGGACACAATTTCAGCTTCTCAAATATCTTGTGTTTCAGGTATGCATGGACAGCTTTATACAAGGAAGGTCACCATTATTCAGGACTGCTGATTGTGTCTTGCATCAGCTGGTTGTTTGAGGTCAGTTGTAGTTTAGGAACACAGAACTGAATAGAGCCAGGGTGGTATAGTTGTTACTGTGTTTGAGGTCAGTTGTAGTTTAGGAACACAGAACTGAATAGAGCCAGGGTGGTATAGTTGTTACTGTACTTACTTGTCATGATAGTGGGTCCAGGTTCTTCTGCTTCTTCTTCTTGGTGGTCACCAGCTGTAAACTCTGGTTGAAAGTTCTGGTTGTTCATAAACTTTAGTCTTGTTCCATGGCCTAATTTTTGTGTGCACATCCATTTTACAGATCTGACTTATTTTTAGGCAGACTGTTGGTTCTTCCGGGAGAGCCACTCAAAGCATACACACTGTAGCTCCAGTGATGATCCACAGTGGTCTTTGTAAAAATTACACTTACCAACTGAGCGACACAACTGTGAAATGAACCCATGACCTTCATAGCGTGGGTTTGACCACTTCACCATGAATACCATGGAGCGATAGTGGGTTGGGTTGGGTTCGGTCACCATCAGAATTAATTTTCTCCTACAAGTTGAGCTGACTCATAATTAAATGTTATGACTGAATCACCAAGGTTGAGCTTTTGAAGGGAGCTAAACAAGTTCCAGTGGATCAAAAGGTGACGAAAAGACCCCGGTGTTGGATAGGACACATAATAACTGGAATGTCTTTGCACTGGAACACACAGGGGCATAGAAATAAAGACAGACCAAAAAGCATGTGGAGAATGAAGCTAGAGAATGAAGTTTAAAAAACTGAAGAAGACATGGGGTGATCTGCATGCAAAGGATATAACAACTTGGCGTGAGTTGGTTGAGGGCTTACACTCCATTGGTTGATAAAGGATAGATGAAGAAGAAGCTGCAGCTGGTTGAATCAACCCAGCCTCATAAAGATGGGTACCCATTTTCATAATTTCCAAGGAAATGTCTGGAAAGCAAAGTTTTAAGGGAAGACAACCGACTGATCCACCTAGTATATTGTTGCCTTAAATATGTAACTCTTGACACTGTGACAACATTAACTGCCATGGAACTACACTTTACTGCCAACAATATGTATTAAATTAAATTGGCAGACTTTTTTTAATGGTAATATTGGGAGACTTGTTTATGGTAATATTGGAAGACTTGTTTATGGTAATATTGGGAGACTTGTTTATGGTAATATTGAGAGACTTGTTTATGGTAATTTTATTGATTTCATTCCTAGACTCCAGCAGTTCCAGGAGGATTCTTTTTCTCATTTAATGATTCTGATGAGATTGCAGTGCTAACAGGCAATACACACATTTGCCAGATTGTAAGTATATAGTTGATAGATGTTTATTGTATATAGTGATAGATGTTTAGTGTAAGTAAATAGTTGATAAATGTTTAGTGTAAGTATATATTTGATAAATGTTTAATGTAAGTATATAGTTGATAGATGTTTATTGTATATAGTGATAGATGTTTAGTGTAAGTATATAGTTGATCAATGATTAGTGTAAGTATATAGTTGATAAATCTTTAGTGTAAGTATATAGTTGATAGATGTTTAGTGTAAGTATATAGTTGATAGGTGTGTAGTGTAAGTATATAGTTGATAGATGTTTAGTGTAAGTATATAGTTGATTGATATGTAGTATAAGTATATAGTTGATAGATGTTTCTTCTTCTTCACTTCCTCTTTTACCGCTGTGGGTGTTGAGGGGGATATAAGGTTCTGTTTTTAGCTCTTCTGGCTGCCTCGACCATAGGCACATCGTGCTGTTGTAGAGTTTCTCTGATGTTATCCTTCCATCTTGTTCTTGGTCTACTCCGTGCTCTACGTCCTTCTTCTCTTTCCATGTACGCTTTGCATGGTATGGTGTCACAAGGCATTCTCTCTAAGTGGGCAAACCATTTCACTTGCTGTCTTTGTATGTAATCCAGAATTGGTTCTGTGCCGACTTGTTCTCTTATGATCTCATTCCTGATCTTATCTCTTATGGTCACTCCTACAGCCCTTCTCAGACATCTCATTTCCATGGTTACTAATTTTCTTTTATGGTTTGTTGTGAGTGACCATGTCTGGCACTGGTAGCACAGAGTTGGAATAAATATGCTTTGAATAAGATGTCTCTTTGTGCTGATTGGGATTGTCTTATGCTGTAAGAGGGGGGCTAGCTGTCCCAATACTTGGTTTGCTTTACTGCATCTAATGTCAATTTCTTTATCCAATTTCCCATCTTCGGTAAATGTAGTTCCCAGATATTTAAACTCAGATGCCTGTTTAATGCCTTTGTATTCTATTGTTATGTTTAGATCTGTCTTCTTTTTTCCTATTGACATTACTTCTGTCTTTTCAGTGTTGATTCTCATATTATTTGTTTTACATTCTTCATTCACGGATGTTAGATGTTGTTGCAATTTCATGGCTGTATCTGCTATCAAGGCCTGGTCATCTGCAAAGAGTAATTCGTTGATCTTACTAAGATCTTCATTCATGGGCTTGGCATTCTTGCATAAACTGTCGATGTAGGTGATAAACAGCAGTGGTGATAAGACACACCCCTGTCTTACTCCAGATGTAACTGTGAAAGGATGAGATGTTCCCTGATTTATTCTAACTACACTTCTACAGTCCCTGTATAAACTTTTGCACACTTCGATGAGGTGTTCGCTAACTCCATATCTTGCCATTACTTTCCATAATAATTGTCTGTCGACTCTGTCAAATGCCTTCTCCTGGTCTACGAATGCCACAAATAAGTTCTTATTGTATTCAATGTTTTTTTCTATTAACTGTTTTAGTGTGAAGATTGCATCTGTGCAGCTTCTATTTCTCCTAAATCCCATCTTTTCTTCTGCCAGCTGTGGTTCTATCACTGGTCTCAGTCTTGTTTCTATCATCTTGGCATACATTTTGCCAACATGGCTTAAAAGAGAGATGCCTCTATATTGACCACATTCTCGTTTGCTTCCTTTGTTCTTCCACAATGGTATAACTATTGCATGTTGCCAATCAATAGGGGCCGTTTGTTGTACCCATGCCTCATTGAATATTCTGTGAAGCCGTCTGATGCTGCTTTCACCTGCTGCTTGAATTATTTCTGTTGGTAATCTATCAGCTCCTGGTGCTTTATATTTCTGTTTAATGACTTTCTATTTCATCCATTAGTATGTTTGGTTCTAACACTGTTGCTCTGTGCTCTTCAGTTGTTCTTTCCTGATGATCTCCTAGAGGATTAAAGAGCTCATTGAAGTATTCCCTCCATCTTTCTGCTATCTCGGGTGGATCTATCAATGGTCTTCCTGTCTTATCATTAATTATTTCAGTGGGGTTGTAGCTCTCATCTCTTTTCCGCATATTTTTAACTACTTAAAAAAATTTTCTGCTGTTTAGTGTAAGTATATAGTTTATAGATGTTTAGTGTAAGTATATAGTTAATAGATGTTTAGTGTAAGTATATAGTTGATAGATGTTCAGTGTTAGTTTATAGTTGATAGATATTTAATGTTAGTTTATAGAGATAAATATTTAATGCTAGTTTATAGAGATAGATATTAATGTTAGTTTATAGTTGATAGATATTTAGCATTCAGCAGATTTCACTAAGGCTAATTTTGTGCAAAGGTGATTTAAAAAAAAAATTTTTCTTTAAATGCATATATATTTGAAGTGTGCACACTTTGCTGTTGCAACCAGTACCAGAGCTGATGTAATACAGGTGTATTGGCCACTGCCCTTAGATGTTGTGTCATCAAAAACATCGGAAAACCCGCTTATCTTGAGAGTTAACACTCATTAGATTTGCATTATTATGGGGACACAAACAGATATCACCTGAGGAGCACAGCTTGAAAAAAAAAAGTGTCTTATTTCCATTACAAAAACAAATCTGCAGATAATTTTTGAAAAAAATTACTTTAATTGATTTTGCTCTCACTTATACATACATATTCACATGAAATAATTTCACTGAAATTATTGTTTAGGACTTTTTTTTTTATCTGTCAGGATCGACAGAAACTTGTTTGTCAGCAACTTCTTTCCTGGTGCTGTCCTTACCTAGGTAAGATTTTTTTTTTTTGATTCATCATGTTTTAATTTGAAAGAGATCCTGTATAGATGTATAAAATTATTTCCCCTGATGTTTGTAATATTTACCCCTCTGACTTCATTTGCCAGTTGGCAATGTGGTGACTGCAATAACAGGGGAAAAACTACTAACTGTGGTGTCAGTCAGAATTCAGCTGCTTGTATATTTCATCCGCACATTTTAATATTCTTTTCTGGTAGGTTTTCTAATATTTCATAGTTACCTGGCCTTTCAAACTTTGAGCCCCACTGTGTGGGTTTCAGGGCACCATTTTGGTGGTGGGGGGAGGAAGGGGGGGGGGGTGCATAGCCCCACAGCATGTCCTACAAGACAATAATTGGTTTGCTGAAATAATATGTGTTAGGTCGAAAAGTTTACACATCACAGCCTTGCTGTAACCCACAACACAAAATGCTAGCTCTCTTTTTAGGGTGAACATAAAAAGAAGGCTTCCAGATTACGAGACATTTCTAACGTTTGCAAACATTCTCTTAGTTGTTCATCCTTATCTGAGATGGCTAGCTGTTCAGTGCACTCCCCACTTCTTACATCATTTTATTTTTCTCAGACCAAGGCCATGTCCTCCTGGCATTGTTTTCACTAAAGCAACAGACAATAGCTGCCGAGCGAAATATTCTTCCACTTTCCGAAACTGGTGGTTCTAAAAAATCCTCCTCTGCTGACAAAGTAAAGAAAGACACTGGAGAGATTCAGAAATGGTTGGGTACCTCATTTGGACAGAACATTGAGAAGTAAGCACTTTTTTTTAATAAATGTGTTCTTTTATTTCTAATTGTTCTCTTACTTTCATTCTGAACTCAGTGATTTGAGTCTTTGAAGTTGTTAATAAAGTATCCACTTGTGTGTGCATATGTGTTTCGCTTCTGCAGAGCACTTTGTTCCAAACATTTTTGAGTTGATAAAGTAGGATGCCAGAGCTTGGTCATGCTGCCTGTGCCACTCAGGGTCTGTGCAATACTGTCCAGGCTTTGTGCTGTGCAGAGGAGGAACTTCATCCCTGGCATCAATTTGTTTAGCCGTGGCTTGTGATTCCTATGCCTTCCTAAGGTGCAATGGAACAGTGTCGTCTGGAAAGATGAAAAGGTGCCAACATCAACAGCAGTGTTGCTACTTATTTTTTTTTTTAACAAAAGACACTATAATCATGTTAACTGTAGTCTTAAGAGGCTTGGGTGCTTTATTAATATCCTACCCCAAACAGGGGAAATTCATAGGTCACGGGACAGTCTAATATTTCAGGGATTGATAGATAGGCTGCATGTACTTGTGGGACCTGGGCTGCACTCTCCCGTGGGGCGTAGGTGGGTTGGGGTTAGGGCCAGTTCTAGATGTTTTCTTGTTGTTAAAAGCACCAGAAAGCCGGAAACCCAGTCTTATTGCCCTCTAAAATCGTTGTACTGTCCGAGGCTTGAAAATATTAAACTGTTAACAATCTCAAAAACTCTGTAACTTCTTCATTTTTTCTGCTTCTTCACTTCCTCTTTTGCCACTTAGGGGTTTGAGGAAGATACAAGGTTCTGCTTCTTCACTTCCTCTTTTGCCACTTAGGGGTTTGAGGAAGATACAAGGTTCTGCTTCTTCACTTCCTCTTTTGCCACTTTGGGGTTTGAGGAAGATATAAGGTTCTGCTTCTTCACTTCCTCTTTTGCCACTTGCTTGAGGAAGATATAAGGCTCTGCTTCTTCACTTCCTCTTTTGCCACTTAGGGGTTTGAGGAAGATATAAGGTTCTGCTTCTTCACTTCCTCTTTTGCCACTTAGGGGTTTGAGGAAGATATAAGGTTCTGCTTCTTCACTTCCTCTTTTGCCACTTAGGGGTTTGAGGAAGATATAAGGTTCTGCTTCTTCACTTCCTCTTTTGCCACTTAGGGGTTTGAGGAAGATATAAGGTTCTGCTTCTTCACTTCCTCTTTTACCACTTAGGGGTTTGAGGAAGATATAAGGTTCTACTTCTTGCTCTCTGGCACCTCTACTATGGATACATCATGCTGTTGTAGAATTTATCTGTTTTTTTTCTTGTTCTTGGCTACTTGTGCTCTGTGTCCTTCTCTTCTTTTGGTGTTTGCCTTGTAGGGTATGGCTACACAGAGAATTCTCTCTAAAAGGGCAGGTCATTTGATTTGCTGTCTGTATGTAATTTAGAATTGGTTGTATGCTGACCTTTTTCTCTTAAGACCTCATTTTTGATTTTAACTCTTTTGGTCATTCTTGCAGCTTTTCTCAGACCTCTCATTGGTTTTTTTAAATAGTTTGTTATGAGTGACCATGTATGGCACTGGTAGCATAGAGTGGGAATGAATGTGCTTTGTATGAGATGTTTCTTTGTGCCGATCAGGATAGTCTTATGCTGTGAGATAAGAACTAGCTCTCACAATACTTGGTTTGATGTACTGCATGTGATGTTAATTTCTTCATCCAATATCTCATCTTTAAACAGATTAATGTGCTAACTCAAAAGACAGGAATGAAGGGGCACAGACTTACACTGGGATGAAGATAGTTGTTAAGAATCTAAGACAGTGTAGGCATATTGGATTTAACAACAGGCTTTGGACAGGTTACACCCATAAATGAATTAGCTTTACAATTTGATTTTCTCAACATCTACTCTATCGTTTTCAAGAAGCTTGGTACTGAACATCTACTCTATCCTTTTCATGCAGCTTGGTTGTCAAAATATTGCTACTCCTGGAATCTAGCATTTTTTAAATAATCAGTATGTTGATATATCTTGAGTGTTAGCATTCTTTTATGTTTGAAATATTATGTTTTTAAAGCCCACATAACGCATCGATTATTTGTTTTGTGGTCTCTGGTGATTTATGTATTCTTTTGCAGTGGAGTGTTTTTTCTGCCATTGTTTTTGAGTGGTAGATGCATTTGTATCTTTCACATCATTATAACTGAAATATCCCACACATGGCAAAGATATTTTAAACCTTTCAGCTGTGGAAACAAGAAGCACAGTGTGGTTGATGATGAAGTCGTTCCAGCCTATGTTCTCAGCCATCTGCTTGTCAGGAAGGACACTGATGATTTGGTAAGTGCAAACTTCAGTACTGCATTTCTCACAGTGACTTTATCATTTGTTGTTATTTGTGTGTGTGTGCATGTGTTTAGCTCATTAACTAGTGTTAAGCCCGCAGCAGCAATGAAACTGCATGCAATTGAAAGATTCATTAAAAAACCAACTATAGCTGTATCTTTGAGCTGTGCAGCATAGTGGCTTGGAGCTGGTCTGCTGGCATGAAGGGTACGGGTTCACATCTGCATCAAAGCAGATTATTCCGCCAAAATTGACCCTGGCTTTCTGATAAGTCCATCTTAATATGGGTACCAGGTAATTTCCTGGGAAGTAAAGGTGGCCCATCGTGATGTTTACCACATGGCCCACAGATAAAAGTCTAGCATCACATGCCTGGTGTGAAAAGGGTCCTTTACTTTTGTTTCTTACATTATTTTTGAAATTTTTAAATGGCTCATCTTGCTTTGTAGTGAGGAAATCACCAGGTAGTTATTGCCTGAATGATCACAGCATGACTTCATAAAACTCTGTAGTTTATGAGGTGATCAAGAAGTTGTAAATTGTTTGTGTGGTTGATAGCCTTTGTTCAGTGTAATGATAGTTACTTCATACAGAATCAGTGTGTTTGTTTTTCTTTAATGACTTTTATGTATTTTGACTTTTAAATCTAAACTGACATTTTGCAAAGTTGATTATGGGAAGCTTTAGTTTAAAAGTAAATTTCTGCAGGAAACTGGCTTTGTTCTTAAAAAAAAATGTTAGAACTGAGGAGTGCACTGAACTACAGGCCATCTCAGATAAGGATGAAAGAGAAATGCCATTATGTTTTAATCTCGTTCGCTGTCATTTCACACAATTTTTAATAGTAGCAGAAATGAATGAATCAATCAAGAATTGACATCGGTGCAAGCAGGGCATTTCCCCTTACTCAATAGCCAATGAAGAGTCCCTAGACTGCTATGGTGCCAGCTGCAATCAGATTAGAATGTTAGGTTGCTTTATTAATATCCTACCCCAAACAAGGGAAATCCACAGGTCACGGGACAGTCTAATATTTAAGGGGGTGATAGATAGGCTGTATGCAGTCGTGGGACCTAGGCTGCATGCAGTTGTGGGACCTAGGCTGCACTCGTGGGATGTAGGTGGGTTGCTGTTAGGGCCAGTTCTAGATGTTTTTGTGGTTGTTAAAAGCATAAGAAAGCCAAGAAACCCAGTCTTACCACCCTTTAAAAATGTTGAACTGTCCTGTGATGTCATCTGGGGTAGGATATTAGTAAAGAACTAAATGTTAATCTGTATAAGTTATTTTAACATGAACAGTTTCAAACTTTGTTGAGTTTTCTAATGTTTTTGTGTGTGTGTCTTTCTAATGTATATTGACAGGATGATATGGAGGCCCACTTGATGGAGAACAGTCCTTACCTGAAGGCATCCATTGACACTGCTGTTGATCTCCTGTCTGCTAAGTTAACAGACTACACACATAAGATTATACTAAAGCTGCTGATATTTGAGGCTAAGACTGAAGTCAGGAAACTGTTTCAGGGAGCTTCTGCAGGATTTGAAAGTGAAGCAGTCAAGGTAATTGTCATTTTACAAAATGTACTGATGTAATCTGCAGAGCCTTGGGGGGGGGGGAGGGGGTTGTTTGGTTAGTTGCAGAAAATAAAAAGTGGTGACTGGAAGGGATGCTGAGGAAGACAGAGAAAGGAGGTCTTAGACAGTTTAGCATCAAGGCCTAGAAGAACACGCTGGCCTGCTTGTCTGAAGATTTTGGTTGGCAAATTTTTTAATATTTTTTTTTCAAAGTTGATCGAGACCCCCATGTTGACCCAGCCTAAAGTGGATGCCCTGGGAAGTAAAGGCCTCTGGCATGATGTCGACTAGGTCACCCACTGAGGACCTGTTAGTCTATATATTTAAAGTCTAAAATCATATGGCTGAGTTGCTGCTGGCATAAACAGAGACATTAACTTTATTTTCATTGAGGAACACCTTTTATTAGAAATGGTTGACACTAGACGAGATAGAAGACTGTGGACCCATGATGATCAGTGCCGCTCGGTATGGGCTAAGAAGCAGCAGAAAGTTGTAAAATTGACATTTGATGCTTCTGTCTGGCTGTTGGGTTACCAGCCAAGGACTAATCCCCACCCAGCCCATATATGCTGTGCTAAACCATGACTTGGCTCTCAGCCTGTTATTCTTCTCCATGGATGTGAAATTTAAACATCACAATTTCACTTTGATGGTTTTCAAACTTGGGCTGGCAAGCTACAACAAAAATGAATTCTTTCCTCTGAAATATCCAAACCTTCTTCTTCGTTGCCTCTTTTACCGCTCTGGATTCTGAGGGAGGTATAAGGTTCTGCTTCTGGTTATTGCGCCTCTAGCTGCCTCCACCATAAGAACGTCGAATTGTTGTAGTTTTTTTCTGTTCTTCTTCTTCTTCTTTCGTTCGCCTGAAATAAGTTATCTATATCAGCAGTTTTGTCTCTTGTATAAATTTCACTGTCGTTGTTAGTTCATTCAGTGGTCCATAGAGTTTACGTTCCACTGTTGTTCTTTCTGGCCAAAAGGTTTGCCTTAATGTGTCAAAATCGGTGCAGTCCTGGAGTACATGCTCTGCGGTCTGGGGCACATTTCCACAGGTGCACATGGCTGATACACCTATCTTGAATTTTGTGTACATGTGGTTACGTAATCGGTTGGGCCCTGTTCTGAGGCGGAAGATAATGACTTGTTCTGGTCTGTCCATAATAAAATAGTCGTCGTGCTGGGGCTGGTGGTTTCCTGATCGATTTAATGATTCTTTTCTTTTGGTGGTATGTGACTGGTACATCTGGCTGCTCTTTTTTCGCACCTTCCCCTGCCAGTTGATCAGCTTTCTCATTTCCAGGCACTCCACAATGGAGTTTCTTTCTGTTATCGTGCTATGTTATTCATGCTATATCTTGTCCTCTGGTGTCTCTCCTCTTTTGTTATATGTCCTGCTTTGGCAGCGGTTCTCAACTTATAGGTCGCGACCCATTTTTGGGGGTCAAACGACTCTTTCACAGGGGTTGTCAGAGACCATCGAAAATACATATTCATTGAAGTTATAAGTAGCGACGAAAAATGTGTTGTTTGGGTTCGCCACAACATGAGTGACTGTATTAAAGGGTCGTGGCATTAGAAAGGTGGAGAACTACTGTGCTGTGGTATAGCATGGTAAAGGCATTCTGTCTTAATGAGGAGACTTTAATTTCCATTTTTACATGCAGTTGAAAATCCAGGATTTTCTGATGCAGATAAATAAAATTTGCCAGGCAATAAATTATGCTGTGTGTTAATTGTGTCCTTATTTAAATTACACAGAAAATTATTTAAAAATCAGAATGGGAGTTGCAAAAGTCCTGTAACAGCAGCTGAATATCTATCTACCTACTGCAGTATTTCCCAGTACATGCAGAATAAGGGAATTGCCAGTTTGTTGCATACAAATATTTTAGCCTTAAACTCCTGGAGTGACTGCTGCCTGTGTTTATGTATTTAATATTGAGGTCTTTTGGCTGGGGTAAGGAAAAAAATTTTTAAGAAGGAATAGACACATTTGTTCACTTTGAACCTGGTACCATAATCTGGGTGGGTTTTTTCTTTCTGTTTCTTGCAGAATAACATACTAGCTGAGGTCAGTCTGCGAGCAAACAGATACAGTGAAAGAGCCAAAGAAAGTTTCTATGCCTTGTGTGAAAGGTAAGAATATTTTGTACTGTGGTGTGCATTCAAACAGAAACAACAGGTTGTTATAAGCCTCATTTCCTATGTCGGTTTCACTGTCCCATTTTGGGGGTCAAAAGAATAGACTCACTGCCCCCTAACAAGCGTGTCGTACAAGTCTACTAATTAGGAATGTTTCCTTCAAAGTTGGACTGCATCAGCCTGAGTCGCAAGGAACTAAACAGTCTTCTTATAAATAAGCTAAACCTGTAAAATGAATGTGTATTCAAAACTCAATTTCTGGGACAAGATGAAGGTCCAGAAGTGGATAAACAACCAGAACTTTCCACCAGAGTTTACAGTCAATGAACGTGAATATGAAGAAGAATATGCTTTTGAAAAAAGAGCCACATTCTTCTATACCATATCATCTGCTAAACTCTAAGCACATGATGGATAGGGATTGAGGCTTTGGAATAATTAACCACACATCCAACCAGTTTTAATATATGGTAAAACAGTCGCAGTATGAATGTACAGTGCCTTATAATGCAGATAAAAGGAACATGTAGACAGTCTTTAACTATCAGGGTAAAATACAATTATGTATCAGTTCTTTGTCTTTTCAGTTGTCGAAATAGTTCTTATTGTAAATGTAAATTTTTTCATGTGTTAAATTGGGCTGTTTTTAAACAGTTTCTTTTTTTCACATCTTTTAGCACATCAAGCATATGGTGCTAGTTGTTTTTTTTTTTTTTTTTTTTAAACAAAATATATCTCAGTGAACAATTGGGTCTATGATGGCTGCCTGCTAGAATATTTCCTGGTACTTATTTTAGGCTGCGTCAACCTGGGAACCTTAATGCATTTTTGAACACAGGATCTTCAGCTCAGCAGCCAGGCAATTAATTTAGTATAATTCAAATAATTTTCTAAGATGTATTTCTTCTTTTTCTTCTCCTTCTTCTTCTTCTTCTTCTTCTTCTTCTTCTTCTTCTTCTTAGCGTTCACCAGTGGAAAGTTCTGGCTGTTCTTCCATTTCTGGACTTTGGTCTTGTTCCAGAGCTTGAATTCTTCTTCTTCTGCATTTATTCGAAGATGTAATTGTGTTGTGTCCGTTTACAGCAAGACTTAAATATTTGCGCCTTTATGCCGACACCTCCTTCTGCGGGCTTTTGTTGCCCGGGTTAGCCTTCCCCGGACTTGAATTCTCTTTGCATCGTTTTACAGATCTAGTTTACTTATGTTGAGACCGTTAGTTCTTTACTCTCAGACAGATGCACTCAGACTTTGGAGGAAAAATCCCCAATAAAGTCGCCTTTCACAAGGGAGGCTGTGAGTCTATTCCCCTCCACCCACACCAAAATGGGGCCCGGAGGTTACACAGGGGGCAGATGTGATTTGATTTTATTGTGTCACATATGGCAGAACTAAGGGCAAACATGCATGAACAGCTTTGCAGAGATAGACTAACTGGTCTACATATTGTCACATCCTGTGTTTATTTACAGGAGTTTCGGGAAAGAACTGTCAGATCTTCTCATGTTTCTGGCATCTAATACATCTGTAGAAGTCAGACAGAATGTTATCCACATAGCCAAAAAATTAGTGACCAGGCAGCTTCAAGAATGGTCAGATGTCCAGCTTGGACCAGGTGAGTACTGGATCGTGTTTTTTATTTGTTTACCTTGAACTGTAATAAGATGATGGAAGTGATGCTGTTATGTTTTAGAAAGGGATTAAGCTTATTCATATTAAAAGTCTGTGCAATATTTACAGGGAAGAGTTGGTTGCTGTCGGGCCTTTTTTTTTTAAAATTATTATCATCATTGTTAAAGTGTCAGTACTTACCAAAAGTGACCATAAAAAGTGCCAGTACACAGAACGATACCTGTTCTGCGAGCCGCCAGAAAAAAGCCCTTGTTACATTAAAGTCACTACTCTCTGTCTTTTGACCTGGTCACTCTCTTATACTGCTGTGCAACCATCTTCTGACCATTACTGCTTCCACTTGTATCACTGCTGACCCTTTTCTCACCCTCCTATAACTTTTCTCTTCATTGTGGTTTATGTGAGTGTTACGTCTTTTAATACGGCCGAAAAATTTCATTTTTTTTTTTTTTTTTTTTCCAAACAACTTTCTTCTCAATGCAAGTTTCTTCAGAGCCTTTGTATTTGATTGTTTTTGTTTTCATGAGATATGATTTATTCTTTCATGTTGTTATTTTTTTAAATATAAATGTCCTATCTTTCTATACATATGTTGTAAACAAAATTAATGCCAGAGTTTACAGCAGGAGAAACGTGAAGACAAAGTATGCTGAATAGTGTGTATAACATTGAAAATAATCTTTATATAAATGTTGTTTTCAGTACACTTCAGGCGTGTTTTTGTTCGGGAGGCAGAGAAATGTGCCAAAGCTACACAGAAGTATCTACCTTTGTATCCAAGTGATCATTCTAAAAAGTTGGAAGAGTTAGCCACCCCTGAACTTATTCCTGGTTTCACTGAGCATGAACAGCTGTCTGAACTCATTGACAAAGCTCTAGTAAGTCTCTATATGTCAGCTGTCTTTGCCCAGAAAGCTGTCTTCTTCTTCTTACTGTTTACTGGCAAAAACAGTCAGTGCTCCATGCCACAGTCAGAATCACTGCAGTTTTAGTATAAATGGCCATGTAATCTGAAATCTGTTTAAGGTTTAATTAAACAGTTTTATGTTCAGTGCTTTGCCATTGCTTTCCTAACAGTTGGTGCTGCTTGCTACCATCAAAATTAACGCCAAGTGGCACTGAATGTTTTAGCGTAAATGGCCATGTCATCGGGTGCCTACTACAGAGTTGCCAGGAGCAGAATCCCGCTGCTATCAACTGCAAGGTATGCGAGCCTATCAGTGACAAGTCAGATGAGACAGGTGTGCTGTTCTTCACAGACGGGTGCATTATACGAGTATATAAGAGTGCATGGGCATTTACGGCTCGCTCTTCAGGCAGAACAGTTTAAGAAGCCAGCGATGCCTTCTCTGTGACTATCAGCAGCATGACGATGGAGGTGATGGTGGTGACACAGGCTTTCATGTGGCTAGAATCACAAGACTATTCCCACGTGTGTGTGCTGAGTGATTCTTTGAGCATGATCTGGCGGGTCGAGGCAGGCTGGTTACGCAGACAGTGGATTGAGTCATTGCAAAAGTCTCCTGTGTGTGCAGTTACCTTCATATTTGTCCCAGGGTATGCGGGTGTTGTTGGTAATGGAAGAGCTGATAGACTGACAGGTGCCACATTAGTTGAAGATGGCCACCAGTCCATGGATCACACAGACATTGTCATTGCCCTTAGAGAGATAAGACCTTCCATGGATTTTGGAAGCAACATGCCCACATTAATGCTAAGAATACGAGAACTGGAAGTAAAGATCGGCACAGCCAAGCATGAGAAGCACACCGGACACACACAAAGTCTTGTCAAGGACTGGCACTATACGTGCACGATGCTGATGAATATGTTAAAGGGGGATCTGAGCGCCTATGGATGTGTCCAGAGTGCTGTGTAGATAATCCAAATAATAACACATACTAAAGAAACAAACAAATGAATCAAATAAGTGAATTCTTTATAACTGAAGTACAAATTCAACCACACTCAAAAGCGACTGTACGCTTTAGCTGTCTCAGAACCATGTCTTTTTGGTTACAAAGTTCAGGACGAAGGTAACAAATTGTGGCAGCTTAAAGATAGAACTATTTATTAGTCTCATATCTCATGATTGACTAGAGAAAATGCTTGTAAAACTGCAGGTAAAATATGTTTCATTTCTAATTATTTGTTTTTCCTTCACGCAGTCCTATGGAGTATGGTATATTAATGCTTTAAGCCCAGGAGTTCGGCCAGATGATGTGCATATGGTCGAATTAATTGAGGATTTCACAAATTGTATTGAAAAGAAAATGGTAAGAATTTCTCTTAATTAGTTTTGTGGTAAGTTTATGCTTATGTAAAGGAGAAAAGTCAAACAAATACATCTAGATAGGCAAAGGTGTGAAATAAGTAAGGTGGCCGCGTTAGCGCAGTCGATATGAGACTTCAAATTTAGCTGCGACTCTCTGCAGTTCATGGCCGGTGTTCAAAACCGGGCGGTTCCCGGTAATGGGTACCAAAGTTAACACTAAGGGTAAATGGAGAAACGTTGCTATAGCTTCAGAGTTGTGTGTGGATGGCGACAAAAGTGGACAGTTTCTTATCAGCTGTTTGTACTGGTGGCAGAGCACTTATGGTTTAGAGCTGTGTGCAGTGACACAGGTTCACATCTCCCTATTTTACCTTTTATAAAATAAGTTTATGCATAGAAGGTCTAGCTAATCGAAAACACTTACACCAGACTTGGGGCCAAGACTAGACACTTACCAGAAGACAAAGCTGGACATTTGCAGAAGTCAAGGCTCTTTCTTCTTCCTGATAGCATTCATTCCATCATTCTTTTTCTTTCTCTGAATAATATCTTTTAACTCTGGAAGTACGCCTGGTAATATCCTTGAACTCTGAAAGTACGCCTGGTAATATCCTTGAACTCTGGAAGTACGCCTGGTAATATCCTTGAACTCTGAAAGTACATGCAATATTCTTTTTTTTTCCTGGGTATACAATGTTTCCAAGGAGGTTTCTGTAACACTAGTTTTAAAAAACCACAGTTTCAGTCTACATATTAAAATACCTTGTTCTTTTCAGGATTGTATATGTGTTATAGTGTGTGTAGTACAATACATATTAAGACAACAAGCACTTGCATTATGTCATTGCAGATTACTATGGATTTTGCCTTTACTGTGATGGCCAACTTATTGATGCATTTAATAATTCAATACAGTAAGTTCTTTTCCTTCTGTTACTATTTTATTATTTTTGAAAAAAAAAAGGGATTGGGGGGGGGGGGGGGGTGTTGAAATATATTCCTCCCAATATCTCTAACATCTGTGCGACATTTTCTTAGCGTTTCTGTTTTAAACAGATCTTCTGTATTTTGAACATGTTCTGTAGTCTGTTTTGTGGAGAGGGGGGGTGGGGTGCTGTTTGATGTTTTATCGGGGTTGTTTGTTTCAGTTTCCTAAATGTTTTGCAGTTGTTTGTCTGTTATTTCTTTGAATTTTTCACATGTTGATGTTCTGTGTTGCTAGACATTCTATAAAGAGCATTTATTTGAAACCTGTTGGTACTGCGCCAATTTGAACATGATCATGTCATAGTACTGATAAGTGCGGGCGTGAATAAAAGAGTAGTTGCTTATCATCCCATGATGCATAGATTCTGTTTCTTACCATTGAGAAAAAGTTTGGGTTGATCTGAAATCTGTCCAAAGAATTTCAGAGAGTGGGTATTCAGTTTCTTTTGGTTATTGGATGTCGACAAGTAGACATTCATTGAAGAATGCAGGCGGCGTATGGTAAGAAATGTGTATTGAAAACAACAGTGACAGACTGGGCGTGAATGTTTAGGAAAGAATGTGAGTTTACAACAGATCTTCCTCAGCTGGCATTGCACAGGCACACATTCACTAGTGAAAGAATTCAATGTATCAGTTGGAACGGTTCAAAAGGTTGTTCTGTAGTATCAGAAAGTTTGTTCACAGTGGGCATTACATGTGTTAACCAACCACCAAAAAGAGGAACATGGTAAACACTTGAGTGAACAACTACAGTTCTTTTCTGCAGATGGTTTTCGCCACCTACCTATGCAATGGGATGTTTGCCTGAATACTTTTGGTGACTTTTTTTTAGTGTGACCAACCCATGGTGCATAATTCATATAAATTGAATGCATTGTTGAATTCTTCTACATCTGTTGAATTTTTTTTTTTTTTTTGGTGGTAATGCTTTTGTAATAAAGCCATTGGAATAGATTTCAAAAGAATGTTCCTTGTGTACGTCAAACTTTTTGAGTTTTCTCTCCCCTATCTTCCTCTTATTTATATTTTATCGACATTTACTGTGTCCATAAATGATGTAACTATATCCAGGAATGATAGATTTACTGTGTCCATAAATGATGTTACTATATCCAGGAATGATTGACTGTGTCCATGAATGATTTTACTATATCCAGGAATGCTAGATTTACTGTGTCCATAAATGATGTTACTGTATCCAGGAATGATTGTGTCCATGAATGATGTTACTATATCCAGGAATGATAGACTGTGTCCATGAATGATTTTACTATATCCAGGAATGATAGATTTACAGTGTCCATGAATGACATTACTATATCCAGGAATGATAGACTGTGTCCATGAATGATGTTACTATATCCAGGAATGATAGACTGTGTCCATGAATGATGTTACTGTATCCAGGAATGATAGATTTACTGTGTCCATGAATGATGTTACTGTATCCAGGAATGATAGATTTACTGTGTCCATGAATGATGTTACTATATCCAGGAATGATAGACTGTGTCCATGGATGATTTTACTATATCCAGGAATGATAGATTTACTGTGTCCATAAATGATGTTACTGTATCCAGGAATGATAGACTGTGTCCATGAATGATGTTACTATATCCAGTAATGATAGATTTACTGTGTCCATGAATGATGTTACTATATCCAGGAATGATAGACTGTCCATGAATGATGTTACTGTATCCAGGAATGATAGATTTACTGTGTCCATGAATGATGTTACTGTATCCAGGAATGATAGATTTACTGTGTCCATGAATGATGTTTCTATATCCAGGAATGATAGACTGTGTCCATGAATGATGTTACTGTATCCGGGAATGATAGATTTACTGTGTCCATGAATGATGTTACTTTATCCAGGAATGATAGACTGTGTCCATGAATGATTTTACTGTATCCAGGAATGATAAATTTACTGTGTCCATGAATGATGTTACTGTATCCAGGAATGATAGATTTACTGTGTCCATGAATGATGTTTCTATATCCAGGAATGATAGACTGTGTCCATGAATGATGTTACTGTATCCGGGAATGATAGATTTACTGTGTCCATGAATGATGTTACTTTATCCAGGAATGATAGACTGTGTCCATGAATGATGTTACTGCATCCAGGAATGATAGATTTACTGTGTCCATGAATGATGTTACTATATCCAGGAATGATAGACTGTGTCCATGAATGATGTTACTATATCCAGGAATGATAGATTTACTGTGTCCATAAATGATGTTACTGTATCCAGGAATGATAGACTGTGTCCATGAATGATGTTACTATATCTATGAATGATAGATTTACTGTGTCCATGAATGACATTACTATATCCAGGAATGATAGACTGTGTCCATGAATGATGTTACTATATCCAGGAATGATAGACTGTGTCCATGAATGATGTTACTGTATCCAGGAATGATAGATTTACTGTGTCCATGAATGATGTTACTGTATCCAGGAATTATATAATTAGTGTGTCTATAAATAATATCACTATATCCAGGAATGATAGATTTACTGTGTCCATGAATGACATTACTATATCCAGGAATGATATAATTATTGTTTCTATAAATAATATTACTATATCCAGGAATGATATAATTATTGTTTCTATAAATAATATTACTATATCCAGGAATGATATAATTATCGTTTCTATAAATAATATTACTATATCCAGGAATGATATTTATCTTCTTCTACTTTGCCATTAAGAGAGTAGTTAGCGTGCTGTTTAATGGTGTACAGCTAGGTAGCGATATCTGTGCCCTTTGGTCTAAGACATCCAATTTCAACTAACCTTTAATTTGGCTTTTGTTGCATGCTTGATAAGAGGCGTTGGGACTGTTCATTTTTTTTCTTTTAAAATGGGGCCTCAGAACCTTTACTTGGGGCCATTTATTGACATTCCTGCTTTTGTATTGCTGTTTCAGTTGTGGATGCTCCCCAGAACTGGACACCACTGGCTGAAGATGCCTTCATCAGGCTGTGTTGTTTGTGCAAGGAAAGGAAGATTGAGAATGACAAAACCATTGCCAGAATGACTGACGTCATGAAGAAAAAAAGGCTCACAGTGAAAGTGCTGAACTTTTTGTCAGTTTTCTGTATGCAGTGGTTGGCCAAGAGTGAGAATCAGGTGAGCTTTTCTATGTTAAACTGGATGTGCATATCGTTCTTATCATATAAAGATGTTTTAATGAGAATTTTTTTGTTCACAAATATTTCTAGTGCTTTGATTGTTTGTTTTTTGTCACACATATTTCTTGTGCGTTGATTGTTTTTTGTCACAAATATTTATTGTACTTTAATTGTTTTGTTTTGGTCACAAATATTTCCTGTGCTTTGATTGTTTTTTGTCACCAATATTTCTTGTACTTTAATAAAAAATTTTCAACAGATATTTCTTGCGCTTTGATTGTTTTTGTCACAAATATTTCTTGTGCTATGACTGTGTTTGTCACCAGTATTTGTGATCTGATTGTTTCTTTCACAATTTTTTCCTTCCTGATTGTATGTATTTCTATAACATAAATTTCTTGTTTTCTGATAACATGTCTTTCTCTCCTATATTTCTTGTTTTCTGATTACAAGTCTTTCTCTCCTATATTTCTTGTTTTCTGATTACATGTCTTTCTCTCATATATTTCTTGTTTTCTGATTACATGTCTTTCTCTCCTATATTTCTTGTTTTCTGATTACATGTCTTTCTCTCCTATATTTCTTGTTTTCTGATTACATGTCTTTCTCTCCTATATTTCTTGTTTTCTGATTACATGTCTTTCTCTCCTATATTTCTTGTTTTCTGATTACATGTCTTTCTCTCCTATATTTCTTGTTTTCTGATTACATGTCTTTCTCTCCTATATTTCTTGTTTTCTGATTACATGTCTTTCTCTCCTATATTTCTTGTTTTCTGATTACATGTCTTTCTCTCCTATATTTCTTGTTTTCTGATTACATGTCTTTCTCTCCTATATTTCTTGTTTTCTGATTACATGTCTTTCTCTCCTATATTTTTTTTTTTTCTGATTACATGTCTTTCTCTCCTATATTTCTTGTTTTCTGATTACATGTCTTTCTCTCCTATATTTCTTGTTTTCTGATTACATGTCTTTCTCTCCTATATTTCTTGTTTTCTGATTACAAGTCTTTCTCTCCTATATTTCTTGTTTTCTGATTACATGTCTTTCTCTCCTATATTTCTTGTCAGCTAACAGCAGTTTCACATGCTCTCTTCTGCCAGGCGGACACACTGATGACCTACTGCAAGCTCATCTACAGACTGGTGATGACCCAGCTGTTGTCTGTGGAAACGTTGTACAGAAAACTCACATTCTCCAGGGAGAACAGAAATCTCGATGCCCAGACCAAAATGCTGGTGAACAAAGTTCTCATCAAAGTGCTGGGGATGTTGTATGAAACCCAGGCGGCTGAGGTGGCCAGCTGCAGCCCAGAAAGAGTGTTGGCTTTGCTTGAGGAGTTAGTGATGCCATTGAAGACTGTTCCAGAAACAGAGTGGGATGATGTGGTATCTGACATGGCTGTCCAGGTTCAGTCAACATTTGGGCATGTACTAGACCTTTCACTTCAGTGTGGGTAGAACATCAGACTGGGAGGAGCTGGCCGAGACTCAGGTTTGAATTCTCGATAAGGTCATGGATTTTTTCAATGCCTAGGGCAGAAATAAAGTGTTGGCCGGCACTGTCTATTGCGACAACACTAGCCATGCGACCCTAAATTTTCAGGCCTAAAGACCCCCCTGTCTACAGCCAAAAGTGGTAAATACTGACATTAACTGGCAGGTCTTTGTTTTGGCAGTGGGTAGAACTGGAAGATAGTTGCAAATCGTTTACAAGATCATCAGCAGACCCAACAGAAAGCAACATACAACAATCTTCCATCTACGAACAGGACACTGCAGGCTCAACTACCACATGCATAAAATAAAGATTGTACAGTCCCCACAGCATGCCTGTTAAACAGGACAAACACCTGAGCACGTTCTGCAGACCTGCCCACTCTACCTACAACTTCAAAAAGACACCTGGCCTTAACAGCCAAGTGTGCAGAGCAAGCTATGGGGAACTATGAAGGACCTACTACTGACATGCAAGTTCATAGGGGCAACCCATCTGATGGTCTCATCTGAGCATATGAAATTGAACGCACAGAGAGAAAAAAAAGAAGCTTACAATATGTTGTAAACCTGTACCAGTATTTGTTGGCAGTTGATGGTTTTACTAGGCAGTGTTAGGTTAAGTAATTTGCTCTTGCTACCTAAATGGTTAACAGTCCTACCAATGTTGAGAAAAGCACAGTGGTCTGCTGCAAGATTGCCTGCAGGTGAAGAACTGGATAGTATGGTCAGGAAAAGACTGTAATCCATGCCTTGGTCCTTATTGGGCATATAGTGCTAGCTCATTTTTGTTAACCAATGGTGCTTGGTGTGGCATGTTCAAAATGTCTGCCTTTCCAGAATGTTTTATTATATACGTTTTTAGGCGGGGTCTACTTTGGGGACAGATTTTTTTTTTTTTAAATCTGCTTTTATGGTGATGCGAACAAATGAACCACTGGGACAGCAGGTAAATGTGCAGCCAGATCGGTTTTACAAAAAATCTATCAGCCTTTGTGGTGAGTGGCAGAGCGGCTAGACGCACGCCGTGGATCAGAAGGTCGTGGGTTCGCTCCCTGGCGGAGCCGGACTTTTTTTTTGTAAAAATGACCTTGACTCCAAGTCGACCTAGCCTTGGGTGGGTACCTGGTGCAGTCCCGGGAAGTAAAGGCGGCTGGTGTGATACTGACCACATCACCGATTGGTTTATAAAAATATAGGTCTAGCCCTATATGCCCTATACACCTAAAGGCGTGGAAAAGGGTCCTTTACTTTTAACTTTACTTTTACTTCGTGGTGATACAAATATCTGAACCACTGGCCCAGAAGGAAAGTGTACAAGCAGATTGTTTTTAAAACGTCTGCCTTCGCTGTGATAATTTTAACATGTGAACTGCTGGGTCAGCAGATAAGTACAACCAGATTTTTTTTTTTTTTTTAAGTTTGCCTTCATGGTCATGTGAAAATGTGACCCATTGAGTCAGCAGGCTGATGTGCGGCCAGATTGTTTTTAAAAAATCTGCTTTTATGTTGATATGAAGATGTGAACCACTGCACCAACAGGCAAGTGTGCAGACAGATTGTTTTAAAAAGTCTGCCTTGGTGATGATTTTCACATGTAAAGCACTGGGCCAGCATGTAACCCGATGGGCCAGCAGGCACTTGTGCCGCCAGATTGTTTTTAAAAGTCTGCCTTCGTGGGGCCAGCAGGCAAGTATGCAACCAGATTGTTTTTAGAAGTCTGCCTTCAAAAGGCCAGCAGGCAAGTATGCTACCAGATTGTTTTTAGAAGTCTGCCTTCAAAAGGCCAGCAGGCAAGTTTGCAACCAGATTGTTTTTAGAAGTCTTTCAAAAGGCCAGCAGGCAAGTTTGCAACCAGATTGTTTTTAAAAGTCTGTCTTCGTGGTGACATCACCACCTGGCCAGTAGGCAAATGTAAAAATCACTGAGTAAACGAGGCACCCACTTTGATAAGTTTCACTGTAATTAGCTTGCTGGGGGTGATGATGTTGGGGAAGCAGAGGATTTTCCAGAAGTGATGATTCCAGATGAGAAGATGGATCGCTGACATTCAAGACAATGCACATCCACATGCATGGTGTGGTCAGTGCTGCAACATCAACTCCTGGTCTGCAAAAGTGGAAGATGATTATTTTTGCCATACCCAGGAAGATGAATCTAGGCAACAAGTGCCTGAAGAAGTCGGTGGTGTGTTGTCCAAAGGGCAATGCTGTAAATGGACACAGTACATTTATATCCTCCAACGAGCACACAAGAAGTCTTCTACCATACTGTAGTAGCAACTCCAGTCATTATGTATTTTGATGGTTTCTAAGGGTTAAAGCTGCGATAGGTTAGTTGCGTAACTTTTACAGGACGTTGCAGAACCAACCCGAACCCTGGCTGTTGTGTAGTTTTTGTAGGCAAATTTACGTCCAGTAGTTTGCCATTGCTTTCTGGACAGTCGGCTTTCTTGATACCACTGTCGAAACCAACACAAGATGCATGGCCTGCGGCTGGGATCGAACCCAGCATTACGAAGCGTTCGCATCAACTTAGCCACAAAGCCGACAAAGCTGCGATACTTCCCTCATATAGTAAAGCTTGCCAGTCTTGTGAGATTGAGAACGAACTGTTTGATACTAATTTCAATGATACAGACCATGATCTAATGTGTCACTAGGGCTCTTTTATTACAAATAAATATAAATGTATGTGTATTGGGAGGGGGGGGGGTGGTGGACTGGAGGAGGTTAAAGAAATGTCAACATCCTGCATGGCTTAAACATCAAGAACTGCCTTATATACAGCGTCCTTTTCCGAAAGCTGAGGTATTTTGGACATGTCAAGAGCCTTGGTGGTCTGGAGAAAACAGAGGTTAGTTTCTAGAAAACAGGGCAGAAGCTGATTTCCATTTAAGATGTATTGGCTATGAAAGCACACAGGGCTTGAGAATTGGCTAGAGAAAGACAGACTTTCAGGCGTATCATGAAGATAGTGACGTTGTGTAAGACGCCTATTGATTGATATATATTTTAAACTACAATTGTACCATAGTCCCGGCAAGCAAAGGCGGCCGATGTCATGCTGACCACATCACCCATCTAGTGCAGATTGGTCTATATAAATATAGGTCTAGCCCTATATGCCCTATACGCCTAAAGGCGTGGAAAAGGGACCTTTGCTTTTTTTTTTTTTTTTTAAACCATTGTACCGTTTTTAGTTATATGTACAGTATACTAAATGTGAAGATGTTAGATATGTCATCGCTTGTGTAAATATGTATAGAATATAATAAAGGGGTCTTATCCTGTAAATTACAGAGTTCATTATGTATGAATATGTTGTCTGTTGTGTTATGGAAATTGTATATACTGAATTTGCATACTGTTCATTTATATAAATATTATTGAAGTTGCTATAAACGCACATGTTCACGTCATGTTCGTAAAGTAGTGTATCTCTCGAAACAATCTTTTAGCACAAGCAACACACATCTACACATGTATGTTTGCTTACTATTCTTAAAATAATAGAAACTTATCTATCACAACAATCTATTAACATGTGACCCCCCCCCCCCCCCCTCCCCCCCCTTTTTTTTCCCATGCGCACACACAAACACATTTATGTTTGTGTCATATTCTTAAAATAAACACATATCTCTCAAAACAGTCTTTTAGCACAAGCAACACACCTATACATGTATGTTTGATTAATATTCTTCACATATTACAGGTATCTGTCACAACATTCTATCAACACAAGGACCCTCACACACACACACTGCATCATATTATAAAACAATAAACACAGGTTCTCTCAAAAAAATCTTTATTACTAGTATTGACATATCATAGCAGTTGTATTATATTATCCTAATACATACTGGGAAGAATTAAAGCATATGTCCCCCCTCCCCTTTTTCCCAGAAAAATTAAACATAATTATTGTCATGAGTGCAGCATGCATTTTCATTGCTCCTAAAAAGTGTAATAAATTATTTAATACTCAGAATATACTTACACACACATTTATCTTTTATACAAGCACCAGTAGCATTTTGCTGGCAGTTTGATTATTTTGTAAACAATACAAACAATCTATTGTCTCTATGGGTGCAGAGGGAACAAGATAGTTACACATTCACTTTTATTCTTACTCTCCTATGGACTAGAAATCGAATGGGGTGGAGTGAGTAATTTGTAATTAAAACTCAACTGCAGTATCTACTGTGTCCTCTTGACTAAATATGAAAACACACACTGTAAATAAAAATCAATCATTCTCTGCCATCCTGTTTGTTTCCTCTATCTTCTCTGACACACACATAAAATAGTGGTTATAAAATAACATGAGTTTTCATAGAACTAGCAAATCTATGGAAGTCATAGGAGATTAAAACTAGTACTGCTTTTAAAATATTTAGCTCTAATGTCAAATGGCTACTACTGTATGTAGATGAAACATGGAAAACCACTAGTAATAAACTTCGCACACTTATTATCTTGTTCTGGCACACAAATAGAGAATTAAATAGTTTGATACAATCACTAGTGTGGAGCTTTTGGAGAATGAATCAAAAGCTGAAGAAAGCTGGTAATGGATAGGACACACATTGAGAAAACCTGAGAAGAATTTAACTAGAAGGCCTTTGCACTAGAATGCCCCGGGGAGCATTAAAAATAAGGGCAGACCAAAAACACATGGAAAACGGATCTAGAGACTGAAATAACATACAAAATTTTGAAAACATGCATGGAGGATGCAGGGAAAAAGAAGAATGGTAAATGTAACTAACGTCAGCTTTACAAGAACTTAATAATGGTGACATAATAGACATTGTAGGTAATACACCTTCATCAGCAAACAAAAACACAAGAACACTGATACAGTTACAATGATGAAAAACTACAAAGTATTAAAACACACACACACACACACCTCCCACAAATCTAAAGATGAAGACTTTCTAGCTCCAACCACCTTATGAATGTGTTTTTGTTGACTTGACTTGTTCCATGTTCCAATTTTGTTGATTTACTCCTTGGCAATTGAGCTCCTTCAATTTTCCATGTGTTATAAATAAATAAAATTCCACTTTTCTACCACATGTCGACTGTCACTGCTGTCTGTGTTTACCACTTTTTAGGGCAGTGTAAAGCCTGAGCATTAAGGGGTCGCATGGTTAGTGCTTTCGCCACGGACTGTGCAGATTAGGATCTTTAAATTTTGCCTGTGACAAAAGAAAGTAACCACTCTGCCAGCTGTTCCTTGGTACCATATGTTGAATTGAGAATCAACATCACAGCACTCAGGACACCCCCATAAGCGCTCCGTCCCCATCTTCAGCAGCAAATGAAAAGTTGCAATTCCAATGGTACCAGTAACTGTCTGATTGTATATTCGTCTCATCCTTGTCATTCATCAGTTCACCACCAATCTATCTGCCTGCTCATTTCCCAACACACCGGCAGAACATGGAGAAAATATCCAAAGGATGCTAACTACCCGTGACCTCTGAAGTGATGCTTGCCACTCTGCACAGAGTATACCTGTCTCCACCTTTTTCAGCATGCTCGGTGAGTCAGTTACAATGACGGCAAGTGTGTACCGCTGATTCCCAAGCCAGCGTAAGGCAGCAGTGACTGCCTCCACCTCCATTCTTAAACTAGACATGATATCATATGCAAGGCTTTGTTGCACTAAACAACGTCCATTTGCTTTTGCTATGAACCCCTATGCACTTTGTCTGCCTCTCAACACAGAGCCATCTGTACAGATAATCACATCACTTGGGCGGGATTTGTTATGAATCATTTGTTGAACTTCTGATTCTGCAGCACCAGCTGGCCAGTCTCTGCACTCACGACCTAAAGTGATTAGAGCCCGACACAAGTCTGAATCTCGCTCGGACACCTTGACCCTCTCCTCTCCTCGGCCAGATTTATCAAGCCTGCACACAGGTCCAATTGTGTCTTCTGCTTGCATCATCCAAGACCTTCCTCTTTTCAGTCTGTGACCCTTAGCTCTACCCAGGGCTTCATGCAGGAGGTGCTTCTTGTCTGCAGCTACTCTGAGATATGACTTTGCTTGCAAAACTTTGAGCCTGTCTGCAATAGAAGGCAGTGCAAGTACAAATCGCATACATACTACCGGGGCATTTCTTGTACATCCCAGAATTACCCCCATGGCTTCATTCTGTATGCAATCGTTTCATCAGATGACTCTTTGATATGGTAAGCACTCCAAGCCCATAATCTATCACCGACAGGATCAAAGGTACCATATGTATAAACTGGTAATTTTAAACCTACATGCTTATAGTAGTGTTTATAAAAAAATTACAACAACAAAAACACCCCGAAACTGTGCACTATGATCTATTACTTAACCAACTCAAGCTGCACAATAAACTACGGTTGCTCTCTGCCTTCTAGAAAGAGCACTCAGAAAAAGCAACTTATTACTCCTCTAATATATTTTGGCCCATAATTACCCATAATTATTGTTTAAATTTAAATATTGCAACACAAATTCTAACCATTTGCTATGTTGTAAGAATGAAAAATTAATTAAAGATACCTCTGGCTAACAGATATATTTAGTATACTCTGACTAAAACTGAAATATACGAAGACACTTGATGTGATGTTTGAGACATGTAGGGAATAGTCAGTAACACATCATGTGTTGTTTGGGGCTAAAAGAGATATCCTGCAGCTGCTATGATGAAGTGGCTAGACACTCACCTCTGAAGCTGAAGGTCATTGGTTCAAATCTGAATGGAGCTGGACTTTTTTTCAAAAATTACTTTGGCTCCCAAGTCGATCCAGCCTTAAGTGGACTCCAGGTAACAGACCTAGGAAGTAAATGTGGCCAGCATCATGCTGACCACTGAGTGCTGACTGGTCTGTAAAATAGGTCTAGCCCTATATTCCCAGTACACATGAAAAGGGGTCATTTTCTTTATTTTTACTAAAATATCCTGCAAGACTGTCCCTTGTACGGCCCACAGAGTCAACACCATAACCAGAGTTTTATGATACAGGAGAGGAACTCCAGGAAACTATCAGTTTTATGAGAAGAATTCTTCTGAAAGTAAAAATCAGAGAAGTGATCCCAAGAAGAGACTCCTGGTATTATGATCTATTAAAAATTCACTTGTTAATTTACATATTAAAAAAAACATGCACAGAAATGATTGAAATTCACATTCTTTATTATTTTGTTGAAAATAAAAACATATTCTAAAATCACACCATATTTAAAACACACACACACATAGAAAAGCAACAGTTATGTTGTTATATTTACAGCCACAAATGTTACATTTATCACATTAAAGATACTTCACATTCTGATTCACTGAAACATCACATAAGCACCACAGTGAGGAGAAAGACTGACAGTATATATACGTTTAAATTGCATACAAAAATTATGTTACAAATGTGATCTTTGTCAACGAGGCAGACGACTTAAAACACTCGGAGGTTAGCAGTGTGAATGCTGAGCTATATTGGATGAAAGCGATCACTTGTCTGTGATCCTATCGCCTGAGAAGGCTAAATCTAGTCACTTCCATTTATGACAGTTCCATACACGTCGATATATGTCCATGTTTGCAGAGACCTGTTCTTCTCAAAAAGCCTAGTTAAAGTTCATTGGTTCAGTGTGCACATCCATGATGTTTGATCGGCCAGGATATTAATATAGTTACTGAATGTGTAGGGATGGGAATTCCTTTTGACCCAGTGGCTTTTTTAAAGTCAAGCTAATCTCAGTTTTTCTGTAAGCTTTAGTGATGGAGGTTACAGGGTCTGGCGTGAGTGACACGATGAATCTTATACTAACATGATCGTGTGACCTAGCAGTAAAGCATGGTAAAGAATATCTATGCAGTCTTCAAGGCTGAGATAGGAAACATAACCAACGTCTCAGGGGAACAATCAGTAGAGGTAAATTGGAGTGACTGCTGCACTGGAGGACTGAGCATGCATGGGAAAGCCCATTGTGTAATGATGTTGATTGTGATAACATAACTCAATACACGTTGTTTTTCAACACACCAGCGATTGTATTCCACTTTAATGTTCCACTCTGTTCATATATACAGATTACACCTTTATATGCCTTTATATATTTCAAAGTTTAAATTTTCTTTTGCAAATGTACATAAATAACCTCTAAATATTTTTTTTTTACCGTTTCCTATGTAATGTAGTTAAAAAAAAAAAAAAAATTTTAAAAGGATTTTTTCCCAGAAGTATCTAGGGTAAGGGACCCATTTTTTAGCATTCGTAGGGGCAAAAGGGATTAAACTCATCATTCTCCATGTCAGCTCTGCAGTAAAAGGCTGTAAATGATCCCCAGTAGTGTTTGTCCTGAACCTGAAACGTACAGTTAGCAAGACTATATCAGCACCATGGATGGCTCTGAGGTTAACAGACTGGTGAATGCGTTTAACAATTTTCATGATTGTTCAAATACTAGGCTTCAATTTCCACATTGGGTAGTGATTTTTTTTTTTCCTAAACAGTAGTATGAAATTTGTACCATGGATGAGATTGGGTTCTTCCCACACGTAATTCTCCCAAAGACAACAAGGTGTACACTGTAGCCAAACTTCATGTTTGTAGCGACAGCATTTAACTTTTTGTTTTGTTAAACTGCTGGGAGCTGCAATGTTCTGATGGCTAGATGCTCACCTACGGATCTTCTTCTTCTTCTTCTTCGCGTTCACCAGCTGTAAACTCTGGCGGAAGGTTCTGGTTGCTCGTCTACTACTGAACTGCAGTCCTGCTCCAGAACCTGAGTGTTGCGTGTGCATCAGTTTTACAGATCTCATTCTCTTGAATACAGACTGTTGGTTCCTTGCCTCTCCGGCAGACGCACTCCGTCTTCAAAGGAAGCTCCCCAATTAGTTGACTCTTACAACATGCTTTTGGGGAGGCAGTGGGTCTATTCTTGTTTTCCCCACAATGGGGCCCCGGAACCCACACAGGGGACCTACGGATCTGAAGGCCGTAGGTTCAGGTCCTGATGGAGCTGGACTTTTTAAACAATGACACAGGTTGACCTGAAATGGGTACAGCCCTGGCAAGTAAAGGCAGCCGGCGCAATATTGACCACATCATTCAGTGGGTGTTGATTGATCTATAAAATATAGGTCTAGCCCTATATGCCTGAAAGCGTGGAAAAGGCTCCTTTACTTTATTTTTACCTTAAACTGACAACATATCTCAACATTTTCCATTTATATTATTCACAGACTGGAATATAAGCTCAAATGGAATCTATATACAATATGGCCCCATTTTTTTTTTTTAAATCTTATAGAAAATAACAATTTTTTACCACACTTGGCATCAAAATAAACTATGGCTGCTAATCAGCTGGACCAGACATCACTGCTGTTCATTTTGTGTGTTTATCAGAAGGTTTTGAGAAGCTAAGATTGAATGTGCAGGGCTCAGTAGAGGAGAAGAGGCAGACCAAGAAAGACCTGGTTACAGAACCTGACTGACTAGACAGGCCTCAGGCATGCAACTAGGAAGTCCATTGCAAATGTCTGCCAAAGGCAAGAGAGAGCCGATCAGACAGTCAACAGAAACTGGTGACCCACTGCACGTAGTGTTATGGGATGATGATGATAATGATGATGATAAGATCACTCATGCAATTTATGTATGAGTCAGGGTAGAATAGACATTGTGTGAGAGTAAAAAAGACATTGTGTGAGAGTAGAAAAGAGATTGTGTGAGAGTAGAAAAGACATTGTGTGAGAGTAGAAAAGACATTGTGTGAGAGTAAAAAAGACATTGTGTGAGAGTAGAAAAGAGATTGTGTGAGAGTAGAAAAGACATTGTGTGAGAGTAGAAAAGAGATTGTGATTATGTGAACGAGTCAGGATAGAATGGACATTGTGTGAGAGTAGAAGAGACATTGTGATTATGTGAACGGGTCAAGGTAGATTGGATATTGTGTGAATGAGTCAGTATAGAATGGACATTCTGTCAACGGGTCAGTGTAGAATGGATATTGTGTGACAGTAGAAGAGACATTGTGATTATGTGAATGGGTCAGGGTAGAATGGACATTGTGAATGGGTCAGGGTAGAATCGACATTGTGTGAGAGTAGAAAAGACATTGTGACTATGTGAATAGGTCAGGGTAGAATGGACATTGTGTGAGAGTAGAAGAGACATTGTCATTATGTGAGTGGGTCAGGGTAGAAGAGACATTGTGATTATGTGATTGTGATTATGTGAATCGGTCAGGGTAGAATGGACATTCTGTCAACGGGTCAGTGTAGAATGGACATTGTGTGAATAGAACAGAGCAGAGTGGACATAGTGTGAATGGGACATGATAGAATAGAAATCATTTGGTAACTTTTTATTACATATTTTTTTTTCTTCAGTTTTACAAACGCCTTAAAAACATAAAATAATAATTTTTTTTAACAAACAACAAAAATATTGTGTTGTTCGACCATCACAAGTGATGATGACCACTCTTTCTTTCATCTGTCTGTCCCCCCTCTCTCTCTCTCGTACACACACATGACAAACATAAGTATGCACGCGCGCACGCTCGCACCCACGCACTCACCCACCCACCCGCACGCGCACACACACACACACGAGAGAGAGAGAGAGAGATTGAGAGAGAGAGCATATACTTTTAATACAGTATCAACATACACATGCCTCATACTTATGTATGTCACACACATGCACATCATTTTTTGGCTTATCACATACACAATCCTTACTTTTCAGAATCCCACATACATGCTTTTTATTCTTCGGTTTACCAGATACTTTTGTTATTACATACACACATCTTTATTTTCTGACACTAAATACTAATAACTACACAAACACATCATATAGCAACAAATTCTTTGGTCATCAGTGAAATGCTGGGTTACTTGGGCGGAGAATGTTTCATATGCTTGGGCCATGCAATGTTGGCATCCAGTCTCTTAAATGCAAAGTGGCAAGACTTGCCGGATGCCAGGCTATCTCCCTTGATAATTTGGGGACAGTCAGCGTCGGCCATGTGACTCTCTGGGGAAATAGAATAAAGAAATAATTGAACAGTTGCATTATTCATCATTTTCTTTCATCATTTTTTTTTCTTAGTATTCACAGGCAGTAAACTTCGGCAAAAAGTTCTGGTTGTTCATCCACTTCTGTGATTTGGTCTTGATCCAGAACTTTCAGTTTAGCCTCCACTTCTGTTTTACAGATGTGGCTTGTTTGTATGCTGACTGTTGTTTCCTTGCCTCTCAGGCAGATGCTCTCCAGCTTTGAAGGAAACATATATTAGATGCCTCCTATGACATGCTTGTTAGGGATGGCAGTGGGCATATTCTTTGCTCTCTAAAAATGGAGCACTTTAATTCACAAGGGGAAATTATTCATCATTATGTAACATACCTAAAGTCAAAGTGTCTGTCTCGCAACACCAAGATCAAAATATAGAGAACATCGATAAGACCAGTCATTTTATATGGCTCTGAAACCTGGAGCACAACTAACAGAGATGAAGCCTTATTACATGTTTTCAAAAACAGAGTCTTACGATGAATCTTTGGACCCATCAAAGATGCAAACAGTGGGGAATGGAGAGTGAGAAGCAATAATGAAATTCATAATCTGTTTAAATCACCACTGATCACTGGCATCATGAGAGCTAATAGACTGAAATTTTTGGGGCGTATTGAAAGAATGTCAGATGACAGAGAAGTAAAACCTGTATACACCAGAGAGATGAATGGTCGTAGACCACGAGGGAGACCAAGAAGACGAGGGAGAGATAATATCCAGACAGACCTGCAAACACTTGGTGTCACCAACCAGAAAGAGAAGGCTAACCAGAGAGATGAATGGAGGCGGGTGATATCTGCAGCAGTGAACCTCAAGGGTTCAGAAAGCTGAAGAAGAAGAAGATATCTCATACCAATAAGCATAGCTGGTCGTGATCCGCTGTCTCATACTACCAAGGATGTATTTTAAATTATGTAGCCCTGTGCAGTAATTAATTTTATACCCCTTTTCCCTCAGCTAAACTTCAGCATTGTTGCTGCTATACTATTTTAACACATTTCTAGTACATGTTTCTTAATGATAAAAGCAGAAAAAAAAATATAAACATTTGGTTAACACTAGTTACAATTAACAGCCTCAAAATGTTACCGCCTGATGCAGCTGCACATGTTTAAGTAAAGCCCTGCATTCTACCACCAGAATCACAGACTAGGTCGGTGTTCTTGCCCTGCCCAAACCACCTGGTCATTTATCTTTTGCTCATTTTAGAAATGCCAGTTAAAGTTTTTGAGATTATGCTATCTCACAAAATAGTTGCATTATTACAGTGACATAAATTCGGATGGCTATAAAAATCATAGATTCCAAGTTTCGGCAAAGTTGATGGTGATAAATTCAAAAAGTATTTCATTTCCAGAAAAAGTTTATATTAATTAAACAAATCTTTTCTTTTTACTTTTGATGCTGCCTTAAACACTAAATATTAATCTTTAAAGTGCCTTTTTTGTTTGTTTTTGCGTCAGGGATTATTAAACATAAACAAATTGCCAGCTCTATCCATGTTTTCATTTTATTTTTTATTTTTAACCAGGCATTTCCCACAGTGTATGTATGATGAAAGTCCCATCTGGCAATGTTCCATGGATATTTCAGTTCCAAACAATATATGGTCTGGCTCTTCCTCTTGAATTTCAACCATAATGTTTACTTAAATACACTGTTTTGTATCATCTTTCTGACTTTCCAGACTATAGTGTTATATTGTGCTACAGGGAGTCCTGGAAATCACAGCCCGTGACCATGGCGAGTGTGACTAGCAAGGCCCGCTCATATTAATAAAAGAAAAGTCTGATTATGGCCTGGGACTGCTTACCGTCTCTAAGAGCCAGATGGACAAACTAGAGCGCATACAGAACGCGGCTATGTGGGTCATTCTGGGTTGCACCAAAGACACCCCAGTGGTGTGTATGCGATACATCCATGGCTTGCCGACTGTTGCAGGTAGGCACAAGGTGCTGCAGATGAAGTCTTATCTCAGGGTAGCTGCAGACACAGACCACCCTTTGCACGAAGCTCTGGGTGCAGTTAAGGGTCAGCGGTTGATAAGAGGGAGGTCATGGATGGCTCAGGCAGAAGACACAATCAGACAGGTTTGCATCCTTGAGAACATTAGGCGAGGAGATTAGTGGGTCAAAGTGCCACCTGAACAGTCAGACTTGTGTAGGGTCATAATCACACTGAGCTGGGAATGCAGAGACTGGCCAGTAAGTGCCATAGAGGTGGAAATTCAGCAATTAATTCAAGATAATGCTCGCTCAGAAGATTTGATCATTTACACAGACGGTTTAGTGTCAAGAGGCAAAGGAAGTGTTTGGGGTTTCTTAGCAAAAGTTAATTGTCGACGTTTGGTACAGGAGAGCCTAGCATATTATACCACAACATCCAGCTTAAGAATGGAGAGGGAAGTGGTCACTGCAGTTTACCGCTGGCTAGAGAACATGACACACACACACATCGTGATTGTAACTGACTCAGAAAGCATGCTGAGGAAGATCAGGACATGCATGCTTCGTGCAGAGTGGCATGCCTCGCTGCAGAGGACACGGGTGAGCAGTATTGTCTGGATTTTTTCACCAGGTCACGCCGGTGTGTTGGGAAATAAACAGGCGGACAGACTTGCTGGCTCTGCACAGCTTGGTGGAATACTGATGCATGATAAGGCAGATGTGGTTAGTGCCTTGTGGGAGAGCATGTAAAGTTCGGAGGAGCAGATGGATCATCACAGTCTGGTGAGATTGATGCAGGAGGGAGTGACGAGAGGTTCCGGTAGATACTGGAGGCTCAAAGGAAAGGCAAGATGGACGTTTAATCAGAATGCTACTGGCACCATTAGTTTCAGAACTCTTCACTGGCTGTTAAGGATGGGGACGGAGCGCTTATGGAAATGCCCCGAGTGCTATGATGTCAGTTCTTGAATCAAATCAAATCAAATCAAATCAAATCAACCCAAATGGCCACAGAAAAACAATTAATTACTATTTCCGACTGAACAACTCACCAAAGCCATCACATAATAGAAAAAGCCCATAGTCCTGAGGATTTGTGATCTTGAACTTGTGAGCAACCATTGCACCTGAAACAAATACATAAGGTCAGGACAGTCCATTTACAGTTGTGGCCGAAAGTTTAAGACTACTCAGTAAATAAATCTGTCACGCTCTTACTGAGTATTTCATCCACTGATAATTTAGGGCCAACCATAGCTCTAAAACAGTTGATGCAATACTCCATAATAGTATGTAAATATCATTTACTTGGTGGTCCTAAACTTTTAGCCAATACTATACATTTCAATTTGGGAAACAGTGTTCTTCAATAAAGATGTCATTTCATTTGTTCTCCAGCTCTTTAACTATTTCAGTTCTAAGCAACCCATAATGTGTTACTGGCTCAACGCCTGAATTTTAATCATTGAGTCATACATTATATATCTTTACACCTTTTGATCATACTAAACACATCTGGCGTTCTCACTGGCCACTGTCTTTTTGTAACATATTATGATTCAAACATCATACACAACCATCAAGTATTGTTAAACATTACACATGACAGTCAAATATTGTGACTTAAACATTACATATAACAGTCAAATACTGCGACTCAAACATCATACTTGATAGTCAAATATTATGCCTCATATTGCACATGACAGTCAAATATTATGGCTCAAATCAGGACTCAGACTCACACACATGACAGTCAAATGTCGTAACTCAAAACATCACACATGAGTTAAATACTACAACTCAGAGCATCGCACATGACAGTCACACACCACAACTAAAGAAAGTATAGTGCTGTCAGTATAGTTGAACACATGATATACTCACATACGTCCCTGGTGTTCATGTTAGGTCTAACGGGTAGAGTCTTCCACACAATAGAGCCATGCAGTTCATCTGGGATGGCAATCTTCAGGAAACCCTGCATGTCTGACAACGTGGGTAACTTGCCCTGGATGTCACAGAACAAGAATATTTCATATTCAGTATTAAAATGTCACAAACACTCCTTTAACTGCAACAGTGAAATTCATAATCTATCTACATCAGCACTTATTACAGGTATCATGAAGACTAAAAGACTGCAACGGGTGGGGCGTTTGGGAGAATGATTTTTTCACTGAATAGACTGCATACCCTGGGTGTACCATTTGAAGCAGCTAGACAGGGAAATCATGCACGACCAACAAGTTGTTACATCAACCAAAACAGAATAGGGTTTGTTAGCCTAAAAACACTTGGAAACATACTCAGGAGGAGACTGGAGTACTTATGTTCATGTGTGATGAAGGTGATCTCAAAAATGTACAAGGGAGAATGGAAGCCAACAGAGAGACAAAAACCATGTACAGGGAAGAGCTTAATGGGAGTAGACAAGCAAGCAGACCATGACGATGGTGGAGAAATAATATACAGGCAGCTCACAAACAACTGGAGTCACCAACTAGAGACAGAAGGTCTGTTATACATTAATGGGGCTATGTGATATCTGTAGCAATGAACCTCAAGGGCTTAAAAAGAAGAAGAAGAAGAAGGAGAAGAAGAAGAAGAATATAAAAATAGCCTTATTTCATAACATAAATTAACATTAATAACAGGGGAAGTATGGCTGAGAGCCGAAGTGACTGCTTCATGCTCAAAAGTTACCTGGTTAGAAGCATAGGGCAGGGCACTTTTATCAGAACCATCAGTTTCTAATATCGCACACCTCCGGCCTTTTTGGATCGTGAGATTGGATACCATGCCTTTTCAGATACGGATGAAAAACAGGAGATCCTGCACACAAACTGAATAATAAAATCCTAAGACAGCTGGAAATAACAAAAAGTAGGCTCCAAAAATGCCCAGGTAAAATTATAAGGAGAAAAAAAAAATACTTCTTATGAGTAGATAGACCCCATTTCATTACATAAATAAACCTTACCAGGTGTGCTGCATTCCCCTTGTTAGAGAACAATGCTGATGATAATACAGGAACAAAACTATATCACAACAGCTACTAATAATAATAATACTGTAGCCCGCTCTGGGTGGTGAGATACTTTATGATAAGGCAGTCACACTGAAGTCTTTCTGTGGGTCAACTGACAGTGCAACAGATCACGACAGAGTATCTATACTTGGAGAGATGATTCGGTTGTAAATAATGAGTTACAAGAAAAATACAACAAAGCACTTGGGACATTGCCATAAGCTCTTTGTCCCAGTCTTCAGCAGCAAGCGCTGAGTTCCAGTAACAGTCTAACTGTATATCCGTCGTGCCTTTTCCTTGAGCATTAGCCAGATTCCCCTGCTTACTCCTTGCAGCACCATTCTCTCCAGACCACGAGGACTTTTACAACATCTAGCTTGTCATAATATCAGTTCACCACCAAGTGGTACAGAACCAGCCTGTCTATCCAGCTGTTCACTTGCTACCAAAGGACTTTTACAACATCTAGCTTGTCATAATATCAGTTCACCCCCAAGTGGTACAGAACCAGCCTGTCTATCCAGCTGTTCATTTCCCAACACACTGGTATAAACTGGAGCAAATTTTTAAAGGACGCTAACTGTCCAGGGCCTCTGAAGAGAAGCTTCCACTCAGCAAGGAGCTTACCTGAATCCACCTTTTCCAAGATGCTCTGTGAGTTACAATTACTTATGTTACAGCTAGATCTCAAGCCAACAGAAGGCTACACTGCCTGCAGTTGTGAGTAAGCAGGGAATCTGGACGACATTTTGTGCATAGAGGAAAAGGTAGCTGGAATTTTAATCAGGTTGCAACAGGCACCAACAGTATGGCAACTAAGGAAGGGGTCATACAGCATGTGTGGAAATGTCTTGAACACAATACTGTCAGTTCCTGAATCATTCACTGATTCATTCATTCATACTGCAGACTATGACAAATTGCTTCAATAAGATCTCTCACCTCAACCTGAGTAGGTGCCAGCTGGTGTGTTTCCTGGAAGTTTTTCAGTATAAGAACAGCACTTGACAGGGTTGTTAAGTAGTAGCCGCCTTCTCCAGTCAATAAAGATGGCTGCAGCAGGCCCCACATGAAGTCAGCCTCAATCTCAGCAGACACAAGGCCACAGTGGACAATGACATAGATGAGGATCGGCAAAAAATCTGCGCACATTGAAACATTAAATAACTAGTTATGTCCAAGAAATGTTATAAAGTGTCTATTCTTTTAAACAAAGAAGGAACTGGCTCTCTAGCATAGTTGGCTAAATCAGACTGCACGGTGACCTGGTGACGAACTCCCTGTGGTCCGGGTCCACGCCCAGGGGTAGGCAGAAAAGCCAAATTTCTACCAGAATTGCGGTACCTATCATGGAATCAAGGCCGAAGGGTTGTGATATCCATAATACTGAGCCTACAACTCATGGCTTCTGGATACTAAAAAAAAAAACACACACAAAGAAGGCACAAACAAGAGACTTAGATTTGTGTCGTCTCAGTTCAAACTGGGAAATGCAGTAGCAAACTGGCCAGACCAGTGGTGGTTTCCAACCACTGTTGCAAAATATTGTAGGTGAGGATACAATTATTTCTTATTTACAGTTAATACATAATCTATGCAATTGACATAATCTATGCAATTGACATAATCTATGCAATTGACATAATCTATGCAATTGGTCTATAAAATGTAGGTCTTGACCTGTATGCCCAAAACACCTCAAGGAATGGGAAAAGGTCCTTTACTTAACGTTTTTTTTTTTTTAATCTATGCAATATTAAATAATAAAAATAACTAATAAACCTACATATCCAATACTGAAATAGAACAGCTGTGTCTATACCAGTTATAAATAAAACAGGAAGAGCAGCATAATATTTCTATACTACTGCAAATATGTATTGATTTGTTTACCTCCAGTCTCCCTTCTGAAAGGAGTTTATTCTTGAATAAAACTCTTATCACCCCAATATTAGTTTAATCCTGACACAGTCATCAAACTCACCTTCGGCCCCCATAGATGAAGATCTAGTCGATGTCTGTTTGTTGCTTCCTTGGACCTAAATTTTTAAAAAGAATGGCCGATTTAAATATGTGTTTGCAAAAGACAGTATTAAAATAACAATAAAAAGACAAAAAAAATTTAATTAAAATAAGAATACAGAGACTTTACTATTGTTCTCCACTAAATTTGAAAAACAATTCATCTGAAGTACTGTTTGCGCAGATTACGCAGTATTCTCAATATAGGAAATGTGTAAATCTTACAATTGGCCTTTAATATTGTCAATTTTTAGCACTGGCGTGGGATAGGACACACACTGAGAAAACAGTAGAATAGCATAACTAGAATGTCTTTGCATTGGAACCCACAGGGGCATAGGAATAAAGGAAGGCCAAAAAACACATGGAGAAGAGAGCTGGAGAATGAAGTTAGAAAGATTGGGAGGACATGGGGAGAGCTCCCCATGCAATGGCGAAGGATAGAACGACTTGGCGTGAGTTGGTTGAGGGCCTATGCTCCATTGGAGGATAGAAAGGCAGAAGAAGAAGAAGAATTAAGGATTTACTTTTAAGGGGGAATGCAGAAGAAGAAATTTAGTCTTTTTCTTCGCATTCACCAGCTGTAAACTCCAGTGGAACATTCTGGTTGTTCATCCACTTCTGGACTTTAGTCTTGCTCCAGAACTTGAGTTTTGCATGCGCATCTATTTTAAAAATCTGGCTTATTTGTATTCAGTCCCTTGGTTCCTTGCCTTTCAGGCAGATTCACTCTGACTTTGAAGGCAACTCTAATTAGTGGAATCTTACAACATGCTTGTTAATATGGCAATGGGTGTATTCTTTTTCCTCCCCTCAATGGGACCTGGAACTCATATGAGGATAAAAGTTTCCTCCCCACAATGGGGCCTGGAACTCATACGAGGATAAAAGTTTCCTCTCCACAATGGGACTTGGAACTCATATGAGGATAAAAGTTTCCTCTCCACAATGGGACTTGGAACTCATATGAGGATAAAAGTTTCCTCTCCACAATGGGACTTGGAACTCATATGAGGATAAAAGTTTCCTCTCCACAATGGGACTTGGAACTCATATGAGGATAAAAGTTTCCTCTCCACAATGGGACTTGGAACTCATATGAGGATAAAAGTTTCCTCTCCACAATGGGACATGGAACTCATATGAGGATAAAAGTTTCCTCTCCACAATGGGACTTGGAACTCATATGAGGATAAAAGTTTCCTCTCCACAATGGGACATGGAACTCATATGAGGATAAAAGTTTCCTCTCCACAATGGGACATGGAACTAATATGAGGATAAAAGTTTCCTCTCCACAATGGGACTTGGAACTCATATGAGGATAAAAGTTTCCTCTCCACAATGGGACATGGAACTCATATGAGGATAAAAGTTTCCTCTCCACAATGGGACTTGGAACTCATATGAGGATAAAAGTTTCCTCTCCACAATGGGACCTGGAACTCATATGAGGATAAAAGTTTCCTCTCCACAATGGGGCCTGGAACTCATATGAGGATAAAAGTTTCCTCTCCACAATGGGACTTGGAACTCATATGAGGATAAAAGTTTCCTCTCCACAATGGGACTTGGAACTCATATGAGGATAAAAGTTTCCTCTCCACAATGGGGCCTGGAATTCATGAGGATAACATTATGTTCCAAAGAAAAGAAAAAGCTTACACTGTGATAAATGGTGGACGTTGCATTCAGAAGATTCTGCAGTTTCTGAAGCGGTGAATAAGACTTTTGCATCAGATCCAGGTAATGCTTTATAATTTCCATGTCTATGTTCTGTGGTAACTTGAGACCTGACTATAAAGCAATAAATACATTAAAAGGTTGATATAATGTCTATAAATACATAAAAAGATTGATATAATCTCTATACAGCCTGTTTACAAATTGAAAAACTGACATAAGATTCTTGATCATCTTATTGTCTGTGCTTTCCGGAGAGATGTATGTTGTAAATTACATATTCACAAAATAGTTACTGGCTGGTTGTCACACAACTGAAAATGTGCCTTATGCAGTAAGTGCCAGCTGTTAGATTTTGCAGAGATGCTGTCTGTGTGACCTTTCAAATGGGACAGCAATGGGTATTTTGTGAGGTTTTCACTGGCACCAGAATGGAGCAATTATGGGGTGACCCATTTGGAAGAAGTTGAAATCCAAACTGATAGCCTGATTGTCTTGACATTTTTTGTGTGTGTGTGGGCATTGAAAGGTGTCAGCCCATGAAATGATACATGCTGTTGGAGATTTTAAGATTTAAAGAAGCACTATCAGCCAGTCAGCCAATCAGCAAGGCAGTTAATGATGATAAATAGCTATGTTGAAAGGTTAAGTGTGGGTTAGTATCTTTGCATACATTAGATCTTTTCTACTACTATTTTCATCAGTTGAAAAATAACTTAACAATTTGTTAATGTCTTCTTCTGCCTGTGTGTCACCAGGGCACTCACACGAAGCAAACAATAGTGACACTGCACCCTACCAGGTATGTCGTAAGAGGCGACTAAGAGTAAGGTTGGGCTTGGGGTTGGCTACCTCATCCTGTAAAAACAGGGGGAAAAACCAACCAACCATGGAAAAAGTCAAAAAGAGAAACAAGAAAACCCAGCCATCCAGGAAGGCGGGTGGGGAGGGGGGGGGGGGGTCTTCTAGTAGAAGAAGTATGACACGGTGTGGAGACAGCCAAAAGAAGTCTGGAAAACTTCCAGAATTGGCACCTGGATTGTTAGAACTGTATGATGTAGCAAGTATCATGGAAAACTTCCAGAATTGGCACCTGGAATGTTAGAACTGTATGATGTAGCAAGTATCATGGAAAACTTCCAGAATTGGCACCTGGAATGTTAGAACTGTATGATGTAGCAAGTATAATGGAAAACTTCCAGAATTGGCACCTGAAATGTTAGAACTGTAAATTAGAAAGAAGAGGAAGGACATGGGGAGAGCTGCAGGCGACAGTGAAGAATAGAAACACATGGTGTGAGTTGGTTGAGGGCCTATGCTCCTTTAGGAGTTAGAAAGACAGAAGAAGAAGAATGTCTTTTTCTGATGGCTCATATTTGCCTACTCTTCAATCTTCATAATCTATCAAAGCCATCTTAAACTATTAAAACCAGTCAGGAAGAATGGACAGGTTGCAGCAATACCAATCAGGTATTTACTGGATATGGTGCAGCTTTGAGATACTAACACTGTGATCAACATATTCTGTTGGTTCTTTTAAGAAGGAGAAAAGGGAGAGAGAAAAATTGGTCGCAGAAGAGAAAAAAGACTAACAGGACTACTGAAGGCTTGTGTAACTTACTCGTACTCCAATATCTTGTGCTGATTTTGTCCTGGCATACTTGATATTCTTGGACAGTTGTTCAAGCGCTCCATTTCTGGTGAAAAATAACAAAGAATTAGTTTAAGCCCTTAAGGAGAAACATCTTTTTCTACATTCTCTCTAACAAGAGTGACTTGCACATTGAGTTATGAGTTAGATTATCTTCACAGCACTCCGGACACGTCCATAGGCGCTCAGATTCCCATCTCAACAAATTCATCAGCGTTGTGGGGTTATAGTACCAGTCCTATGTTGGTTAACAAGACTTCCTGTGCGTCTTGTGTCCTTTCCCAATATGCGTATTCTTAGAAGTGATGTGGACATGTTGCTTCCAAAATCATCAGAACGTCCTATCTCTCTAAGGGCAATGACAATGTCTGCGTGATCCATGGGCCAGCCATCTTCAATTAATGCAGTGCCTGCCAGTCTATCAGCTCTCTCATTACCAACAACGCCTGCATGCCCTGGGACGAATATGAAAGTAACTGCACACATAGGAGAATTTTGCAATGACTCAAGCCACTGTCTGCGTAACCAGCCTGCCTCGACCCGCCGGATCATACTCAAAGAATCACTCAGCACACACATGCTGGAAAAGTCCTGTGATCCCAGCCACATAAAAGCCTGTGTCACCGCCATCACCATCATCGTCATGCTGCTGGTGGTCATGGAAAAGGCACCGCTGGCTTCCTTAACTGTTCTGCCTGAAAAGCGAGCTGTAAATGCCCATGCACTCTTATGTCCTCGTATAACGGATCCGTCTGTGAAGATCACCACATCTGTCTTATCTGACTTGTCACTGATAAGCGCGCATACCTCGGCATTGACAGCAGCTGGATTCTGCTCCCGACAACTCCTATCAAGCGTTATGACACAGGAAAATGTGAGACTGGGCGTTTTAGACTCTGGTATCCACTCCTCACCTGGATGGATGTCTGTAAGTCTGCAAACCTGCATGATGTCATCCTCTGCCCTACCCAGCCATGATTTGCCCCTTTTGAGCCTATTGCCCTTTTTCTTGAAGAGCATGTGGTGCAAAGGGTGCTTCAGATCTGAGCTTATTTTGAGGTATGCACAAACCCTCCAGATCTTGATCCTTGTGTTCATGGTAGGGAAGTCAAGAAGGTACCTCACTGCTACACAAGAGGTGTCTCCAGTGCACCCTAGAATAATGCGCATTGCTTCGTTTTGCACCTTCTCAAGTCTTTCAATCTATGGCGGTGAGGATGGCAAGAGCATATTCGATGGGAGAAAGTACAAGTCCCTGGAACAGAAGCAGAAGCAGTCTCTGCGGCAGCCAGGACCCGCATTGCTGACAGGCCTTAACGTTCCTTTGTTATGACATGGTCAACATGTTCTTTGAAGGATAGGCTGCGATCAAACCTCAATCCAAAGTATGTCATCAGATCTGTTCGCATCAAAATGTCCTCGCTACTTTCCACTGCTGGTAAGTCTGCCTTCACTATATGCGTGTTCAAAGAGAGCCACGTTACTGAGGCCTTCGCAGGGTTGACATGAGCATTAGAATCTGCACACCAGGAGGAGATGCGATTACGTTCACTCTGCATTGACTTGGCAATCTCCTGACGATCTCTTCCATGTCAATATACTAAGAGGTCATCAGCAAATGACAAAGTCCTGCCACTCCCATGCAACTTCTGCTCAGTTATCAGCACTGTGTACACGTTGAATAGCACTGGAGACAGCGGAGAACCTTGAGACAATCCTGGGCTGATGGTTATCAGTTCTGAGGACCAACAACCACACCTGAGCATCACACATCTCTGCGGGTGATGAAGGGAGATATTGGCAGTTGGAGGAGTATGTGCACCAAGTATTCAAATGGTACTCTGTTGTACGCATCTAGTGCAGCTGCACATGCCTCTTCTCTCACCTGAAAACCTTCATAGACTTCACAGGCGAAGACTGCTGCATTGAGCCATGTCCCTTTGCTTCGTCTGTATCCCCCAAGTGTGGATGGTAACCTATCATGCTTTTCCAAGTCATCAGCGAGTCTATGTGCTACAATTTTCTCCAGAAGCTTGCCTGTAGTGTTCTGCATGGAAAATAGACCCTCGGCCATCTCACACCAAGCCTTTTGCTGACTTGTTTATGATCATCATCATCATGTGCCCTGCCAGTTGGCAAAGGCGCTCATGCATCTTTACAGATCACGATCCCTGGTTGCGTGTAACAGCTTGCTTGATGATATCCCTCCTTGTCATCGTTTTAGCCCATCCGGCATCATCTCTCTTGGTCTGCCTCTACCACTCTTCCAACTGATCTTTCCAGTTGTCACTATGTTTTCTGATGCCTCTCTTCTCATTACATGGCTAAAGAACAATGTTTGTCTCCTTCTTATTGTTGTATATAGAGATCTACTTTCATTAGCTTCTTTTAAACAATTGTTGTTAGTTACTCTGGCCATCCAAGGTATTCGTAACATTCGTCTCAGAAATCACATCTCTGTTACTTCAAAATTCTTCTTAGCTTGTTCGCTGACATACAGCAGAACAGGTTTTATGTAAAATTTTAGCTTTTCTTTCTTTTGTTTATACTGCATTGAATTTTCAGCTAGTTTCTACAGGTTTTTGTGTTTTTTTTTTTGCAGCCAGTCTCATCCCTACCCTCTTTTAGTTTTCTCTTATGACATGGTTAGTACTATTCTTCGTTACCCTTATGAATAAACAAAGGGGGAAACCCCTGAGGCCATAGAAACCTCATATAAAATAAACAAACAGACAATGTATTGATTGGCACTCATAGAAAGAAGAAGAATGTTCCTTATGGACATTGGTAACACATGGACATATACAACACTTACTTGCTATACTTTTCCACACAAAGTCTGTAGATGTGATACTTTAATGGTTTCAGCACACAGATGTGCAGAGCTTGCTCAATGATTGCGTCTATGTTTAAAATCTCATCAATTCCAAGCTGAAAATTAAAATACACAATCTGTTATATACCACAACAATCTTGTTAAATGAAAATTAAAATACACAATCTGTTATATACCAAAACAATCTTGTTAAATGAAAATTAAAATACACAATCTGTTATATACCAAAACAATCTTGTTAAATGAAAATTAAAATAGTAGAACATTTATGTTAACGTGATTAATACATCAAATATCATGTTTACTTACTTTACGAGTCAGTGTCTGGATGTGTTCACTTATGTGTTTGTGTATACTTGTTTAACCAATCTGTGGATTTATATATTTGTGTATGTGTATGTATGTGACGTTTTACAGTAGAACATCTGGGAAGAAGGCAAGAGAAAGACAAAGAAAGAGATAGATAAATGGTGTAGCAGGAACCTGCAAAAAGATGAACAAATTAATCACTCAAGCCACCAGAGAAGAGCAAGACAAATACAGAAAACCACAACACTGGGCTTCAACCTGGTATCAATGAGACGACAAAACAAGAAGAAGAAGTATGTGTAATCTGTGCATGTGATTTGTTTTGTATCAGTTCTGTTAAAATGTTTTATTACGCAATTAATCACAGAATGCTTCACAGTATGATCCAAAAACAAAACAGACAAACCAGACTAGTATAAAGAAATTAAAGTTTAACGACCTAAACAAACAAGAAATAAACTTGCAAAAGTTGTTTATGTTTACTGGACAGTTATTTTATCTCAAAAGCTGAAACTATTTAAAAAATCTATCGATCATATCAATCTATTCTTTCTAAATCAATTTCATTATCTGACAGTACAAAAGAGGGCCGTCATGGTGTAGCAGCTAAATGCTCGCCTGCAGATCGGAAATTCATGGGTTCGGGTCTTGATGGAGTCATACCTTTTTCAGTAATGAGCGTAGCCTTATATGCCCAATGTGTCACTGGGATGAAAAGGGCCCTGTACTTACTTTACAAAACTATGCTTGCCTCCCTTTCTCCTTTAGTTTAATTATCTTACAGGACAAAACTATGCTTATCTCCTACTTGTTGTCTGTTTCTCCTTTAGTTCAATTATCTTACAATAAAATACTATGCTTATATTCTTGTCCCTCTTTCCTTCAGTTAATTATCTTACAGTACAAAATAATGCTTATAGGTAAAGTCGGGAGATATGAGCCAGCATCACTGCACACTGTTACAAACCATAAGTGCTCTGTCACCAGTACGGACAGCTGATAAGAAACTGTCTGCCTGTGTCGCTGTCAGCACAAAGCTCTGTAGCTACAGCGACGTTCCTCCATTTACCCCCAGAGTGTTACTCTGGTACCCATTTCCTAGAGGCTTGGTGAACCCCGGGAACCACCAGGTTTCGAACACCGGTCGTGGGCTGCAGCGAGTTGCAGTTGGATTTGAAAGCGAGTTTCCTATCAAATGCGCTAACGCGGCCCCCTACAATGCTTAAATCCCTACTTATGTCCCCTTTTCCTTCATGTTAATTGTCTTACAGTACAAAACTACGCTAGTGCCTACTTCTTGTCCCTCTCTCCTCCAACTGAATTATCTTACAGTACAAAACAATGCTAACCAATCAACCTGGTTCTCTCTTCATCATCTTAATTATGTTAATATTAGAAAACTGTTTTCCCTGCTTGCTTCTGTCCTCTCTACCATCTTCTTCTTCTTTTTTTTCTTTCTCTACTTCTTGAATGCCTCCCAGCATCAAGGCAGGAAGAGATCTCTGGATTAGGCCACAGTGGGTTCATGAATGTTTTCAAACTTCCAAGAAGCTCACACTTGAACTAGACTATCACATTCAAATGATCTGAAAAAACTTAGAGAGTTGTTATTACAACTTACCTTACTTCTCTCTCTCTCTATCAAGTTTTCAAGCTCCCCCTCTCCATGTTTTACTAAGTAATTTTTAATACCCGTCATGAACTGCCGGACCTGAAATATTTTTACATTTAACAATTGTCATGTTGCATTTTGAAATAAAAAATACAAAAATTCAATAATATAGCTCTTAGAAATCAAATTTATCTTGAAGACGACACTAAATAAAAAATTTTTTTTTTTAACTGTGCCTCAGTCAAGTAGTCGGCTCTGTGGCTAAGTCGATGCGAACGCATGGTAATGCCAGGGTGCCAGGTTTGATTCCAGCTGCGGGCCATGCATTTTGCATTGGTTTTGACAGTAGTATCAGGAGGTACCGTCCAGAAAGCAGTGGCAAACTACTGGACGTAAATTTGCCTAGAGAAACCACACAACAGCAAGGGGCTGCTGAGGATGGTTCTGCAACATCCTGTAAATAATATGCAACTAACCTTTTCTGTCAGCTCTTCTGCAGTGAGGTTTATATTTAATTCTGCTGACCTTTGCAGCATTTTCTACAAGATAATGACAGTATATTTGCTGGCTCTCCTAAGCTTACTTTTCAAAGGCACTGTTTGTTTAAAAAAAAAATTAGTGGATTTCCTCCGCATGTGCTAAGAATAATTCTCATGTAAGATCAGATCTGACAGCATTCATTGAGAACATAGGCTGAACATTGTGATGATTCTAATTTGTTGATGAAGCTAACAATGTAGATATACGAGGGGACGAAAAACAAAAACTTGAAAGTGTGATAGACGTTGCCAAAAAAAACACATGCTCATGTCTTGTAATCAGCGGTTTTCCTAATTGGGGGCCTTTAACGGTTGCAATCAATCTTGAGGTCACCACTCTGTGTGTCTGACACCATCATTAACAGTCTGTCACAAAAGTCACACCGTTTTGAAACTTCCTGCTCCACTCACACAATCTAGACTGACAGTTATGCATCATCATACTGGAACGTGCTTAACATTCTTGACATCCGTAAGAACGATACTGACAGGTAACATAACAATGGCAAGGTTATTGTCATTTCCATCAAATTATCAAGGTTTCAATTTTAAGGCCACCTTGTATAAAGTGGAAATAAAACAGAAAATAAAAATTAAAAGAAACAATACAGGTAACAAAGGCTTTTTAAACCTTAGGCATACAGTGCTAGACGTGCTGACAGTCTATGAGTGACATTGTCACCTTTACTTTCAAGAACATCTCCTGATGCCCATCTTAGGCTTGGTTGATACATTTATTTATTTTTTTTCAACAAAAAAATCTGCTTTAATATGGAGCTAAACCCTACACCTTCAGGAGAGTGTCTAGAAAAATAAAAATGTCGAGGGGGTTGGGTTTTGATGGCACGCAGTACTGGCACTTTTTTATTTTTTACAACCATTTTTTTTTTTAGTCCTGCTGTAATAAACAGTTTTTGATGAGTACCAGCACCTTTTTTTTTTCCACCTTTTTCAGGAGAAAAACCTGGGAATTACCAAAACTTGTTTAAACATCCAATCTCTTTCTGGATATTGTCCTGTCCTGTGTTCAGACCCAGTTCTTTCTGAGTCGAGTTTAAAGCAAGATGATATTCCTTCCTGCTAAACCAATGTTAATACATGAATAGCTGATGTAAATCTATACTACATGTAACTTATTTACAGAAAACTTACATTACGCATGACATACTGTGGGTTGGCCTCTTGACTCTCTAAGGTACACTGAATAAAGTTCTCAATTGTGCTGCCAAATATGGTTTGTCGGTCACCAGACAACCTAAAATGAATTATATATATTTTAAAACATTCTGAATTCTTTAAAGTTTTTTTTTTTTAAATGCACTTTATATTACAAAACAAAAAACATATTACGCAACAAGTCCTCGTCTTGAAAACTATACACACACATATACATATATATATAGTTATTGTTGTTTATTCATCACAAGTGATGATGACCAGTCCTTTCATCCATGGTGACTGGATTAAGTTCTGTGAGTGCGCAGATGCCTGATAAGGCCAATTATGTGTTGTAAGTTCTTGAGCAGTGTAGACAGGGAATAGCAGCCGCATCTCTCAGGTGATTTGCTTCAGTGTCTTTCCTGGCGTGTTTTTTCTGAATTGCTGATACAGTTCTTGCAGCTTCACCCGTGACAGCTCCTTGATGAAGAGAGGAGTGCCAGGATGAGCAGTCATATGCAGCAACTTCCCAGGTCTTAGGATCAATAGAGAAGTCTTTCAGTGAGGTCTTGAGGCTGTCCTTAAAACGTTTCTTCTGTCCATCTTGAGAGCATTTTCCTTTTAGTAGCTCACATAGAAGATTATTTTTGGCAGTCAGTGGTCAGGCATGCAAACTTTATATATTTAAACAAAAATATACATATATTTTTTTTCTTAGAACTAGCTGTTTTGTATATCTGTTAATAGTAAACAAACAGTGAGCAATCCAAAAATCCTAGAAGTCTGAGAAAAAAAGCATTTGAAAATAAAATAGGCAACTGTGTGTATGCAACAGAGAAAGAGACTGCTAAATAACACAATAGTCATTCTTCCCTGTCTATGACACAACAGATACTTACTTAAAAATGTATTCTCTGATTTTTATCCCTGGAGATTTCCACTCTTTGGGTGATCCTGGTGATCCAGAGGTCTCTTTGGCTGTTTAAGCCAAGAAAGCAAACAGAAAATTCATTTTCAGTTAAGGAACACAACAGTAACTTAAATATCACAACAATATTAAACACTGAATGTTCTGTTGACTACAGAATGCTAAAGATTAAAGGTTAAATTTGAGAGAATCGACTTCAATGCCTTGAGATTTTCCATTTGTCTCGGTCTCTCTCCGCAGAATGGCTAGCAGCCTACAGAGAGCGCAGCACAGAACACGAACTCCATAGCTCTGGCTATGATCCCCAGGTATCTCCATAAAAATTGCATGAAATGATGGGCGCAGTCGTGAAATGAACCCACAACCTTCAGAGCCCAAGGCAAATTGTCTGACCTCTTCGCCATGGAGACCCCCTACAGAATGTTGTTTAGTTTGCTTCAAGGCTATCTGTTTCTGATTGCTTCCACATTCAGACCTGGAAAGATGGGAGACTCACAGCTTTGCCCATGTGGACAAGAACCCCTTCTTGAGCCAGTACTGAATATTTGCTGCAAACATGTGCTCTGCAAACATGTGCTCTGTAAACATGTGCTCTGCAAACATGTGCTCTGCAAACATGTGCTCTGCAAACATGTGCTCTGCAAACATGTGCTCTGCAAACATGTGCTCTGCACACAGCACAGAGATCCCAGGTAGAGAACAAGTGGAGTCCAGCTGTATAGATCAGTAGAGCTCATGCATCACACCAAAGCCTTCACAGACATGTGGCTTTCTGATCTGTGAGGAGATGAAAGAACCTCAAATGGTTTTAACTTGACACTTAAAAAAATGGCCAATGGTTAACACTGATACTTTCAATGTTCATGTTATGAGACAGACAAATTTTACATTTTTTATTTAATTTAAATGTGAACATCAAAGAAGATTGGCTAATAAACAGCATCTTGTCTCAAAAACTGAAATGTTTTGGCAACTTTAAGTGCCAAGGCTGATTGGAAAATTAATAAGAGAAAGCATGGTACGAGGGTAAGTCAATAAGTAGGTCACAAATGGTTGTTTAAAATAAAACTAAAGATAACAATTTGGAAACCACACATGGACCATCCTAGTATTTTTCAACATTATTTTCACCAACACTGATGCACATGTCCCATCATTTTATAAGTCAAGTCCTACCAAACCTGCTGCATAGAACTGTGTGCACTGTTTCTAAACCATATTTTCACTTCACATTCAACTTCTGTGTGATTCCTGAAATGTCTCCTGAAAAGGTAGGTTACCAGTGGACCAAAAACCATGTGAGCACCCTATTGCATCTGCTACAGAGTCAACCGTTACTCGCCTGTAACCTCTAATCATCGCCTCCATCTGCTGCATGGATGCGTCTGTTGCAATCTCAACAGGATGACCAGATCAGACTTCATTGGACTTTATCGGACCAGATCATCAACAATTAAAGAGCATCTTTGAGAAAAATTCTTTGCCCAGCTATGCACCGCTTTACTAGATAAGCCTCTGTCAGCATAAACAGGAAGTATTTCCTTATGAATGTAGTTTCCTGGCAGCCCTTTTGCCCCCAAAACGCACAACAGGACTTGTTCTTTGAGGGTACACTCCGTAAGTACAGTCGCCATTTTGTTTCTGTGTTGTGCATGCTCATGCAATACCTAGTGTCACCTAATGAACTGAAATATAAAATTTGATGTTGCTGTCACTTAATGACACCTTTAAAAACTACCAACTACATTTTCCTGCCATCCAATAGCTATCTGTGATATACTTACAGACTTCCCCTCATACCAAGAAAGAGGGCCAGGGATCGACCAGCACAAAGATGGGCACTAGGTTATAAGTGATGCCTACGATGGGAAAGTGCATGAGGTGGGAGAGCTGGTAAGAGATCAAGTTTCTTTCAGGCTGCCAAATCACCTGCAGCTGAATGGAACCCGGTATTTTTAAATTATGAAGCCTGTTTACAACACCCAAGCCACTGATGCTAATGTGAAACAAACAGATATCTATTTTCATAGGTTTCAGTTTTTCTTTTGAGGAAGACAACTTTAAAGTTGTGCGTATATTTTGTTGCATGTACATTACTGAAATACATCACCAAATTATCTTCTTCTTGTTCACTTCCTCTTTTACCACTTTGGGTGTTGGAGGAGATATAAAAGAACAATTGCCAGTTCCTTCAGGTGTATTAGGCATTATAGGGCTAGACCTGTATTTTATAGACCAACCGGCATTCGGTGGGTAATGTGATCAACATCAATTCAGCCGTCTTTACTTCCCAGGACTTCACCTCGTACCCATGTAAGGCTGGGTCTACCTGGGAGCTAAGGTCATTTCTGACAAAAGTCCAACTCAGCAGGAAGTGAACCCACAGGCAAACACCTAGCTGCTACACCATGATAGCTCCCAAGGGAGATATTGAAAAGTTAGTTGCGTATCCTTTACAGGACGTTGCAGAACCAAACCTAGTATGTTTTGGCTGTTGTGGTTTTTCTGGGCAAATTCTAAATCAGTAGTTTGCCATTGCTTTCTGAATGGTCAGCTTCAAGTACCACTGCTGAAACCAACGCAAAACAAACCGACTGCAGCTGGGATTGAACCCGGCACCCTGGTATTATGAAGCACATTTGCAACACTTAAGCCACAGATGAAGATGAGGGAGATATAAGGTTACAAAATTATCTGCCATACCTAAAATCTGTCCACAGTCTGATGTGCTTCTCTCAAGGACAACTTTGTTTTCTTTGTTTCTACTAATGTCAGTTGATATGTTCACATTCTGACTGACGGCTGTGTTGTGACAGTTGACCACGTCAGGACAGTGTGAAGACAGTCTATGTGGTGATAACAGTGAGCTGTTGGTGTTCCCGGTGTTGGTGATCTGTGGTGATAATGGTGGTGAAGCCATACTTGTACCAGAAACTGCAATAACAGTAGAAAATAAATACAAGTTAATACAAGTGAAGAATTGTTTCATGCCATTGGTGCATCAGGATGCTAGACTCATATTTTCATAGACCAATCTGAACTCAGTGGGTGATGAAGTCAACATTATGCCAGCCACCTTTATTTCCCAGGACATTACCTTGTACCCATTTTATGGCTGGGTCAACCTGGGGAGGTGGGAGAAATCTGACTCCGGATTCAAATCTAAGACCTTCGGAGCAGAATGTGAACATCTAACCACTAGGCTACTGTGACTTCCATACAAGTAGATATAAGTAAATAAAACTTGAGCATCATTTAGAATCTTACTGTTTTTATATTAGAGGCAATGATTTCTCTCTTTAGACATGATATTCTTTAAGCAGTTGACATGAAAGAAAAAGTATATATATATATATATATATATATATATATATATATATATATATATATATATATATATATATATATATATATATATATATATATATATATATATATATATATATATATATATATATATATATAGCAGGTCCTTTGCAGAACGTTGTTCTCATTATAGTCTGCCTGAAAGAAACTCTTGTCTTTCACCAGCTCTCTCACCTCAGGGACTTTCAAATCTAAGCAGTCATTTATATCTTATGCCTATCTTTGTGTTGTGGGCCCCTGCCCCTCCTTCCTGGTACTATGCTTTCTGCTATAATTGTCTTTTCAAATCCTTCGTGGCGCTTAATATGGCCAAAATATTTTAGCTTCCTAGACAAGATGCTGTTTATTAGCCAATCTGCTTTGATTTCTGATCTTTTAGAATGTCAGTATTGCTTTCCTTCTTTGCTCATGGTATTGAGAATCTTTCTGTACTATTTCTTCCTTAAAGGACTGGGAGATAATCCATGACTCACCTCTGTATGTTACAGGGAAGATCTATACTCTAAAAATTGTATCTTTGAATTTTTTAAGTGTTTGTGTTTGTGCCTAAACCACAACTTTCAACACTGTTTATTCTTGTTTTGCTTTGGCCATCCTCCCTTACTTCTGTTGAACAGTTCATTCCTGTCTATTATGCAGCCTAAATATTCAAAGTTTGTGACATTTTCAATTTCTTCATCATATATTGTTATTTTGGGGTGACAGTCAGTTTTGTCTGTGGAGATTATCTTTTTTTTTTTCTCTTTAAATTCAAGAACTGGTTTTGATCTTCAGTGTGTTTTTCGACAGACATGATTAAATATTCTGTTACCTTGACACTGCTCAAGAGGAGGACTGGTTCTTTTTGACAATTCTTATTTTATTTTCTGCATGTATATGGTGAGAGAATGCACACCGCTTACTACTTTTTGCCCTATATGTATATTTACACTCACATACAAGCAGGCACACATGTGCGCGCGCACACACACAACGTACAGGGTGCTTGTAAAGTCTCACTATACTTTGTATGCGGAACAAATCTAAGAAATGAAGTACATCATCAAAGCAAATGTGCTTAAAAAGTTATTAAATTAGCTACAATAGTTACTGTTATTGTCCAACGTTGCTTCGGGAAAACTGGAAAGTACCAATGAAAGATCCATTAAAACAGGTGTTGGAAATGTCCATTAACTCTTTGAGTCCCAAGGAACGCATCATACGTTCATAGATTCCTACCTAGAGGCCCAATGAAACGCATGATGCGCCGATTTTACGTCTCTCTTGACTACCCCTTGGGCCTGTGATGCAAAACCCCATGGGACTCAAAGAGTTAAGGGCTTCAAGGTATGACTGTACATGTCTCTTTATATTATCAGATACACTAAACAGTGTGTCTGTTGTTATTTTTTGAATAGTAATTCTCATTGCCTCTTTTGGGTGTGTCCACACATTTGTGTGTACATTATTATTGTAAACATTTCCTTTCGAGAAACCCTATAGATAATAATCTGAGTTAGAACTGGAGAATGAGCAAGCCAAATTCCACATGATGCAATTGCGGCAGTTAGTTTTTAAACACTTGTTCAACCTAAACAAATCTGTCTTCCACTGATAACACTTTTCTATTTTAAGTGCAAAGAATCATTCCTGCAAACTGCAGCCGTTCACTTCACATTGCATCTCATCTCGACTGATTGAAGAGCACACTTTTTGATGAAGTCATGTACTTTGTTTTTCAAATTGTTCTACATAGAAAGTGCAATGAGACTTAATAAACACCCTATATATATATATATATATATATATATATATATATATATATATATATATATATATATATATATATATATATATATATATATATATATATATATATATATATATATATATATATATATATATATATATATAATCTGGGGTCAATGGATGACACTCTTGTAATAATATATCTATTGCAGTTTAGATTAAAACTATTTATTTTAATTACCTCTCTCTTCCTTGCATTCTCATAATCACCTCTCTGCCCCCACTTTCTTTCTATCCATCTCCCTCCTATCTTCTCTCACTCTTACCATTATCTTTAAAAGTACATCAGAACTCAACGATGAATAAGCAGATAGTGATTAAACAATGAAAGAAAACAGCAACATTCAAACAATGTCTTATGCAAGCTCACCCGCAGGATTCAGTCTTCTTGTATCTTTCTCCGGGTGCCGCAGGTGATGACTGTTACAATGCTGTGTTCGTGGGCTGTCAACACTTATCTGACGCTGAAAGTCCTGAGCTTTGGTCTTATCTTCAGATTTAATTTGCTGCTGGTGTCCAAGAAGTTGCTGTTGCAATTGCTGCTGTTGTTGTTGCTGCAAGTGATTTTGCTGTAGCTGCAACTGCTTTTGATGCTGTTTTTGCTGCTGATGCTGCTGCAGTTGTAGCCCTTTTTGTTGCTGAAGCTGTTGTTGCAGCTTTTGCCTTTGTAGAACATGCTGATGATGATGATGATGATGATTAGGCTGCTCCTGTAGATGGGTCTGACTTGGACTGTTAGTATCTCCTGTCACAGGTGAGCTACTGATGACATCTATGTGATGATAACTGCTACTTGCTAGCTGCCATCGCTGTATCCTCTCTGTGATGTCCATAGCTGGAGGCAAGCTGTCGGCCAACAGGGGTGCTGGTGACTCCCTTATCAGTTTATTTGCTGTGCTTATTTCCCATGGAGGTGAATAGACTGTACCCAGACTACTATTTGTGGATTCCTGCAGAGAAAGAAAAAAATTCTTTAGCAGCAGTAGTAGTAGTAGTAATTTTTCATAAATATCCTGTTCAACCCTCGTGGTTATAACTGGGATGGTGTAAATTAAGTTCTCAGAACTCAATTCTCAGCTGCTGAGGATGGGGACGGAGTGCATTTGGGAACGTCCTGAGAGCTGTGATGTCAATTCTTAACTCAACTGAACTCATTTCAGTTCTCGAGTATAAATTTGTTATTTTAAATGCATACATCTTGTAACTATTTACATGACCAAATTGTAATTTGTACTGTTTCACTTTTTGCTTTGATCTGGGTTGGGACTATGATGAAAGTTAAATTATGAATAATGAGACAATATAAAACTGAATTATAAATAATTTGACAATCTTATTAATATTGTGTCATTAACATGGTGAACATATTGTTTTCTTGGTGGGCAATATTATTCTTTGATAGTATACATTTATTTGGGTAACTTCTTTAAAAATAAAATTTTGAAAGCGGTTGTGGGTTCCTGGGCACCATTTGGGAGGGAAAAGTTTATACCCAGTGCCCCTTAACAAGTATGTTTAATAGGCGACCAATTAAGGATTTAATTAAAGTGGACGTGTTGGACCAAAAGGCATATACCTATCACAGCCAAGCCATAAATCACCACACAGCATGCTAAACAACATTTTACAGCATGCCGAACAACATCTTAAAGACCAGTATATAAGAAGAAGAAGAAAGAGGTTGACCATATATCTCATCTGCCCAGGACTGAAGGGTACCCAGGACAGAACCTCGTGTAGCAGGTCCTTTGCAGAACGATGCTCTCATCACAGTCTGCCTGAAAGAAACTCGGTCTCTCGCCAGTTCTCCCGCCTCATGTACTTTCATACTCAAGGAGTCACTTATATCATGTGCCTATCTTCGTGTCGGTTGGCCCCTGCCCCTCCTTCCTGGTACCATGCCTTCTGCTATAATTTTTTCCAATCCAACGTGGCGCTTGATATGACCAAAATATTTCAGCTTCAGAGACAGGATGCCGTTTATTAGCCAATCTTCCTTGATGTACAGATCTTTCAAGATGTCAGTATTTCTCTTCTTTGTCCAAGATATTCTGAGAATCTTTCTTTGGCATTTCAGCTAAAAAGCCACTATTCTCTTTCTTAGGGAATGAGAGATAGTCCACGACTCACATCCGTAAGTAGCCACATGGGAAGATGAATGCTCTCAAAATTCTAATTAACCATTATAGATGTCCTAATTAAAATGTCTTAGGAGGTTGAATATGTATCTGGGATCAGCACTGTTGACTTCTTCTTCTTCATCTTCTTCTGGTTCACCAACAAACTCTGGTAGAAGGTTCTGGCCTTTTCTGGACTTTGATTCTGTTCCAGAACTTGACAAACAATCAATCCTAATCACATTCATAAGGCAGAGACAAACTGTCGCCACTCTATTTGATCCTGAGCCATTCTTTCTATCTCCAGTTTTGTCCTTCGCGTAGCCCTGAGTTCAGCCTCAAAAGTGCCTCTGGGCCTGCCTGTTCCTCGCTGTCCTTGTGGTGTCCAGAACTTGACCTATGTGTGCAATTCCGTTTTATGGAACTGGCCTGTTTGTTTGCAGACTGTTGGTTCCTTCTCTCTTAGGCAGATGAATTCCAACTTTGAAGGAAATATCCCTAATTAATAGCCTTTATGTCTGTTGTTGGGGGAAGAGGGATGAGCAGTGAGTTTATTCTTTTCCCCCAAAAAATCCAATCCACACTGTTAATAGCACGAGAAGAATTAGGTCTGCTTAACTCTTTCAGTTCAAGGCAAGCATTTCTTTAACTATCTGCATCTTAAGGATCTTCTTCTTCTCTTCCACCTTGTACCTCAGTGAAGTGTCGGGGGAGATGTAACGATGAGCTCTGTCAAGAACACTATTAAGACTGATGTTCACTTCTGTAAGGCTATTCCTAATGCCATCACTCCATCTTTTCCTAGGTCTTCCACTCGCTCTATACCCGTTGTAACGTTTCAGTGTGGCTCGCTGTGGTAAATAGTACCAGGGCATTCCTGTTAGGTGTCTACACTTCAATTGTTGTTCTTTAATTACCTATAAGACTGGCTTTATTCCTAGCATTGATCTGATTTTGTGATTTCCTATTCTGTCTTTCCTTGAAACTCCTGCAGCTCTTTTAAGGCTTTTCATCTCTGTTGTCACAATTTTATGTTCAATAGAGGATGTAAGTGTCCACGTTTGGCACTGAAAGCATAGTGTTGGCCCAAACAAAAATTCTGATAAGATTCACTTTAGTACTCCGGGGTATCTGCTTGTGTGTCAACAAGGGAGATAGTTGCACCATTACTTGATTAGCTTTGGCACATCTCGAGCTTATTTCTCTGTCCAGTTTTCCATCAGATGTGAAAATTGCTTTTAATACTTAAATTTCTTTGTTTGTCTTAAGGCGTTGTTTTTTAATTTAATTTCTAAATTGTCTTTCTATCACTTCTGTCTCTGTCTTCGTAGTGTTTATTCTCATATTATATTCCTCCCCTTTGTTTTTAATTTGATTACAATTATACGTCCTTATCTAAACTGGTTTAAAGAGCACAATGTTTGACAAGAAGCGCAAACACCCAATTCTTAACCTTCTGAAAAAAAAAATTTCATTTAAATAATACTATTATGAGACAAAAGATGAAGTAACAATTGTCATAGTCTGAGTAAATATGTGAGATGTATATGTGGGTATTGGGGTGCAATCTCCCCATGAGGGTTCGGGACCTCGCTGTGGGGAAAATAATAATATATCCACTGCCTCCCCAAAAAAAGAATGTCCTAAGAATCGACTTCCTTCAGAACTTTTTTTAAAGTCAGATTGCATCTATATGAAAAGCAAGGAACCAGCAGACTGCACACTAATCAGCAAATCTGTAAAACAGATGTGCACACAATGATCAGGTTCTTGAAAGAGGCTCAAGTCTAGATGTGGATGAACAACCAGAACTTTTTCACTAGAGTTAGCAGCCGGTAAACATGAAGAAGAAAAAGCAGTGCAACCTGCAGCAGGCAGACATAACTATTTTGTTAAGGACACAACACAGAATGGTCAATCGTTTGATGCTTGTGAAAACACCGAGTAAATCAGAGCACCTACTGATCTGTCCAGTGTGCTGTGAAGATAGTTCTCCCAAATCCAAAACAAACAAATCAAGGACCCTTTTCCATGCCATATTGTATATATTAGGTATACTGTTGTCACAGGGATATATTTTTTACAGATCATGATCAATGATGTGACCAACACCAGGCTGGCTGCGTTTACATCTAAAGACATTTTCTGGTACCCTTTAAGGCTGGGTTGACTTTGAAAAAACGTCTCAAACTGGATGAACAACCAGAACTTTCGGCTGGAATTTAAAGCCAGTGAATGCAAAGAAGAAGAAGAATAAGAAGAAGAAGATAAATCCGATGTAGACGTAGACATAGACAAAGGCGTAGACGAAGGAGGAGAAGAAGAAAAGAAAGAAGAAGAAAAGGGAGGAGGAGGAGAAGAAGGAGAATAATAACAATAATAATTATACTCACAAATAGATGTTGGTAATGTAAAGGCAATAATAAGTGGTAGGATAATATCAAGAGATGGATGAGTGTTTAATCCAGTACAAGTGACAGAGTCTTGGAAATCCTCTGCAGTCAACCTTAATAGTGAAGATGGCCAATGACTGGTTTAATGTTTAAGTATGGAGCAAACAAAACTTACCCGATAGACAAGAAGATTGTCATACTCAGATGGTGGCGTGTCTTCAACCTTCTCATTGGGTTTCAAAAATCTGGCAGCAATTGGTCTGACTGACAGTTCTGGGTGGGCACAAGATATTAAATCTTGCACTGTGGAGCACTCCGAGAAGCCAGAAGCCCTGTTAAACTCCCGTTTGCGATTTACTGGAAATTTGCCTGGAAAAGATCTACTGAGAGCAGAGGAGTTCTGTGCTAAAGATGAATTCAGGAAAAGAGCAGAGTCCAGGTTGGGTTGGTCTAAACTGGTATTCTTTCTAGAACTGGCAGAAGCTGGTGAAGTTAGATTATGAGTTAAAACTTTTGTACCAAGCTTCAGTCGATTTAACCTGTCTTTCCAGCCCTGTTTGGCTTGAAGATTGGAAATTTCACTGGCTGTTCTCATGCTCTGACTGCGGGAAATACTGGACTGTTGTTTACTATTTGAAGAGGCAAACACAAATTTAGAGTGTGCATTATTGTTGCTGGAACTCAGGGCATCGGGTGATAAAATGGTGTCCAGCTGTGGGTTTTGAGATACTTTTGTTTGCTGGTCTCTGCTAGGTTGTTTGTCTTTGATTTTTAGGTTCACAACCAAAGGGGCAGAGAGTCTTCTCACCTGGATGTTGATGGCCTTTCCATCTTTGTCTCTGAGCCTGAGTGCATCTGCTGGCTCAGCATACAGGGGACTAGACACAGTTGCCAGAGATGATTCTGAAGATGATTTCACTTTAGACAGATGACCCAGGGGTTTCATAGTATATTTCTTATTCTTGGCATTTGATGAGTTCTCACTTGATGCAGATTCAGACACCACAACAGACATAGTTGTAGTAAAAACACATTTAGAAACGGGTTCCTTTGAAGACTCAGAAAAAACGTACTTTGATGAAGAAATATGTGAACTGACATCTGCCAGTGAAGTAACCTCTTCATTTTTTGGAGTCAAATCTAAAGAATGAGATGTAACAAATTTTATCTGATGAGAATTCCCGGGAATTTGTAAGCAGTCAATGTTTTTTTCACTGGTGACAGTCTCTAGTTTTACTGTATTTGTGCTGCTGGTCGAGGATGTATCATTAGGCAAAAGGTCATCCTCAAACAAATTTTCCATTCTTCTGATGCCTCTGACATGAGCAATGGGAATAGAAGCCTCATCTTCACTTGTAGATCCAGCAATCATGCGTGCTTGCTCTAGGGCTGTCAGGCCAGTGGTGCCACCTGTCACTGCATCCCTGTGAACTGGAACTGGGAATCGTGCTGGAGGAGACACCTTACTGGTCTTCCTCAAAATTTTCCTCTTACCCTCTGAGCCATTCTTTTTATGATGTTTACTGCTGACTCTGACATCCAAAATGGTGCGTGGATCCTGTATCATCTTAGTGGTCATTCTGTCAGCATCTCCTTCACAGTTGGAGCTTCTCCATATATCCTCATAGTCACTGAGTTTGTCGGACAAGCTTGACATGAAGTAACTGTTCTCCGGAATATTCAAGAGGTCCAGATTTGTGGTAAAATAAAGATTTGATTTAAACTGTGGCACCGACCCAGGGTGTGTCCAAGATCGCTCCTTTGTGATGCATTCTCGTGAAGAATTTGATTGTTTACCTTGAAAGCTTTGAAAGTCAATAGAATCACCATTTCTTGAATACTGTTGAACAAAGGCAGTACCATCCTCCTTTTTCATAGGCTGGTTGCTTGGGTTTGATTTGTATACATCAACATTTTGAGCACCATGTATTAACATATGATTAATATTATTTTGTGGCTCTGAAGTTAAAGGACTAGAAGCTAATACCCATGAATCTTCACTGACTAAACGGGTAAACTGCTGGGAATTCACAGTGAAATGCACGCTCTCTTGATTTGATGTAGTAGTCATCTGGCCACTGACCACACCAGAGTCTGTGAGTTCTTTACTGCTATAACTACAACTGTGAGAAAAAGCCTGAACCGTGTTTGTTCCCATATTAGTTCCACCAGGTGGGGGTGTTTGACTGGCTTGAGATTTAGATGAGACTAGATTGCACTGGAGGTTAAGAGCAGCATGAGCATTCATATTATGAATTTCATTTGAAGAGTCAGGTAAGTGCTGTTGGAAATATTGTTTCATCTCCACTTGGCTCTTCATGAAGTGTGAAAAGTCTGAGGATGACTTGGAAGCAGTTGTGTTATGTGTGTTACTTTCCCCGCTTACAGTAGTAGTATGAACTGGCCGTTGAATATTTATTGGCTCACTGCAAGATTTGTGCAAGACTCCAGACATTTGCAGAGATGGAGACTTTCTGGACAGGGATGATACCCAGAAATCTAAAATAAAGAGGAAAAACAAATTTATCATCATCAAACATATCTAAAAATTGTCCATACTAGATGAGACAACATGTGTAAGCTAGTGTGAATTTAGAGTTAAGGATAGTTATGGTGGGGGGAGGGGGTTGTTTTACGGAAATATCATTCGGTTCATGAGTGCAATATTTTAGAGACCCCCGGGGATTGTTGGATGAGCTACATAATTTGTGCTTTGAGTGACCCTCTCGGATGTTGGCTAGCCATTCTGTGGAGAGAGACTGAGCTATACAGGATAAAACCTGGTGCAATGAAGTTGAGCCTCTTGACTTAAAGTTCAACTCCAAAATGTTATCAGCCATAGATGTTAATTGCCTGTGTTGTCAAGACTAAATTTCCAAACATTTCTCTAAATCTGAAACACAGAATCTAGACCAGGGCTATTCAATTAAGTTTACTCAGCGGCCAGACTGTTGAAACTGGGAATCATTCCAAGCCAGAGGTGCAAGCCCAGCATCGAATGATCATTAATACAATACTGATGGCAATGGTTCATGGGCAAGTTGATAAGCCTCTATTGGGCCTGATTTGGCTGCGGACAACCAGTTGAATAGACCTGATCTAGGCCACATGATATTTGCTGAGGAAGACAAATCTGTGGGTATGACCAGCAAGCTTTGATGTCAATTCTTAAATCAGTAATCAGCAATTCCATGGGAGTCTAGTAGATCACGTCCAAGGGACAGGGCGTGTGTTTTTCGCTCTCATCCTTTTAGATTTTTTTTAGCCCTGTTGCATTGGATATCTGAGGATATTTTTATATCACTGTGACCGTTGTTCCGTTGGGCTTACTATGAAATAGTTTTTGTGTGACTTTGTAGATCAATATTCGTTAAAAATGGAATATAGTGTATTATAATCGGTTTTCTGCAACGGAAGCCTCTGTTGCCAACGGGGCACAAACAGGCCCGATTGTGTTTCACCTGGCCCCATGGATTTATGGCATTTTAGACAGTAATTGTCCTGTGGGCGTACACACGGTGGCGTACAACTGGACTGGTGAAGCGCTGCCACGCCGACACGGGATGCCGCTCAAAATTTACTTAGGTATTTTCCCCGGTTAGGTGGGACTCGATAGCTGGGGACAGCGGCCCACCTATGAGAAGGATACTCTGAAACTAAACTACCACTGCCCGCTGGTCAGGCCTTGGTTGGTTACGGGCTAAGGAAGCACATCCTGAAAGAAAAGCACGTTGAAGACGGAGACGCCAGGTCGAAAGGCACAGATAGTGTGGGAGAATATTTTTCCACAAACATGACGTCACGCATACCTTCTTGAATGTCAGAATGTCAGCAATTCCATGCAGTGCAGAGGTGTGTTCAATGAAACCAACAAATATACATTTCTGTAGCAACAAACTCAGTCAAATGTTTCATTCACTAATCTCTGTATGTTATTATATTATTCCTCCAGCCTGAGAAAAAATAAAGCTTAATCTGTTTTTCTCTATTTTTTGGTTTCTTTTAATTCACAATGATCAGTTTCTTCACTCCAAAAAATCTGTGCCTATGGTGAACATAAGAATAAACTATTCAGATAATGTAAGAAAATACCAACACATACACAGCAAACAATAAAGAAGTACCGGTTAGTTTTGATTTTAACTTAAGAGTCAACAGGTTAGAACAATTAACATATTAATCAGAGAGAAAGAAATTGTAAACACAAAACTGCAGTGTTATCATTTCCAACATGTAATGTTAAGTATTTATGCTAATGTTACTTCCTGAACTATATAGAAAAATGTAAAATAACCCAACAGGAGGGGGAAAAATAGTGTTCCTTTACCAGATATTAAATGCCTGTGAAATAGAAATGCAGATGGTAAACATTCCGTACAATATATATGTGTACATTAACATGTTGGATGGCATTTAATGTGTATATTAACATGTTGGATGGCATTTAATGTGTATATTAACATGTTGGATGGCATTTAATGTGTATATTAACATGTTGGAGGGCATTTAATGTGTATATTAACATGTTGGAGGGCATTTAATGTGTATATTAACATGTTGGAGGGCATTTAATGTGTATATTAACATGTTGGAGGGCATTTAATGTGTATATTAACATGGATGGCATTTAATGTGTATATTAACATGTTGGATGGCATTTAATGTGTATATTAACATGTTGGATGGCATTTAATGTGTATATTAACATGTTGGATGGCATTTAATGTGTATATTAACATGTTGGATGGCATTTAATGTGTATATTAACATGTTGGATGGCATTTAATGTGTATATTAACATGTTGGATGGCATTTAATGTGTATATTAACATGTTGGATGGCATTTAATGTGTATATTAACATGTTGGATGGCATTTAATGTGTATATTAACATGTTGGATAGCATTTAATGTGTATATTAACATGTTGGGGTACAATATATATGTGTATATTAACATGTTGGGGTACAATATATATGTGTATATTAACATGTTGGGGTTACAATATATATGTGTGTACATTAACATGTTGGGGTACAATATATATGTGTATATTAACATGTTGGGGTACAATATATATGTGTATATTAACATGTTGAATGGCATTTAATGTGTATATTAACATGTTGGATGGCATTTAATGTGTATATTAACATGTTGGATGGCATTTAATGTGTATATTAACATGTTGGATGGCATTTAATGTGTATATTAACATGTTGGATGGCATTTAATGTGTATATTAACATGTTGGATGGCATTTAATGTGTATATTAACATGTTGGGGTACAATATATATGTGTATATTAACATGTTGGGGTACAATATATATGTGTATATTAACATGTTGGGGTACAATATATATGTGTACATTAACATGTTGGGGTACAATATATATGTGTATATTAACATGTTGGGGTACAATATATATGTGTATATTAACATGTTGGATGGCATTTAATGTGTATATTAACATGTTGGATGGCATTTAATGTGTATATTAACATGTTGGATGGCATTTAATGTGTATATTAACATGTTGGATGGCATTTAATGTGTATATTAACATGTTGGATGGCATTTAATGTGTATATTAACATGTTGGATGGCATTTTATGTGTATATTAACATGTTGGATGGCATTTAATGTGTATATTAACATGTTGGATGGCATTTAATGTGTATATTAACATGTTGGATGGCATTTAATGTGTATATTAACATGTTGGGATGGCATTTAATGTGTATATTAACATGTTGGATGGCATTTAATGTGTATATTAACATGTTTGGATGGCATTTAATGTGTATATTAACATGTTGGATGGCATTTAATGTGTATATTAACATGTTGGATGGCATTTAATGTGTATATTAACATGTTGGATGGTATTTAATGTGTATATTAACATGTTGGATGGCATTTAATGTGTATATTAACATGTTGGATGGCATTTAATGTGTATATTAACATGTTGGATGGCATTTAATGTGTACATTAACATGTTGGATGGCATTTAATGCACTTAAATGGAAATCAGTAACTAATTAAATATTAGATACTTCATAAAAGCTATCTTTCAACTTAAAAACAAATAATGAGCAAGGTTTAAAATTTAAAAAATTGAAATAAATATAATATATTCTACAACCATCCTGTATTAATAAATGGAATTGAAACAATACAACTTTAGAACTTATCCATAATACCGCAAGACATAAAAGTTGAAAAAAATTGCAAAGCAAATTGTCATAAGGAAGCATGCCATGCCACAAACTGTTTAAAATTCAGCCGTAAAATCTAATGAATCACTCAAGATAAAAGTTATTCTTCTTCAACACTATAAAAATACTTAGAAGACACTTAAAAATAAGGCAATTTTGTATTGTAAAACTATATACAGCATCATGAGTATGATAAAAGTAAACACATCAAGAAGTACACAGAAGTGTGGTATGAAAATTGTACATATAAACCTAATCTTGCAAGAACTTCAGATTTTGATTAGAACCGTGTTGTAAAAAAATAAATGTATAAATTTTATTTCACAAGAACAAAATGTGGTCACCTTGACCCAGCATATCCAAAGAGGCTAATTCCCTTGTAGATCTAGCTTGCTGGATAGCAGACGGCAACCGTAAATAGTATGGAATTTCATCACTGCAACAAAACAGTTTAATTACTTTTAAATGCAAGCACACATTAGAAGGTGTTTAGAAGTGTAACAAAATTTCCAAAATAGTGTGGATAAACAGAAAGAGAACTGTGTCTGGAAATATGATTTAGACACACACACACACACAGAGGAGAGAGAGAGAGAGAGAGAGAGAGAGAGAGAGAGAGAGAGAGAGAGCACGAAGAATAATACTGTCAGATAACTAGGTAAATAACATAGCCAAACTCAATGCAGACTGGGGTGATGTCACCTTCAACAGAGAAATAAATATAGATTCTGCCTGCAGCTAAGAACACCAGAAACTTCAATGAATAAGAGAATGAGGAGCAGCAGGTAGAAAAATGAATGGGAAAGAACAGGAGAAGAAGAAAATGATAGAAGAAACAGAAGCAATTAAGTAAAGGGAAAAGAAAAAGAGTGTGAAAGTGTGCAAGCTTACCAGTGTGTGTGAACATTCCACTTTATAATACTGTTAAGTTCTTAACAACATGGATATGACATGTCGTTTCTTTCAAATATTCTGAAAATTGTCCTTTACCATTTTTTTTAATGAGGAGTAGTCAACCCTAGAGCCAAAATGATCAGAAAAAAAGTACTGCCACAGCAATGCTGTCTCTGGTATGAACTTCACTGATTTTTGTAATTCACTTAGAGGCCCATAAAGTCTGACTTCCGCCAGTGTCTCTTGGCCAGTGTATCTTGGCCAGAAGTTTTGCCTGGAAATGTTGTATGTGATCTGCTGTCTCAGGTGCCAATCCACATGTGCACATGACTGATTCACCAATGTAAAATTTGGTGTACATGTGGCTGCGAAGTCGATTGTGCCCTTTTCTCTATAACTGTATGTTTGATGCTCCCCTGCATATAAAGGGTCCTTTACTTAACTCGGTTGCCTTTTACAACATGCTTGTTAATGGGACACTGGGTCTATTCACCTCCTCTTTTCCTCCTGACCAAAATGGGCCCTGGAATACACACACATTAACGAGAATTTAAAAACATCATTAACAGACTTACGTGTTTTCTACATAGTATGCTATCAGTGCTGGGATTGAGTGAAAGAAATGTGTTGAGCCTTGCAGTCTGAACCCATAGTTGGTGCCTTCTATCAGATAATGGTCAACAGTTGAATGGTCAGACAAATGTGACTGGACACTAAGGGCTAGAGAGTTGGGCTGGCTTGACTTTCTGACAATGAAAACCTGTGGACCACACGTGAAAAGTACATTAATTTACTCTAGTTTCTGAAAGCACGTGGAATCGAAATTAATGAAGGCTCGTGAAATTTAATGTACTGACTTTAAACAAAACTATAAAAAAATAATGAAAGAAAATTCTCAGTAGTAGAAAGTTATTTATGTGTGCTTGGTGGTTAGCAAGAAAATGTGCCGGTTATGATAGTGGTCTGAGTTCAATACCCAAAAGCAGCAGTACTTTTTTTATAATCATTGTGGCTCTACGGTTGACTCATCATCATCATCCCATAACACTATGTGTTGTTGGGTCACCAGTTTCTGTTGACTGTCTGATCAGCTCTCTCCACCTTTGGCGGTCAGTTGCGATGGACTTCATTGTTGTATGAATCAAGTCTGGCCAGTAAGGCAGGTTCTGTTACCAGTTGTTTCTTGATCTGCCTCTTTTCCTCTTTCCCTCTACTGAGCCCTGCAGTATTGTTTTTGAGAGGCTGTTAGATCTTATTACATGTCCATACCATTGCATTTTTTCAACTTTTCACTGTAGTTTCTGTATGATATGCCAAGAATATTTCTGAAACATCGCATTTCTAATGCTTGTATATTTCTTTCAATTTCAGCTTTTAAGGTCCATTTTTCACAGCCATATGAAAATGTACTGAAGTCTAGAGTTGACTACTCTTCATAATAAATGGTACTGGACAATTTGTAGAATATTTTAGAAATTCTCTAGGAATAAAAGCAGTGAGGAAAAGGAACTGGCCATCACATATCATGGTAAAGGCCTAATACTTTACACTCCAGTGGCGGTATCTCTTATGGGACGGGACTTCTTTACCTTTAATTTAATCCATCAGCTCCATTTGCAACAGAAAACAAAACTTTTATAAGCATGTATTAAGTTCGCTTTGTTTGTTTGTCTGGCTCATTTTTTTAGTTCAATTTTTCCATCTTAAAACTAATCACAGAAATCTACAAGACCATCTATAGCTTCTTAAAATTTTCATTTCTCTGGGTATTCACTTTAAGTCGGTTGACACTGAACTACCTAAAACATGTGGGGAAGAGTTAGTTAATCGACAGATTATTCTCATTGATCATGGGACCATTCGGTCCATAAGTGGTCTGATTTCCTTAGTAAATCACACAGTTTGGTAACGGTTGATAATACCACTTCTGTGTTGGTTTTGTATACTTATTTGCCTTCTTACATAGTGCTCTAGTCTGACCGCACACCTTTCAACATGTTGTTCTTGCAGTCTGGTCATGGTTGCAGAATCACATTCACCACTTGATTCTCGCAAACATCCTACATCACGTAGAACATTCAGTATATCAGCCTGGTCCATGGCTCATCTGCCCTCCACAGCAGCTTTATCTGCAAGCCTATCAACTTGCCAATTGCCTTGTACGCTTGCATACAATGGCACAAATATAAAACTATCTGTCAGCTAACACCACCTCAGAGACTCCAACCCTGTTTTCTGACCCAGCTTTAGTCATAATTGTTAAAATAAATTAAAATGCATATCTCTCCTTACCCCAGTCTCCCTGTCCTTTAGAATATGCACCGCTCCAGCCCTGCTCATGGTAGCTAGAAGCCATATAGAGTTAGTCTTGATTAACCTTTCCACTATGCTGATGGGTCGAAGTTCATCCATACTAGAAGAATCCTCCAATCTCACTGTTACAGGGGAGGCACACTAAAAATAACAAATGTTTTCTGTTTAAAAAAGGTATTTTAAAAAAAACTTTTCAATTTTTATTGCTGAGATTTCATAAATAAACCGAAGGCATCTTCTCAGTTTTAAGAAACTGCCAGCACCTAATTATTTATTATTTCTTTTCACTATCACACTGCTCTAGCCAAAGTCCGGGGAGGTCTAGTGGTGCACACAATGTTGACAACATCATCCCCTGAGTTCCAATTAGGACTATAAAAATAATGGTCCAGCACCACAGGCCAGATGAAGCTATGACGCATCCATTGAAGCTATGATATGAACATGGTTCTTTATTTTACTTTACTCACTCCCCAGGGCCCCATTGTGGGGGAAACAAGAACAGACCCACTGCCTCCTCAACAAGCATGTGGTAGGTGTTGATTGATTTGGGGCATCTTTCAAAGTCAGAGTACATCTGCTGGAGAGGCAAGGAACCAAGTCTGTATAAAAATTAGCCAAATTTGTGAAACTGATGAGCACACAACACTCAGGTTCTAAAACCTGACTAACAACCGGAGATGGACGAACACCAGAACTTTTTGCTGGATTTTACAGCCAGTGAACACAAAGAAGAAGACCACTTACAATGTCACAAAGAAAAGAAAAAGTTTTGTTTCACAACCAGCAGTAAATGGGTTTTTTTCTTCAAAAAACATCTGTATTGATGTTGACATGTTCAAAATGTGCAGACTTAATTACAGATACACAGAATCACTCTTTAGCTGGTTTCATGATAGAAGAAAAAAAAAACTAAAAGAGGATTATGTAAAGGCAGCAAAAACAATTGACTGTGTCTTCCATTTATAAACGTAACTCTTTAAGTCCCAGGAAACGCATCATACATTCACAGGTTTCTACCTAGAACGCCCAATGAACGCATGATGCACCGATTTTATGTCTCTCTTTACTACCCCTTGGGCCTGTGATGCTAAACACTCTGGGAGTCAAAGAGTTAACAGCCTTACACAAAGTCACAAATAGCACCTGATAAGTAACTGCCCATCACAAAAGATAACTGTATATAATGTCTTCACAGTGACGGTTGCACTGCTATGGCAAGACCCCAGTCTCTTCCACATTGCAACTCTCGTACCACTCTCTGAACATCACAGGAGTGGTTTTCATTTAATAACCCATCTGCTGCCAAAACTAAAACCCCACTAATTGAGGATCACAAAATTGTTAAACACGCTCACTAATCTCTAAGCCCCAGAGGCCACACATTGCCCATCAAATAGACCACCAAAATAAATTAATGTGACAAACCTGGCCTTGCTGTGAACCAAAATGATGCGGATCAAACACCAGCGGCGATGGTCCAGATCTGCATCGCCCACCATGACCACTGTCCACTGAGCCTGAGTCATTGTGGTCATCACTTAAACTCACCAAACTGTGGTTGCTGCTTCTGGGGAAAAGATGTATCATTCTATATAATATTAAAGGTTTGGCCAGAGTTTATTTCCATATGCTGATAAACACGTTTCTAGTTCCAATATATTAATCCAAAGATTACATAAAATGTGTTTCCATGTTCTGATAAACATGTTTTTATTTTACTTGTACATCCAAATAATGTCTCTAGCTTTACCCAAATCCTTTATGTAAGTAAAGGACCCTTTTCCAGACTTTCAGGCGTATTGGGTATATAGGGCTAGACCTATATTTGTATAGATCAAACGGCACTTGATGGGTGGTGTGGTCAGCATCATGACAGCCGTCTTTACTTCCAGGGACTGCACCTGATACCCACACAAGGCTGGGTCCACCTGGGAGCCAAGGTCATATTGGGAGAAAAAGTCTAGACCCTGTCAGGGCCCGAACCCATGACCTACTGATCCGCAAGTGAGCATCTAGCCACTAGACCACCATTCCCCCCCCCCTCCCCGCACCCACATCCTTTATATCATCATCATCATGTAGAGGGTCCTTTGCAGAATGTCGCTCTCATCACGATCTGCTGAAAGAATCTCGGTCTCCCGCCTCATGTACTTTCATACTCAAAGAGTCACTTATATCCTGTGCCTATCTTTGTGACGGTCTGGCCCTGCTACTCCTTTCTGGTACCATGCTTTCTGCTATAATTTTTTCCAGTTCGTCATGGCGCTTGATTACGACCAAAATATTTCAGCATCCGAGACAGGATGCTGTTTATTAGCCAATCTTTTTTTGATGTTCAGACCTTTCAAGATGTCAGTATTTCTCCTCTTCTTTGTCCAAGATATTCTGAGAATCTTTCTATAGCATTTCAGCTCAAAGGCCCCTAATCTCTTTCTTAAGGACTGGGAGATAGTCCACGACTCACATCCTTGATAATGTAGGCTTTTTCAATTTGATCATTTAGTAAGAATGCAGCCAGACCAGCTAGCAATGCAGGCGTTACACAAGAAAAGATGGACATGGAATGACAAAAGCCACTGCTGCCCATTAAGCAGTGAATTGCAAACTGTTCCTCCACACAACGCTTAATGGCAGAAGTGGAAATTGCTGATGATGGGGATGATTACCATAGAATGTTGATTGTGATTCAAGAAATGTGCTAATCAATTATTCATTTCAGAAAAAGAAAGCATAGAAAAACAAAAAATCTGAACATTCCTTTTACATATGTGTGGGAACAAAAGAATAACTGTTTATTTCTGAACATTTTCAACGATATAAATATTCTACTATCAGTTACAGACAAAGGAAAGTGAAATATTCTTACTATTCTTTGTGTCAAACATAATAAAGAATATAGGACAGTCTTAAACAAAATGGTGCTGACATTGTGAAATAATAATTTGAAAACTGTTGCGAAATAAAGTTTGGGGGAACTCATGTAAAGCAATTAAAAAACAAATTTACATTGTGAAGTGAGATATACTTATTATTCTTTAAGTCAAATATGAAGAAAACAGGACAAATCTTATATAAGTCAGAGCTTACACTGTATTCACTTCATTCTAACTGAAAACATCATAACATAATGAACTCTGCCAGAGCTCTCATAAACAGTCACTAACAAACTATCCTGGAGCTAAGTTTGTAATATTTATCTTACCTATTTTCTATCCAATTAATTTCTGCACATAACTTTTATCTCAGACTGTTCAAGCACAAACAATTTTAGACAAAGAAATCCATTATATTGTTCATTTAAACAATAAGAAAATAGCAAATGTTTTGAACACCCACATACAAAATTATTAATATGGTTCAAGCAAATGTTTGCATTCAAGTACTGATATCAAGTAAAGCTAAACAAACATTCTAAACTCAAAAATCTTTTTACCGCCACTCCTAAACTTGAAAAAATCCACTGGTAAATGTATAACATTCCAATGTTACTATTTAAAACTTAACAGCACATTTGTTAAAATACAGAGTAAATGCTTTAATTACACTAATTTTAATAATAATATTTGTATTAAAACTATATTAACAGCAGCCAACTTAGAAACTGTGAGAGCACAAAACAAAAGTGATTACTTGTTTTTGAATTCTTTGGGCTGTTTTCTCTGGTGATTAAAGATGTTTACTAACCAATGTATCAAAACTATGGCTATTAAAAGGTGAATACACACAGAAAGTATACAAATCAAAATTCCTAATGAATTAACATAATAATTCACACACATCTTCCTGACAAAATCAATGCATTAGATAACTTTCATAAGTCTCCTTTCATAATCAAATGCAATTCTGACCTCACCATTTTTTTTTTAAAATCCACCCACACAGTCAAAAAAATTCACAAATGCAGGAGTGTCCTAAAACTTGCACTTCCTTTTTTATAAAAACCGAAGGTAAAAAGGAAAGGAATAATTAACAAACAAGCAGCAGCTGACAGTCAAGACATATGTGATTTATGAAGTGGGTCATGTGATTTACCAACCAAGTACAATGATTCACAAAACCTGCTACAAGCCCTACACAACAAGTAGGTCAATTGTTCAGTGTGATCTGATATTACAGTCTTGGTTATCAAATCTCTGGTGTCTATACAATCTTGGATAACATAGAATAACGGTTTTATAGGATTATACAGTAAATGTTTCTTTTATATTCCTTTTATAATTTACATGTATATTCCTATCTCTATTTCTATTTTTGGCATCTACTAGTGTCAATCAGTACACTACCATTCTTTTGTTTTCCAATCTTCTGCATCTATGAGTGTCAATTAGCACATTACTACTTTGTCTTCTTTCGTTCGCTTCAAATAGATTATCTATATCTGCAAAGTTGTCCTCAGTATGAACTTCACTGTTTTTTTGTAATTCACTCAGCGACCTAGCACATTACAGTTCATTTGTCATGCTGGTGTGTTAGTAGTATGTTTAAAAACAAAACACTAGGAATAGCCCCCACACAAAAAAAGTAATGTTTATTTTTAATAGCTAAGACTCAAAGATAACTTTTCACATTCATCCCTAGACAGTCAACAATGTTTTGGTCAAATCACTAGAAAAGACATGAATGGCGTGCAGAAACTGCAGAAATACATGAATAACCAGGACTTTCGACTTGAGTTTACAGCTGGTAAATGTGAAGAAGGGGAAGAAGAAGAAAGAACTCAAAGCCTTTGGGCTGGAAGAAAACTGGGTAGTGACAGTGCTAACACAGCTTCCCAAGATCAAACGGTATGTGCTGAAAGAGCCTATATTGTTAGAATTAGACAATATGTTATGTGGTAATTATACATATTGGATTAGATACTTACACAGCATCCCCTTGCCTTCTGCTGGTTTCACCAGTTGAGAAAAAGGAATCTTTGCCAAGAGTATCACCAGAAATCACTGTAACACTTGTGCAGGGGAGGTCTTCCTTGCTGCTATGGCTCTTGCTTACATCACACAGGTCAGTCAGGAGGGTGTCAAGGTCACTTGCAATATTTCCCAGCATCTAAGGAAGTAAAATTCATTTAAATGATTTCTGTGACATATATATAAAACAAAAAAGAAAATCTACACGACTGTCTGTCACAAGTACTTCTGCCAAATAGTAAGCAGCAGGAATGCAGAATTTGCATAAGTCATTCTGTTTGCCATGTCTAGGTCAACTGTACTATTTTGAACTATGTCTCTACATCACGCTGTAAACAAACACCCCAACAACTAAATGCCAACACCAGCTTTAGTTATTTCTCTTAAGCACCTGCATATTTTAATGTCACTTGGAGAGGGAGTGGAAGGGGGAGGGGGTGACTTATTTCTTGGCTATCTCATATCACTTGGAGAGGGAGTGGAAGGGGGAGGGGGTGACTTATTTCTCGGCTATCTCCTTTCACATTTGAAGTCTGGACAGTAACTGTCATTCTCTTTAAGCAGTGGGAGAGGCAGTGGCATGGTGGCTAGACCAGTGTTGACCAGAATGGGCACTATTGCACTTGGATGAGCCGAGGCAGCCCATAGGGATATAGCTTGGTCAGTCAATTTTATGTTTGCAAAGGTATAGGGGAGGGGGGGGGTGTTGGAATAGCCTAAAGTGATGGCAGGGTCAGGTGGGGGCAAGGAATAAACATCAGGCAAAAAAGTAGATAAAAACGACGCAGTAGACGGCAAAATTGGTAACTACTCCAGGCAAAGGTGAGATAGAAGATCTGTGATGAGGAATTCTCTCAAACTGATTTTAACTATAAAGTTGAACGAACTCCAAAAAAGCTGCTGAAGCAAAGACTTTAATAAAGTTGTTAAATGTCGAGAAGACTGACTGTATTGCTCTAGATCACGGTTATTTAACTAAGTTTACACTGGGGCAAAAACTGTGAAAACGAGCATCTTCACAAGCCTAAACCCTGGCATAAAAAGTCTAAGAAAGATCATTAATGCGAAACAACTGGCAATGATCCGCGGGCCACTTTTTATGCCCCCGCCTGCCAGATTTGACCCGCGCGCTGCCAGTTGAATAGTCCTGCCCTATAAAAAGGTTGTTGCGTATCCTTTACAGGACGTTGCAGAACCAACCCTAACAGCCCCTGGCTGTTGTGTGGTTTCTCTAGGCAAATTACGTCCAGTAGTTTGCCATTGCTTCCTGGACGGTCGGCTTTCTTGATACCACTGTCGAAACCAACGCAAGGCGCATTGCCCGCAGCTGGGATCGAACCCGGCATCCCGGCATTACGAAGCGAAGTGTTCGCATCGACTTAGCCACAGAGCCGACCCTGCCCTATGCTACCCATATTACTCAGTCTTACTTCCGCCTTGCAAAACGGATAGACTGTGACGGTCGCACAATTCACGAACTCGGCAGCTTCAGATGCACCTTTATTTATAAATATCTACAATAACTTACTACTGCGTTTAAAGAGTAACAACGCATTCTATTTATTTGTATTATATTCAACCCTCCAATGCAGCTTTTAATTAAAATCTTTTCACGACTGCTTCGAAAATATTTAGCCCGCTTACTCCTAACCATAGGATATTTATAATTTGTAAACAATATTTTTCCGTAATAATTTAAACATCAGGACACACAATATATTGCAATCTATTTTCAAGGCTTACCACACAAAAAGATAATAAACGGTGCAAAACGCTGTCTGTGTCTTCGATAATGTAACTTTTAAAACTATGTTACAATTCACAAATGGTACATGATACATCAGGAAAAGAAAGAGGGAAAAAAACAATATATTCAATGCACGGGCAACATCTATTTGTTTATATTAACCACTCTTCTCTCTCTCTCTCTCTCTCTCTCTCTCTTTCTCTCTCTCTCTCTCTCTCTCTCTCTCTCTCTATTTCTCTCTCTCTCTCTCTCTCTCTCTCTCTCAACATTAATTCTCAACACCCCCCCACCCCCCCACATTTAAACCCCATTTTTTGCTATCGCAAATTTAAAAACTATAGGCATGCTGCCTTGGTTGGTTGCCAGTCAGCCTATCTAAAGAGTTCAGACAAGCCTCTAGGTCCGAGTGTGTCATGCTGATGTGTGCTATTTATGTGACAGACGTGAAGGTCAGCAAAATTAAAGTTTTCCCGGCCACAATGGGCAAATGGCATTTCCAAGTCCCGCGGCTGGACAAAGAAAAAAGGTGAATCACACGGATGAAAGAGATTTGTGGCCGGTTGTTATGGGGTGGGGAATGTTGAATAGATAGATAGGTGGCGTATATGAGCGTCGGAGCGATTCAACAAGTAATAATGATAACAACGGGAATAAAAACAAAAACAATTCTCACAGAAAGACATGTTTGTGTCTCCACGGTTGTGTGCTCTTAAAGTGAGCCAACATGTTGAACTAAATACCAGAACAGTCGAGTTAACAAAATGGAGACACACTTCATGAAGTTATTTGCGTCTAAAACAGACCACAAGGTGCAGACTGAGCAATCTTTGGGTTATTTAGTCGTAATGTTCATTTTGTCAAAGCCGTTTATTGCTGTAAACCAATGTTTCCTAAACTTGTCCATCGCCCCCTTTTCATTGAAAACGCCCAGCACCCCCCTCCCCTTTTTCACCATTGAAATATCATCATCACCATGTACCATGCCAAAAATCGTTCACTGTCCTACACGAAAAGCAGAATCTTTGCTCGGGTGGTGCTCTCGTACCGGCCCATGCTAGCGGCTTAGCCATCAGGGTATTAACATTTTTGCCTTTTTCTTTCCACTTTTTATCAATCTTGTCAGTTGTCACTAAGTTCCCCAGTCTGTTCCTTGCATATAAATATACTTTTTTTTTTTTCATAGAACAAACCTAATGATAAAATGGTAATTTTGAGTGGTATTGCATAGAACATGTTCTGGCCTGTAATTGTTCCTTTCTTCTCTCCAGTTCAACTTCGTATTTTGTTTTTAGCTTATCCTCCTTGACGTGTTAAAGCTCCGAGACTGGTGGGGTTGCCGGTGATTTCCTCTAATCTTCGTCAGCTCCTTTCCATTAGGGAAGTGGAGGTGCAGGGTAAAAGCGGCCAAATTAAAGTACAATGTGAACTTTTGATCTGACCTTGCGAAGCTATCAGAGGCGGCATCCTACTGAGAAAATCTACCGCACGAGACTGTATGGAATAAAGTCGTATACGAATAAGCCGAATCTGTAAAACGGATACACACGCAAAATTCAGGTTCTGTATTAAGACCAAAGTTCAGGGGTAGACGAACAGCTAGAACTTTCTGTCAGAGTGTTCAGCATGTAAACGCTCAGAAGAAGAAGAAGAAGAAGAAGAAGAAGAAGAAGAAGAAGAAGAAGAAGAAGAAGAAGAAGAAGAGAAGAAGAAGAAGAAGAAGAAGAAGAAGAAGAAGAAGAAGAAGAAGAAGAAGAAGAAGAAGAAGAAGGAAACGTCCTTTGCTTCCAGGTGGACCCAGTCTAAAATGTCCTGGGAAGTAAAAGAAGCTGGCGATGTGCTGACTGCATTGAAAGTCGGTTGATCTTTTAAAAAAAACATGGGTCTGGCACCATATGCCCAATTGGCCAACTGGTTTAAACGGGGCTCTTCACTTTAACCCACAAATCATCTGAAGAGGAAAAAATTGGCAATGAAAAGAGAATTTGCTGAATAAAAAAAAAAACGAACTCTGTGAAATTGTACGTACGTTTGCTGAACAAATGTGACATTTCCGTGTTTTCGTGAACGAAATAACTTGCGCGAATTAGACAAATCTGGTATGGATATCCCCTGGTGTGCGCTGTTTTAAACTGACACGCAGACAGACACGGGAGATTAGTGTTTAAGCCTATATTTGGAAACACACAAAGAAAGACGTTATAGCCAGATACAAGATGAGATTGGGGGGAGAGGCTGTAATTAAATATGTTATTCACGTGTATAACTGGGAGGGATTAAGTTAACTACATGTGTAAAATCTTGAGAGGGTCTGGGAATTAAACGTGGCCAAATGGGCGTACAGGTTGGTGGTGGATGCGGGAAAAAGGAAGACGTGTGGGAATAAGCGAAAGAACGGAAATTTTTTTTTTCAAAGGGTTACAAATTGGGCACGCAGACCCGCGTTACATTCGGCCCTTCCAAGCACTCATCTTTCAGACCATAATTGCATCTTATCAATAATGCGTTGAAAGAGAGGGTAAAAAAGAAAGGCAGCAGTCTGGATAAAGAGAGATAATGGAAGACGACAGAGAGATGATGAGGGAGGGAAGAATGGAAATGGTAAATGAGAGTAGAGAGTGGGCTGAGAGAGTGAGAAAGAGAAGGGAAGATGGAAATGATTAGAGAAGGTGGGGGAGTGGAAATTGTGAGGAAGAAAGAGAGGAGATGAGATAGCGAAAGATGATGGGGAAAAAAATAGAAAGACGATAAGGGAAATATAGTGGAGATAGTGAATGAGAGTGGAGAGTGGGCTGAGAATCGGAGAAAAAGGAGAAAGGGTGAAATTTGTTAGAAAGGGGTACACAGCAATTGAATTTTATTAAATTAAGTTGTCTGAATTTATAATTAAAAGGTCTCGTGGGGATTAATTACCTACAGACCAAAAATTCTTTGTGAGGTTCTGTTGAATCAAAAGACAATATGTGCAGACAGGTAATGGATGGGTGAGGGTGACGCAGAGACTGGGAAGGGGGAGAGGATACCTGAGAGGAAGAGAGTGTGAGAGAGGAGAGGTTGAGACAGTCATGAGGAGAGGATTGGAGATAAGGATGCGAGATAGACAGAGGAAATGAGAGAGTGAGATTAGGAGGCAGGGAGGGCGAGAGGAAGATGAGAGGCAAGACAGGAACTGGGAAGCAGATAGGAGATATAATGAGGGGTGTGCGGAGATAGAGGAAAAGATGAAGGGGGTGGGGAGAAAGAGGAAAAAATGAAAGGGGTGGGGGAGGGTAGAGACCAATTGACGCTATAACAATAGTTGTTTGACCTTGCTGAAGTGGGTCAACTAAAGTGACAAAGCTTGTGGGTAATTCGGGGTAAGCGTCACGTGTCCGTGTGTATATGAATTTGTAAATCTCCCCACACCAAGAATGTGAACTTTCGGGAAATTAGGACAATGTTTGGGGACATTTGGAGTCGCCGTGGTGTAGCGGCTAGAGACTCGCCTGCGGATCGGAAGGTCGTGAGTTAATGTTCTTGCGGAGCTGGACTTTTTTTTAAAAATGACCCTGGCAGCTAGGTCGACCCAGCCTTGAGTGAGTACCAGGTTAAGTCCTGGGAAGTAAAGGCGGCTGGCGTGATGTTTACAATATCACCCATCAAGTGCCAATTTGTCTATAAAATATAAGTCTAAACCTATATGCTCAATACATGCCAAGAGGCGTGGTGAAAAAAGGTCCTTGACTTATTGGAGAAATACAGACATACCCCCCCCCCCTTTTTTTTTTTTTTTTTTTTTTTTTGTAAAGCAAACACAGGCTGTCCCAGCCTAAAATGGACATCAGGTCATGTCCTGGAAGGTAAAGGCGACAGGCGCGATGCTGACCAGATCATTCACTGAGTGGGTCTGCAATGCGATCCAAGCACCGTATGACCGATGAAAAGGGGTACTTTACTTTAAACTCTCTACTTAAAAAGCAAACTATTTCCATGTGGGTTGCGCGCCCTATTTTGGGGGAAAATAAGAACAGACCCTCTGGCCCAACAGCATGTCGTAAAAGCAGACTAACTAGGAGTGTTTGCTTCTAAGTCGAGTGCATCTGCCTGGGAGACTTTTTTTTTTCATTTAGATGATCTTGGCTTCTCAAGTAAACCGAGGTCAAATGCTTGATGTGGTCAAGCATGGACAGTGGAACTCCGCACTGTCTGCTGAAGATGAGGACAGAGCGTTTGTAGATATGTCCCGAGTGCTTTTATATCGGTTGCTAGCTGATTGGTCCACTATAAAATATAGGTCTAGCTTCATACGCCCGAAGGTGTGTAAAAGGGCCCTTTTCTTTTATTAAGTCATCATCATCATGTGCCTTGCCGACTGGCGTAGGCGTTCATGCATCTCCACAGATCACGATCCCTGGTTGCCTGGAACAGCTCTCTTGATGATATTCCTCCTTGCCGTCGTTTCAGCTCATCCAGCATCATCTCTCTTGGTCTGCCTCTGCACCTCTTTCCACTGATCTTTTGTAACGATGTTTTCCAATGCCTTACTTACATATGATTACGAATCAAACTGCTGTTCCGCACCCCCCCCCCCCCCCCCCGGGTTGGACTTAAAGTAGACTGGATTCTCTTATAGTGTGACTGAGCCCTGAAAGTGCCAAGCAGTGTGTTATGTGTGACAGGGGCTGGATTTTATCGACGGCATTATGCCAAACTCGCCTAAAATTGTGAAGTGTGAAAAGCATTACTATATTTTGGCCTGTTTGGAGCAGTAATTCTCGTGTGCACCTTTGACATATTGTAAAGTGACAAATAACAGACATCCCTGAAAATATACACAGATGAAAATCACCACCATGGCAAGACAGGAGTGGACAAATTCTACATGAAAGAGAGACAATAGTGCTGTGCAAGAGAGACAATGGTGCTGTGCAAGAGAGACAATGGTGCTGTGCAATGAAGAGAGGAAGATTCAGTTTTACAAATACAAAATTATTAATAATTACAGGGTGTGACCACCTCATTCCGGATGAGCACACAAAGGCAATCTTATTTACTTAAAGTGAATTTGTTCTGCTAACTTATACAAATTAAACCCTTTTTATTCGCTTGTTTGAGAATGGAGGTGGAGGCAGTCTCTGCTTCCTTCCGCTAGCTTGAGAATTAGCTGTACACACTTAACTGACTCACAGAATATGTTGAGAAAGGTGAAAACAGGCATGCTTCGTGCAGAATGGCCAGCATCACTTCAGAGGTCCCGGATAGTTGGCATCCTATGGATGTTTTCTCCAGGTTATGCCGGTGTGCTGGGAAATGAGCGGGTGGATAGACTGGCTGGCTCTGCGCCCCTTGGTAGTAAATTGATGTATTACAAGTAAGATATTTTGAGAGCCCTTTGGCATTGAGTAAACAGTGCGGAGGCGCAGATGCCATGGATCATTACGGTCTGCGAAGAATGGCGCTGCGAGGAGTTACCAGGAGATCTGGTCGACGTTCAACACCCAGGAGAAGGATGAGACGGATATACGATCAGACGGTTACTGGTGCCATCGGAACTGGAACTCTTTTCTTGCTGCTGGAGATCTGGACTGAGCACTTATCGGAGTGTCCCGAGTGCTGTGATGTCGATTCTTAATTCAACATATACGCTTGTATCGTCGAGAAATGATTTACGTCTGCCAAGAAACACATATAAATGCACCATCTGGCGCCGCGTTGACATCAAACCTAGTTAGTATTAGTAACCTAACTAAGAAGGAATAAAACAATCCAAACAGATAAGGAATGTCAGTTAAAGAAAATAAAAACAGATAACGGGGAAAGAAACTGACAGGGCAAGAATGTGAAAGGAAGTGAAACATGGGAATCCGACCATCGGGGAAAGAAATCCAAGAAATACGAAAAGGGAGAACTGTGCGCGTAGAATGTAAGGTAAGCGATTGTTAAGTAGGTCAAAAGGTAATTCACAAAGAATCGAGTTTTGGATGGGAAAAAGGTGGGGGGGGGGGGGAGGGGGGAGGGGGACGGATTCTGGAATCTAATGATAGGCGATGTAAAGTAAGGATGAGAAACACATGGAAGACGGTCTGGAGAAGAAGCAGACGAGAGCCGGATAGGTTGGGGAAAGAGAGGCCTGAGGGGCAAGCTCGTGTGGCAGATTGTATACACGTAACATACACACAGGTGAAAGCAATATGTAAGGGGGAAATTGATCAGAATCTTCTAGTAAGGGCCAACAGTTAATGCCAATAAAGTAATAAGACAGATGGGTACATCAAACATGCAGAGATACGAGATGGCGCAGCGGGGATCGGCCAGGCGATCTCGTTAACACTTAACTGTATTTACTGTCTGTATTTACCACTTTGTGAAAGGGGGGGGGGGGGGGGGTAACCTAGGGGTTCAGAAGCTTGAGGTTTTAATGTCGCACGACAATCCTCCCAGGCCAGGTCTTCTGTTACGTAATCTCTGCAGTGTTGCCACTTTGGATTTTTTTACATCCAGATTTAGATGTTTTCCCTTGCATTTAGTTGGCGTTTTTGACGTTTAGATTGTAGATGTTTTTCTAGATGTTTTTCATTTGGAGTGAATTTATCAAATCTAACCTAAGAAACAATGAAATTTGACCTCTTAAATGCTATCCTGACAATAAAATGCGGCCTGATAAGAGTAGGAAAAGGCTGTTCCACTTATTAACTCCCTGGTTGGATATTACAAGAAATTGGAACAGCTAAAGCATAACAGAGTCATTTTGGATCTGAAGCTTCAACTTCATCATTCAAGCTAAGTTTATCTTGTGGATCTTGTAAGGCAGACTTCAGTAAAGATGAGGACATGATTCAATAGGGTAAGTCATGTCAATTGTTATGTAATTTGTGACTCTTTCCATTCGGATGTTTTTTCTAGATGTTTTCCCCACGCATATTTAGAAGTTTTTAGATATTTTTTACTCCGTTTTGGATGTTTTTTATCAAAGAAAAGTGGCAACACTGAATCGCTGTCTTGTTCTTTTGTTGTCTCACTGATAGCAGGTTGTAGCCCAGTGGCGGGGTTTTCTGTATTTGGCTTGGGCTTCTCGGGTGGCTTGGGTGATTGATTTGTTCACCTTTTTACAGATCTGAGCCAGCACTGAACACTCACAGGAAAGGTAGGACTGACATGTAATCAAACTTCTAGTGGTAGAATAGGCCCGAGGGTTACAGTTTTAAATCCATATAGAACCTGATTTTTTCTTTCTTTCAAAAATAACCTTGGCTCCAAGCTCAATTACAATGGGTAACCGCTAAAGTCAGGGAAAGTAAAGGCGGCCGACGTTATTTTTGCCACATTGCCCACCGAGTAATGTTAAGTTTATAAAATATTTGGCTAACACTGTGTGCAACCATGAAGTCCATTGCGTCTGGCCGTCAAATGTGGAGGAAGTTGATTAGACAGTCAAAAACAGATGGTGACACGAGAATATGTCTGATTATAATATCGGTTCATTAAAAAATAACCTTAAGGTATGTGACTACAGATAGATAGGCAGATCGGTAGTGCTTTGCTGGAAATTTTTTTTTTTTAAATCTTCATATTCAACCAGCATCAACGAAGGGTGAGCTTTCGGTTATAACTGTGACTAGGTTATGTGCGCCATATAAAATGGCTTAGACACAACCGGCTCCAGCTGACGGGCCGTGCTGCTGACGTCATCATTTCGGGCTAACGATGCGTGAACGCAGCGGTTCTCAAACTGGGTGCCGAGGCACCTCGGGGTGCCGTGTGCGTTACCAAAGGTGCCGCGGCAATAATCAAGAAAAGTCGGCTGACAATTGTGAAATTATTAAAAAAGGCATGTAGATACTTAAAATTTAAGCTGTCTTCTCTCGCCACTGTCAAAAAAACAGTTTATTTCTCGTTAGCCCGACCCGGTGACGTCATCAGCATGGCCCATCAGCTAGAGCTTGTCGTGGCTTAGCACTGCTGCTCCTTACCAAGTATCCCCGAAAAAAGATTCTTGCAGTGTTGATGCGATCTAAAGAGACAGACCCAAATATTATCCTGACCGGCGACGAAGTCGTCTACCAGCCAGCATATGGGCTATCCGATCCGGTCGCCCATGTGTGTGACTATTCCGGTGTAAACAGAAGATACACAATTGTGTGTTCGTATGTGCATGCGTGAGTGTGTACGTCTTTGTATGTGTGTGTACATATTTGTATGTGTGTGTGTACGTCTTTGTATGTGTGTGTGTGTGGGGGGGGGGGTGAGACACACTATCCATTGGGGCAGATGGTGACGATTGCTATAATGGCACTTCTTCTTCGCCGCGTTCAACGGCTAGTTTTGGTTGTTCGTCCCATTTCTGGACTTTAGTCTTGTTTCTGAACCTGAGTTTTCGAGCACATCCGTTTACAGATCTGGCTTTTTAGTGTGCAGACTGTTTGCTTCTTCGCCTCTCATGCAGATGCACTTGGACTTCGACGGCAAAATGTTTAATTAGTCGAATCTTACGACATGGTTGTCAGGAAGGAAGGGGATTTATTCCTCTTCTTCGCATAATGGGAGCCCTGGGATGGTCAAGGCACGACCGGCTCCAGGTGATAGGCCGTGCTGCTGACGTCACTGCGTCGGGCTAACGATGCGTTAACGCAGCGGTTCTCAAACTGGTTGTCCGCGCACCCCGTGGTGCCTTGAGTGTATGCCATGGGTGCAGCGGCAGTAATCAAGAAAAAAATAGGCAAAAAATTTGGAAATTATTAAAGAAGACGTACAGATTCTTAAAAGTTAAAATTCAAATTGTCCTCCCTCGCCACTGTCGAAAATAGTTAATTTATTGTTTGAGAACCGCTGCTTTAACGCTTGGGTAGCCCGACCCGGTGACGTCAGCAGCATGGCCCGGTCGTGGTCAAGGAGATGACGATCATTGTGTAGTGATGATGCTGTTGCTACTGCTAGTGGTAATGATGGTGACAATGACTGCAGTGCTGGTGTTGGGGTCGATACTGATTGTAGCGATGATGGTGATGAGGTGACTGTTACGGTGGTGGTCGTGATGATGATACTGACTGTAGCGATGATAATGTGACTGTGAATGAAATGATGATGATGCTGACAATGATACAGTTAGTGATGATGATTTTTTTTTTCCCTCGCAAGGATCGACTTCATTGCACCTGGTTTTATGACAGATGACTCCGTCTCTCTCCGCGGATCTGCTATCCGCCTGCCGAGAGCGTCGCATAAAGCACGAACGCCGAAATTCCGGTGTGATTTCCAGGATCTCCATAAAAACTGCATCCGTGAACTGAATAACGCAGCTGTAAAACAAACCCAGGAACTTCGGAGAGAGCATAAGCAAACGGCTTGACCACTTTTGTAGTAGCCTTGGGTTCTTAATACGTTAGTCTCCCCACCGAATTTAGGTCAACTCCATTGATAATTTTGTTGGACTAATCTACCGTGGTCGAGGTTATGGGTGTCGCGGTCTCTTGTTGTCTGGCATTTACGTCTTCATTTCGAGAAAGAGACAGCCTGTGACATAGGTGTCGCCACTTTCTAGGGGAAGTTGTGTGTTAGACCCAGTATCTAAATGTTTTTGTAGTGTTAAAAACTCTGGCATGGTGAAATATACAAAACGCGATATCATCGCCAGTGCGGAATAGCCCCGTGACCTTGTGTGTAAGTCGGATCGTTCGAGGCCGACCTATCAGAGGTGAGGTAGGCTGGAGATCGACCAATCAGAAGCGAGCTAGTGTGTATCTGTGTGTGAATGGGGAGATAACTGCTGTTAGACCTGACAATGCTGGATGATCTGATGATTATGATAGACGGTTCAGTGTACAGCTGTATTTCATCTCCGAAGCGAAATGGTCAAGCCATATGCCTCTTACTGTGAAGGTTGTGAGTTCGTTTCACGGCTGCGTTGTGTGGTTCACCGGTGCAATTTTTACGGCGTATCTGGAGTCGTCACCGGAGCTACAAAGCTCGTGGTTTCTGCGACGGTCTAGGCAAGAGGCTAGCTGTTCTGCAGAAAGCGACTGGAACCTTCAGAGATTAAACCCAATTTAATGAAGTCGACCCTCTCGACCTTAACTCTACATTCTCTATCCAAAAGTGGGTGCGTCGGTGTCGGTGGATTGGACGATGCCAACGCGCGATTTGCTATCAGACGCTGACAGTGGTATGGAGCGCGGACTGTTCATAGGCAATGTCAAACTACTGAACATAAAATTTCATAGTTAAAAAAAAAACGTAAAATGCTGGAGTTCGTTACTGAAAGGATACGTAACTATTTTTAAACTTTAAGTGAGTGCAATACTACCAACACTTCACGAGCAGAAAACAACTACTACTGCATTCTCAGTAAGGTGAAAGACAGACAGCAACGTAAAACGCAAACAAACCACTTGAATGACTCACACAAACTTAAGTGCTTCTGTGTGCGAACTTTGAAGTCTCAACTTAGTTGCCAGGCATTTGTGGAATCAGTTAACGCCTTTTCCGTGTGGTCGACAACAAATGTCTTTAATTACCATCAGTATGTGCCGCGTCGCACTGTGTCTGTGTATGGTATCATGGTTCGTCACCTCATACTATCTCAAGAATTGTGACGCTGGTCAGTACAAATGGGTCAAACACGCAGATTTCCCTTTCAGAGCTGGACAATTTCATTTTCCAGACACGAAGACGAATCTTCAAGTCAGTCAGCCAGTCAGCCAGCTATCCAGACATGCAGACAGACAGACAGACAGACAGACAGACAGACAGACAGACAGACAGACAGACAGACAGACAGACAGACAGACAGACAGACAGACAGACAGACAGACAGACAGACAGACAGACAGACAGACAGACAGACAGACAGACAGACAGACAGACGGACGGACGGACGGACGGACGGACGGACAGACAGACAGACAGACAGACAGACAGACAGACAGACAGACAGACAGACAGACAGACAGACAGACAGACAGACAGACAGACAGACAGACAGACAGACAGACAGACAGACAGACAGTTTAGTTAGTTTGGTTGGTTGGTTGGTTGGTTGGTTGGTTGGTTGGTTGGTTGGTTGGTCCATAACCACTCGGATCTCATATTCAGTATGTCCATCAGCGTGTGGCTAGTGATAACACCAGTTCTATGTTGACTTACTATTTTTCTTTGGCTGCCTGTACTGTGTTTTTCATTTGAAAAATAACATGTGCAAGAATGTGTGAACCAGGAATGAAGTGTGGATCCGGCAAGTAGGGAAGGGAAAGATATGTGTATAATCAGTGTGCTACGGGAACAGTTAACATCTACACCTTAAGACATTTGCTGCGGGAGACGGAGTATCAGTCAGGTTGCCAGATAAAAAACTTCATTTTATGCCAAACCATCACCCAAACTATGCCAGAAAATTGCCAAATAAAGTGTAACATTGTACTCACTTCACGTCAAAAGCTCTAGATTGAATTCTTCACTGTCATCCTCACTGGAACCAGTGGAAGATGCAACATAAACCGTTTCGGATGTAAAATCTGTAAGCATTTTCTCAGATGGAATGAAGTCTTTGCAACATTTCTTTGATATCAATAGTTCTGCTCTTATTCTGACAACTGCATCAAGAAAATCCAGTTGTATTTTGTTTCTTGCTTTTGATTTAGTTGAAGTAACAAGAGAGAATATTCTCAACTACAGCATTGCTGACGTGCACTATTAAGCAAGTAAGGGCGAAAGTGGCCAACTCTTCAAATGCCTGGTGTCGAAGCATGCCTATATCAAAAATCTTCCCTGTTTGTAGGTAGACAATCCTTCTTAAATGTAGCTTCTTCTTTCCAGTTGACAACAATCAGTTTTCTGCCAGGTGTAAAAATGGTAGCTCTGAAAACTGTGTCCTTGATATTTGCTTTAAAACGGCCAAAGGGCTTAATTTTGACAGATTTTGAAAAATATTCTCGGTGGCAAGTCTACGTGTAATTTGATTGAGAGCTTCCTCTAGCACAGACATGCATCTTTCTTTAACAATGTTTATTTCTATCTGAACTTCAGTCCTGTTATTCTTCTGTAGGAACGCATCACATTCCGTTAGGAATTTAAAACCAAAGTTAACGTGATGAATATTTTGTTATGCTCATTGACGTCATACAGTCTGTTCTTAAGACTTTTCTGGTGCATGGACAATTCTTGGTGTAGTTCATGAGGATCAGCTTTTGTTTGTTGAAAGACTGTTCAGTCTTTCAAATTCTTGTACAATTGGTGTCGCAAAGACAAAGTACAAATAATTATTATGGTATAACAGCATTTCCTTTAAGAATCTTATTTATATTTTGTGTCAAACGTTGTCTGTGCTAATTCAGCACATATGAAATAAGCTTTCAATTCTTTCCAGTTCACCAACATATTAAACATAATCTTTCTACGCACAAGCCACCTAGTAGATGACAGTTTCTCAAATGGAAGAGGAGCAGTTCGTTCTGATTCAGACTCCGTAGATGTGTTCATCACTCTAAACAGTTCTGTAAAGGCTTCTCATCCTAAATCACTATGACAAAGCCAATGAGGTATTTCTGACAGTAAGAAACCAATATTTGATGGCAGCTTGGCAATTGCACTACAAATGCAGAGTGCTAGTGAATGGCAGATACATCTGAGCTGTACACAAAAAGGAGACACATCTTTAATTCTGGACCATACAGAGTTCTTGCACCCGACCATGTTTGAAGCGCCATCTGACGCAAACCCCATGCAATTTGTAAGACTCTGACCACACCTTTTATTTCCTTATCAATCAAAAGTTTTCTCCTGTAGCCACTTGCAAGGAAATTAAAGCAGGAAATCCAGTAAATATTTCATTTTTCATGTGACTGAAAAAACTAAATACAATGCACAAATACTTTTGAGTGGAAACGTCAGTAGACTCATCTATAATGATGGCATATTTCTTGTTCCGAAAATCACCAATAAGATCATCCTTAAGTGCAGACGATATAATATTTTTTTATTAAGCATAAACATTTAGTTCTATGTATGCAACTATATGTGCTTTAATGTACTCCCCTGACCATGCGCTCTCATGATTTCACTTAGATGATCAATTGTGCGTATTGCACAATGGCAGGTCATGCTTACAGCAAGCTGCAACTCTGCTGCTTTAACTTTATCATTACTTTGCCTAGGAGTTATTGTTGTAATAAGCTGTGACTGGCTTTTTTGACGGAGTTTTTATCCAGTGTTTTTCGGATTTTTCATGATTTGAAATGCTAGTAATTATTGGTGCAACAGTGAACTGCCACAGTTTACAATATGCTGCCTCTGGTCCGTCTGAAGATCTTTTGAGCCATGAGTATGTTTTCTCCCAATTACTATTATACTTGCGATTGCTGTCATAAGTTGCTTTCCATTTTTTGAATGACGTGGCCATTGGTAAAAGTAATAAAATCTATCACATAAAGAACTAGGTCTATATCATATCTGTTTTCTGTCCTCAAGTAGTTTCTGAATAGTCTGAATCACTTGGTATCAGTGGTGGTTTTTCGTTTTATATCTCGCATTTATTCTAGTAAATTAACAAAAATTACAGAGGTTTATAGCAGTCAGGATCCGTTTAGGAAGACAACAAAACAATAAGAAATGGCGCGAATCTCCGTTAGTCCGTACCAGGACATCACAACAAAATCAAACTGAAATAAAGATTTTAACTGTAGGTCTACATTGCTTTTAGTAAATTTGCGTGTTTATAATAGAGGAACCATGAAGAATATGTAAGCACATCTTGATAAGAAATGCCAGGAAAAACCCGAATATGCCAGTTCATTATCTTATGCCAGTTCAATTTCAAATATGCCAGATTTGTGGAATCTGGCATAAAAAATGCCAATATGGCAACCCTGGTATCAGTAATCGTTTGTAGCAATACCTTTTTTTTTTTTTTTTAGGCGGAGCGTCTTTAATTTTCATTCACGACATTTGATAATACACAGTAGATTAATTTAAACCTTTCTAGGACATCCGCCCCATTTCTATTTTATTCTGAAAATTAAGAGGTGTGGCAGCTTGCCAGGCTTGCCACATCCTCCCCTCGACAAATATACTGCGAAAAAAAAATCGAAATCACCATCTGACTGACTTTCGACCCCACCAGGACATCACACAAGCGATAAACACCCGATGACACAAAGTGCCATCATGTGGATGAGGATCACCGTGGAGAGGTCCCAGAAACCGCGTTCAGACAATTGGCCATATTTATGGCCTGCCTATATTGCGGCCCCTGGCAAAAGCCAGAGTGGGGCTTCAAATAACAAAAAATTACATCCTGAAAAGGGCGTAAGAATAGTACGAAAATCACCATCGTTAAATTTATGATATAATATTTTTGTTTCTGGTTTAAACGATGGTGAAGAAGCGTTGGGAGGGGCAGAGGTGGGGGTTTGCGGGTGAGGTGCTTTTTCTATTTGCCTGTTTTGGCAGGTATATCAGGATTTACTCTCACAACATGGCCAAGCCATGTCCATCTTCTCTTGGTTATCATAATGTCTAGAGTTGAACGTCAAGAAGGGTGGTCAAATGTTTTCGGCCTGATCATCTAACGGTGTAGACTGAAGGGTAAGTAAGCAGACCCCCCCCCCCCCCCCCCCCCCCCCATCCCCCTTTTCCCTCCAAGAATCTGGACTGTTCGATTAACACCTAAAGTTCGGCATTCAAAAATGTTAGTTAAACACTTTGATCATGGAGAAAAAAAACTAAAAAACCGAGCAAATCGTCTTCCGATGTCCTTTTTTTTCGTCACCGCAATAAGGTTCTGGCCATGGTTTTTTTTTTTTTTTTAAATAAATCGTGTGTGTTTAAATCGTGTAGTTTTTGCGTGCTTTGCTTTGTAGATATTTGTGTACGTGTTTTATTACAAATGTTGCCGTTTGTTAGTATAATGTGTGTTTGCGCAAAAAATCTTTTCACATATAGAAATTATGCATGGCATTATAAATACAAACATATTTTTTACAGTTTCTTACTGAAAGTTTAATTACTTGATATGTATACTAATTAAGTATAGCATATTTAACAAAATGATCTTTACAGTTACTGACTGTACATTGAAGTGTGTTGCACACTGAACTGAAAATTAAAATCAAATGAGGTGTTTTTATCAAATCGAGGCATAGCTACCTACTGAGTCAACCACAGTCGAATCACTATGGACTGAGGGGAGCACTGACCTACGAACTGGGATAAGTGATCTCTTATTCATATACATGCTCTCTTCCCACAGCTCCTAGTGATTCCTATGATGAACTCATGTAATATCCAAGAACTACATCTGGCTGCTTTAACATCTGGGTTGTGTCATTGATTCCTGAACTCCATTCATTGAACACTCTTGATTATCTATTCATTTATATTTGTACTTATATTGAACTTATTACATGCAGAAATATCATGGCTGACTTGGGTGTCCCTGTTTCACTATTCTAACTGTCTAGCTTTTATGTTTGTGTGAGTAATAAGTATAATCTGTTTTAACATGTCTATGATAGTATACTATCATAACCTGGGGGCTACCTTTTTATAGTAGAGGGGTTGTCCAGCCAAGTGTGCCCAGGAATATAATATATTTTGTAGTGCCAAAGCTTGAGTTGCCCTACTCCTGAAATAATTTGAGCGTATATTGGCCACGGGATATCCCTTAGACCAATACGAGCCAACGACTTAACATTATTATTTCACAACTCTTAAGGCATGTTTTAAAAAGTTAACTGCAAGTCACCATCCTCTTTAGAAGAAAGAATTCTTCATTAAAGGTAAGATACTTTATAGGTGGGCTGGTGACAAGTATACAGAACACAGTCAGCTGGTGGTACCCAAAACATGTAGACAGCAGATTCTCCAGATGGGACACACTATAGCCTACAGTGCCCACATGGGAATTCATGCAACGACACAACGCATTGCTTGTCATTACTTTTAGCCAGGTATGTCAGCAGATATCATGCGTTATGTCAAATCCTGTCCGGAGTGTCAGAAGGTGGCACCGAAGGGCAGGAATGCACCAGTCGGATTGGGGGAAACTCCTGTCACCTCCACACCTTTTGAGAGGGTGGCGGTCGATCTGGTGGGACCACTTCCTCTCACAAAGAAGAAGAATGCTTAGATCTTGACCATGGTAGACTATTATTCGGCTTGACCGGAGGCTATCGCTCTTCTGAAGATCGAACCTCTTTTGGTCTGAATTTCTTGTAGTCTTTTTAATGTTGCCGAGTCAACGTCGTCTCCAGAATCTCGCCCTGCTCTTCAAGAGCTCTGGGAACATCGGCTTGCCTTGAACCTACCATGACCCTACCAGCAAGCCAATCCGCTCGTACATTCCCTCTAACAGCCCAGAGGGCCCTGGTACAAAAATGAAACATTCTTTATGACTAACTTTATCAGTCAGACTGAGAGATTGTAAACAAGTTAGGGTGGCAGCTAAGCTGATGTTGGCTTTACAAAATTATGCTCCACAGAGGGCAATGAAGCAACAAGCCCTTAGCACAGACAGATTATCGCTGCAATAATCTGTAGATGACAAATGCCTTAACCCCTTTTTAGACTCATTTCTATTTGTTCACATTTTCACAAATCTACTGGAATTTACTCCCTTTTAAATAGAAAGGTGCCTGTCTGGATTTCGGGGTCCCACTGGGGTGGGTGGACAGACCCCTCTCCCTGCCACCCAACAAGCATGTCGTAACGGGTAACCAATTAGGAGTGTTTTCTTCAATCTGCCTGAGAGGGAAGAACCAACAGCATGCATATAAAATATCTAGATCTTTAAAATGGATGTGCACACACACAAAATACAAATTTTAGAACAAGACCCCCCCCCTCCCAACCCTCTCTCTCTTATACAAAGAAAGAGAGAGAGAAAGAGAGAAGGAAAATGTGAGCACCCAACACAAGTTCTGGAACAAGGCTTAAGCCCAGAAGTTGAAGAAAAGACAGAACTACAGCACTAATAATAATAATAATAATAATATAATAATAATAATAATAATAATAAGCAGAAGCAGAAGAAGCAGAAGCAGAAGAAGAAGAAGAAGAAGAAAAAGAAAAAGAAGAAGAAGAAGAAGAAGAAGAAGTAGGAAGGAAGGAAGAAAGGAAGGAAGGAAGGAAGGAAGGAAGGAAGGAAGGAAGGAAGGAAGGAAGGAAGGAAGGAAGGAAGGAAGGAAGGAAGGAAGGAAGGAAGGAAGGAAGGAAGGAAGGAAGGAAGAAATAAAGAAGAAATAAGGTAAAGAATGTAGGTAGCAAGACAGACACACAGAGGGAAAGAGAAATGTGGATGGGAGAGAGAGAGGAGACATA
>CAJHNH020001898.1:0-137955 GCA_905116865.2 Candidula unifasciata | reverse complement strand
ACACAAAAAAGGGGCCCAACTTAAACACAGAAACACACCACCCCAAATTCATCCGAAACATAAGGGGCCCCCAAACGTATACATTCGCAGACCACACGAAAGATAACAAGCCCCAAAAACATATTTCAAATGTAGTAAAATTAAACAGGGACTCACATACATAAAAATCCCACGCGCCCCTTTGCGCGCGAAAACGTACATATCAACACCCCTTTTTTAAAAATAAATTGAAAATTTAAAATTTTGGGTAACGGGACGCTCCACCCCCCTCACCCAACCCCCCCATTTGGCAATAAACGGGAGGGCCACATCCATTCACCCAAGCCTTTGGCACTACAAGGGCACATCACTCCCCTTTGCCATTTTTGGCCCTGACGACGCACACCCACTCGCCCACGCTAGTTGGCACTACACCCACACTCACAGGCCCACCCCCAGTTGGCACATAACAGCCCGCCCACTTATGCCCCCCGGGTTGGGCCACATGATAGACCACCCCCCATTAAACCCAGGGCATTTGGGCCCAGGGCCGACGAAACCCCCTCACCCCACCCATTTGGGCCAGGGAACAGCGCTCCCCCGGCATTTGGGCCCACTTTAACAAAAGCACACCACTGGCCCACGCCATTTTGGCACATGAAAAGACCCCCCCAAAATTTGGCACTCCCTTCCCCAAAAGTTCCGGCCCCCCCCAAATTGGACAAGACGCACACCACTGGCCCACACCATTTTGGACATGAAAGACGCACACCACGGGGCCTTTAACCAAACCAAAGGGGGCCCCCGGGGGGGGACCCGGGGGGGGGGAGGGGGCCACACTCCCACGGGGCACCACCCAAGGGGGGGCCGGGGGGGAAAGGGGACGGCCACTAACGGGGGTCACGCCCAGGGTGGCCCGGGGACGGAACGGCCCCCCATTTACGGGGCCCCCAAGGGGGGGGCCCCAGGTTGGCACATAAACAGACCCACTCAGGGCCCAACCCCATTTGGCAAATGAAAAGAGCAAAATAACTGGTCCTCGCCATTTGGGAAAAATGACAGAGAAAAATTTAAATGGCCCCACCCCAGTTGGAACTTGCAAAAGGCAAAACTTAATGATCCACGCCATTTGGCACTTTACAGACGCACCCACGGGCCCCACGCATTTTGGCACGCAGACGCACCCCCAATTACCCACCCATTTGGCAAAATGAAAGACGCACACTAACTTACCCAGGGCCATTGGGAAAAATGACAGACCCCACACACTCCCCCAAAACCATTTGGCCATACAGACGCACCCCACTCCCCCATCCCATTGGGCCCTCATGACTGGGGAAAACACGGGAAAAATATTTCGGTCCGGAAGAGTTAATTCCCAATTTTTTAGTTAAAAAAATTTGCCCCACGTAAAATAAATATATTTAAATAGCCCAAAAAGGGGGAAAAAAAGGTACGAAGGGGGGCACAAATTTTTAGGGACGTTTTGTGGGTTACTAGGAATCAAATTTTCTTCACAACACAGAACAAATTGCCACCCTTACCATGGGCCAAAAACCCCACAATAATAAACCTTAAAACGATTTCAGGTGAGATTTATAATGGGGGGGGTGCTGGACCCCCATAAGCCTTAGCTGATCCAAAATTTTTTATTGAGATCCTACTTTTTCTATATTCTACCATTGAAAAATATTGAAAATTTCATAAACCTTGATACTTGCCCGTTGGAAAATTTCCAGTCCTTACCTATTTGACTTTTTTTAAAAAGGAAACTTTTCCCTCCGTTGGGACTATGAAAATAGCAAACCCTTTTTTCCCTTTCTTTTCATTTATATTCATTCGGCCCTACTTGCTTTAAAGATCTTATAGTAAAACCTGATCCTGTCCCAATTTTATAAATCATTTGGGGTTATACTTTAAAATTTTTTATGTCATTATTTTAGGAAATACATGTTTTGAGTAAAAGTCGTCAGCTTTGGGGGCAATCGGGGGCCTAATGTTTTTAAAAGCCCAAAGTGGTCCCCTAGGTTTGATGTGGTCAACACACCCTCCCCGCCTTACTTTCCCATTACTATACCTGGTGTCCGTTAAGGCGAAGTCAAACCGGGGTTTTTGGGACCGAACTAATAACGTCCAATCCGCGGCGAAGGGGTGCCCTTTTTAAATTTAGTCAAGTTTTATTGATCGTCCCCAAAATTTTAAAGGGGGGTTTAAAACCAAAAAATTTTAAAATAGGGGGAGATGTAATTTTGATTTACTTGTGGGGAAAGACAACAATGAACCTTGTTCTTTCTTGTTACTACTCTAAAAAAACACCACAGACACCGAAAACACCCCACCCGTCCAGATGTGTCGCCCTAATCTAAAACACGGGGCTAAATGTGTACCCGCGGGTTTTTCCCGTGTTACCGTAGTCCTCCTGCCTTTTTAAACCAGAGGCCCAAAAACCCCGGGTTTTCCCGTGTCCGGGCCTTCCTGTTTACCGGGAAGGCCCCAAAAATCCCGTTTTACCGTAGTCCCCCCTCCCGGGTTTACCAGGGGGCCAAAACCCCGTGCTCCCGTATTAAAAGTCTGCCTTTTTTAAAGGGGACCATAATCCCGTTTTCCCCGTTTTATGTTTAGGGCCTTTTTCCCTGTGGATTTGAACCACCACCCCGGTTCCCTTTTGGATGTGAGTGCCATTCCTGTTACCTTGTAAATTTGGGGAAACCCGGGCGGTATAGAATAAAAACCCCGGATTTTTACAGTTTGAATTTTCCAGTTAGGCGGGTATAACAGTCGCACCCAAGAATTTTTGTACTTTCCTCCCGGGAAAAGCTGCATTTTGGACAAAATCCCTTATATCGTAAAGCTGAGTGTTACTAAATTTTTGTAAAAATTTAAATTTTGGTGCCCTGAGGGTTTCTTTATTTTTTTTTCTCTTTTTAATTTGAAAATTTTTTGAATTAAATTTAATCATTTTTTTAAATCAATACATTTTTGGTTTTAAAAATTTTCCATTTACGTTTTCATCGTATCAAATTTACTTCTTCGGTAGCAAAAGATTTTTCTTTTGAAATTTTTATTTGAGTTTAAATTTACAAGTTTTGACTTTGGTGGTTTTCTGGAATTTCTTTAGGACATTTTCGGGATTCACCCTATTCTTTAACTTTCCTGTATTCTCCTTCCTCTATTTTCCAGAAACTCAGGGACCGTTATAATTCCCCTATACGTATTTCATTTCGAGCCCTTGTAAGTTAATTTGGAAGGATATAGAGGGAATATTGATCAAATCCAGGCGACGATAGATTCCGCCAAAAAAAAGTAGGTTTGATTACCAATTGGGGTCTCTTACTCCGGGAATTTATTTTCAATAGTTTAGGTCATTAAAAGTATCATTAATAAGAAATATGGTATAGAAATTGAAAGGTAAAAAAAAAAAAAAAATATTAGCCAAAAATTAACTTTTCAGGGAAAATCATATAATAACTTTACACCTTGTGTTAATTTGAATTGGTGTTTGCGTGTGGTTCTTTTTAAGTCATATTCTGCAGGTAAAATGGGCAACAAGACCCTCACTTATGGAGATGGGCGGAGCTGGGGAAAACTCTTGTTATGCTGGGCGAAGAATTAAAGGGCATATCTTCAAGAGATACAACGAGAATGGCGACAGGAGGACCGTGAAAGGCGTCAAGAGGAGAAAGAGCGAGAGGATGAGAGAAAGAGTTGAACGTTTGCAACAAGAGGAGAGAGAAGAGCTGAACGTTTGCAACAAGAGGAGAGAGAAAGACAAGAACGCATCAGACTAGCTGAGATAGCTGCTGAGAAAGAACGAGAGATGAGAGCTCATGAACTCCGTCTCAGAGAGCTTGACTTCCCAATCTTCAGTCTACCTCTAGTACCGCAGTTAATGCGCAATCTTCTACATCTGAGCACATTCTTTTGGCCATCCTCACCTTCTTTGGGCCGATGTCCTTTTCCTTTTCCGCAGTTTAATGAACGCGAGGATAGAATGGATGTGTTTTTGGAAAAATTTTTCGAAACGTTGCTAGGTCTTATTTGTTGGATAAAGAGAAGTCGGTGTCTGAAACTTTCACTGTCTTTAAGAGGTCCTTCTAATGAATGTTATTTTCGAGATTGCCTCCTGGTCAAGAGACCAACTTCGAGTTCTTGAAAATTCTTTGCTGAATGAGATATGAGTTGGACGGCGCTCTGCATATCGTAACAAATTTCGTTAATGGCCCGTAAAAGAGAGCCGGGAGAAACCCATTTCTCAATTCTTTTCAAAGAATTAAATCTTATCTGCTGAAATGGCAGAGCTTAGCATCATTTACCCAGACCTATGAAGATCTAGAGAAATGATATTGGCTGAACAGCTAAAAGATTCCATGTCAAAACCTCTCAAACCTTCCTGACTGAGAATGGTGCGGAAAGAATTGCGGGACCTATTAAAGCTGGCTGAGAGATTTGATTTGGCACACCCTGAACAGGTGGGCGCCCAGGGCAAAGATGCACCTTTCAAAATCCCCTCCCAAATTTACCCCCTCCCCCACCAAACAGAAACCAAACAGAACGTAACACAACATAGGGAAACCTGAATTTTTCGTAATGGTAAGTTTCAATAACACCAAACAAACATAACAACCCACCAATCATAGTGTTTACCATCCACAAGATAATCGAAGGGGTGACGGTCGTGGGTCGCAATCGTCAGAAGTGGAGGGGCCGGGCCCCCCTTTTTTTACTGTAAAAGTATTGTCGACTGAATACACATTAATACAGCCCACCAGACTGCCGAAAGAAAACCCCCCTCAACTCTGCGCCCGCCCTCCTGTTTAACTAAATGATAAACGAGTAAAATACCAGGATGGAACTCTCATGATGGGGAGAGACCATCCTGTTGTTGGATACCATTCTTTTTGAACGGCAGAGAAGTAACCTGCCATGTTTTTTTTGATACGGGTCCTGTTTATTCGATGCCCTTGGTTTTCTAACCGAACACTCGTTTGACCCAAACGCAGTACACTGGGGAATTTATAGAGATTCAGACTTGCTGCACAGGAGTCCCCCCCTGAAGACATTAAGATTACCTCTTGCCAAGGTAAAAACCATTGACCTGCAGGGGGCATATGTAAAAGTGGCTAATTATTGTTGGGGTTGTCCTCCCTAACCCAATTTTTACCCGTTTTTTACTAGGGATGCAAATATTTGTATCTTTTGCAAGTTCCAAAGACACGCCTCCTGCTAATTGGGGCCATGGATACCCGGTCATCAACTCAAAGCCAAATCCATCAGCAGTATCTGATCAAGAGAACCCCAGAATCCCTTTTACCGAAGGACATAAGTGCTGCGCAAAGCAACAGGACCTCATCATTAAAGTCCTGCTTCCGGAAGTTGCCTTATGCCCCATCAACCTCCTGAAAGAGGAGACTTCTATATGAAAGAAAAAATTTATTGTAACCCGGAGAGCAAAGGATAGCAGAAACGAGAGTATGATGCCAACTCGTTTTGTTATTCCCCCTTGCCCTACCGGAAAACTATCCTCCATATGGGGAACACACACATAGCATATAGTGGGCCATATGGGGATAAGCGGGAAACTTCCCAAAGAATTTCCCCTGCCCATTATTATTGGCCAGGAAATGTCCGGGGGACCATTAAGAGATATGTACGCTCGTGTCCAGAGTGTCAAAAGATTTTCACCGAGACACTCAAACCCAACCCGCCCGGTAACCCCGGTGAAAACAAGTGCCTATTATGCATGAAAAAACCTTTCCAGAGAGTAGCGCGGTCGACATCATTAATGGACCTCTGCCTCGGACGAGGAAGAGGAATGCCGGGGTGGTGGTGGATATCCTAACATTAGTGCGATACCTGCACAATGTGGTCAGAGGCCCTACCGTTACCCAGTATTGAAAATTCCAAAAACAAACAGGTGGGCTAATGCCCTTGTGGCTATTTTTTACACGTTTAGGGTTTCCTCACCAAATCCTGACGGACAACGGCTCCCAGTTTTTTTCGGGGAAAAGTAATGGAAGAAAAGTCTTCCGCATTTTTCACAAACCAACACATATACATACCAGTCCATATCACCCCACAATCTAATGGGACTGTTGAAAAAATTTAACGGTACCCTCATGACCATTCTGAGGAAGTTGGCCCAATACGAAAAAAACCGGATATTGTGGGATGGAGTACCTCCCCCAGCAGCCTTATTTGCATACAGAGAGGTACCCCACTCTTCCACAGGTTTACCCTCCAGCAACTCTGTTGTTTGTTTTGGCCGACCCATTAAAGGGCCTTTGGAAGGCTCTTTTGCATTCATGACTCAAGACTCAGTAGATTGAAACTGTAGTCACTGCCTCAAAAATACGTTGAGGAGTTAAAGCAAAAAAACTTCACCTCGGGTGGGAATTGGCAGCCAATAATTCTGGAAAAAGGCCCGAGCAAAAACAGGCTGCCTGTTATAACAAGAGAGCGGAAGGGAAACGTTCTCTGAACGTGGAGACAAAGTTTTTTGCTACTGCTACCCCAGGGAAGAAATAAGTTGGAAATTTGGTTGATGGGACCATACTCGGTAGTGGAGAAGGTTTCCCGAACCAATTATAAGATATCTATTAGAGGAAAGACCTCGGGTGTATCATATAAATCTTCTCAGGAAGTATACTGAGGGGAACACCGAGTTGGGGCCCCGCAACTTTGTTAGCTATGTCAGTGGCTACAGAAATAGAGGGAGGTGGAGAGACATGGGGAGCAGAATACCCCTTAAAACCACAAGAATCCATTGACGATGTTGTGGTAAATCCCTCCTTAACCCCTGAGCAAAAAACAAGCTATTAATCGGGTTCTACTCAAAACACAGTAATGTTTTGACGGATAAACCGGGTTTGACTAATTTGATTGAGTACGATATGAAAAACTCAAAAGTTCAGAACTATTCGTCAAAAGCCCTACACTATTCCGTTTGCAAAAGGAAACGGCTTTGAGGGAAGAGATACAAACCTACTCAAAAGAAGGTATTATATATCTCCATCGGAAATCCCCGTATAGTGGGCAGGAGTTGTCCTTGTTACGAAAGCCAAGTGGAGGAAACATCGCTTTGTGTATTGACTACAGGCAACTTAAACAGGATGATACTGAGTTTCAACCCGAACCCCTTACCAGATCAGACAAACAACTGTTCGCAAAATTAAGCGGAGCAAAGTTTTTTTTCAAAGAATGGACCCTTAGTAAAGGGTACTATCAAATACCAGTAAGGCCTGACATACGTCCATATTTGGGTTTTAGCACGTCTGAAGGACAATTACGAGTTTCAACGTCGTTCCATTTGGGCTTTGTAATGCTCCCTACAGTGTTTCACTAGGATGATGAGGAGGCTGCTTGATCCTCTTAAGGATTCCTCCATTTGTCATTTCATGGATGATATCTTGATCGCCTCAAAAACTTTTAATCAGCATGTAGAAACCCTTGACAAAATTCTCACACGTTTAAATGACGTCGGTTTAACTGCAAGACCCTCAAAGTGTCATCTTGCCTTTCCGACCCTAGATTTTTTGGGACACACCATTGGGAACGGATATATGTATCCGGAGAAAAAGAATGTGGAAAAACTTCTTAAGGCACCTAGACCCACTACCAAGAAAGAAGTTAGATCTTTTGTATCACTATGTGGATACTATCAAAAATTTATCAGAGATTTTAATAGCATTGCTGGTCCTTTAACTAATGCTACTAGAAAAGGAGCTCCAGAGAAAATTATGTGGACACCAGAATGCGAAACAGCATACTGTTTGTTGAAAGATCGGCTTACGAATAAACCTATTTTACAGTTACCTGACATCAGTAAAAAGTTCACATTAAGAACTGACGCGAGTGGAATAGGGTTAGGAGCTACGTTACTTCAGGAAAATAACCAACACCCTGGCAAACTCTTTCCTGTTGCATATGCCAGCAGAAAACTAAATATGGCAGAACAAGCCTATTCGACCATAGAAAAAAGAATGTTTAGGTTTAGTTTGGGGAATACAGAAGTTTCAACCATATCTTTATGGAACTCAGTTTGTAATACAAAGTGATCACCAACCTTTGTCATTCTTGGCAGCTTCCAACCGATTAAATTCTAGGTTAATGAGGTGGTCGTTATTATTGCAGCCATATACCTTTGCTGTCCAGTATATTCCAGGAAAGGAAAACGTGGGTGCAGATTTCTTAAGCAGAATACCAGTGGATGATGAAATGTGTGAGATTGCAAGAAAATAATAATTTGATTTTTAACTCTTTGGGAACTGAAATTTCCTCTATTTAAATTTCGTAACTGAAATTTTCTTTTCCGGGGGCATATGTGACAACACGGGAGAAATATTTCAGTCCGGCAAGAGTTAATTGCAAGTTTTAGTTAAAAGAATTGCGCACGTAAAATAAATATATTTAAAACATAGACGCTAAAAGAATAAAAAGGTACGAAGGCGCACATAATTTATGACGTTTTGTGGTGTTACTAGGAGATCTAATTTCGTCACAACACAGAACGATTGCCAGCCATACCATCGGCCTAAAACCCACAATAATAATACCTTATACGAGTTCAGGTGAGATTTATAATGGTAGGGAGTAGCTGAGATCCCCTATAAGCCTTAGCTGTATCCTAAAATATTTTATTGAGATCCTACTATTCTATATTCTACCATTGTATAAATATTCCGTAACTTCATCAACCTTGATACTTGTCCGTTGGACAATTCACTAGTCCTTACCTATTATGACGTTCTTAAAGTTACTATTCTCCGTTAGGACTATGCAATAGCGAACCCTTCTTCCCTCTGTCACTCTTATATTCATTCGGTCTACTTGCGTAAAGATCTTATAGTAGAAACCGTGATCCTGTGCCATGTGGTATCATCAGTTGGGTATACATTATATTGTTTATGTCATTATATTATGCAATACATGATTTGAGTAAAAGTCGTCAGCTTTGTGGGCATATCGGGTTGGCCTATGTTTTATAGACCAAGTGGTACCTAGGTGTTGATGTGGTCAACATCACACCTGCCGCCTTTACATCCCATTACTATACCTGGTGTCCGTTAAGGCGAAGTCGACCTGGGTTTTGGGACTCGAACTAATAACTGTCCAATCCGCAGGCGAATGTGTGTCCGCTTAATTATGTCAAGTTTTATATGATCGTGCCATAATTTAGATAGGTATAAACCAACATATTATAATAGGGTGGAGATGTATAATTTTGATTTACTTGTAGGGAAAGACAACATATGAACCTTGTTCTTTCTTGCTTACTACTCTGAAAAACACCACAGACACCGCAACACCTCCACCTGCTCCAGATGTGTCGACATAATGCTCAACACAGGGCTGAATGATGTATTCCGCAGGTTCCCGTGTTACCGTAGTCCTGCCTGCCTGTTTACCAGAGGACCAAAATCCCGTGTTACCGTAGTCCTGCCTGCCTGTTTACCAGAGGACCAAAATCCCGTGTTACCGTAGTCCTGCCTGCCGGTTTACCAGAGGACCAAAATCCCGTGCTCCCGTATTCAAGTCTGCCTGTTTACCAGAGGACCATAATCCCGTATTCCCGTTTTACGCTATGCCTGTTACCTGTGGATTGTGAACCACCATCCCTGTTACCTGTGGATCGTGAGCTGCCATTCCTGTTACCTTGTGAATTGGGAACCAGACGGTATAGAATGAACAACCGAGATCTCACAGATGAATGTCGCAGTTAGGCGAGGACTATAACAGTCGCAGCCAGAATCTTGTACATTCCTCCCAGAGAAGCTGCAGTTGGACACATCCCGTATATCGTAAAGCTGAGTGTTACTGAATATTTGTATAAATTAATGTGGTGTCATGATGATACATTTATTTATTTTCTCTGTGTTAATTTGAAAATTGTTGAATTCAATATCAGTATTTTATCAATACAGTTGTGGTTTAGAAATTCCATTTATCGATTTCATCGTATCAAATTTACTTCTTCGGTAGACTAAAGATTGTTCATTGCAATTTATTTGAGTTAAATTTACAAAGTTTTGACTTTGGTGGTTTTCTGAATTTCTTTAGGACATTTTCGGGGATTCACCCTATTCTTTAACTTTCTGTATTCTCCTTCCTCTATTTTCCAGAACTCAGGGACCGTTATAATTCCCCTAGACTTATTTAATTCGAGCCCTGTAAGTTAATTTGGAAGGATATAGGGGATCTCCAGGCGACGATAGATTCCGCCAAAAAATAGTTGATTACAATGACAGACGCGCACACTCGCCCAAACCAGTTGGCACATGACAGACGCACACCCACTTACCCACGCCAGTTGGCACATGACAGACGCACACCCACTTACCAGCACCAGTTGGCACATGACAGAGGCACACTCACTCACCCACGCCAGTTGGCACATGACAGACGCACACCCACTCACCCACACCAGTTGGCACTTGACAGAAGTAGTATATATAAAAGGGGAGTTCAGCCCATTTGCATTTTTAAAATAATAATTTTTTTATTATCTCGTGTCCCCTCTCGAAAAATTAAAAAACATATGTTTTTAAAAAGGCATGTTTTCTAATTACCCACATGATACTATACTAAAGTATGTTAAAAATATTTTTAAAAAGTTTGCTAAACTCTTAATTTATACCTACTGCTCTATTGAAAAAAGTGATTTTTGGTTGATCTAATAATATAATAAAATAATAGTATAATAATAATATAATAACATGAAATAATAATAATAGTGAACTCCACCTACACAATCGGAAATTCCCGAAATGATTTTGATTTAAAATACACAATAAAACATAAAAATAATAATCATAATAATATAATAAAATCATTATATATATATATACTAGCTGTACCCAGCCACGCGTTCCTGTGGCATAGTTTGGCTAAATGGAAAAGAGAGAAAATAGAAATCGCACGTGTCTAATATGGTTATTGTCTGCTCAAATATACAGATAGTCTTTGATTCCCCCCCCCCCCCCCCCCCCCCCCCACACCACCACTAAATCCACCTACTACTCTCTCCCTCATTAGAAGGTTTTTGGAAAAGAAAGACAATAGCAATTGCACGTGTCTAATATAGTTAATGTCGCAATCATTCTCTTAATAGCCAGTACAACTACTACCACGACCACAGTAGCTAAAATATTGTCACTGCTATCTGTTTTACCATCAGAGTAGACAGGCAGTCGTGAGCCAGAAGATTAGGAGCCGCATGGCTAGTGCTGTCGCCACGGACTGGTCAGGTTAGGATGTATAATTTCGCTCCCTGACAGAAGAACGCCATAACCTTACCGGCGGTCTTCACATGAGAGCACTACGGTGTACCGGCCCCACCACAACTACTACTGCTGCTATTAATTTTTTTTAAGCCGCGAGTAGAAGATTAAAGTGCTGAACAGTATCGTGTTGTGTTTCCAGTCGTCCATTTTCTGCTCGTCGTGTGATGTCGGTATGTGAGATAGACAGCGTGCGATGATGAGAGCCAGATAGAAGATAAAAGAGAGTCATCGCAGTCTGTCTGTCTGTCTGTCTGTCTGTCTGTATATATATATATATATATATATATATATATATATATATATATATATATATATATATATATATATATATATATATATATATATATATATATATATATATATATATATATATATATATATATATGTATATGTATCCGTAAGTATGTATGGATAGCAATACCACTAATAATATCACTAACTGTAATAAATAACGTTGTTATGATATTGATAATGGTGTTTGTAATGATAATATCGCCGCCCTTTAATCCCTATTTCTCAAGCAGCATACCTCTGCCTAAACGCCTTTTATGTCTCCTTCGACACTAATTCCCAGCATTTTCCCAACGTCGCTTGTCTCCAATCTTTAGCCTCAACCTGCCGGTCTCTGCTTCAGGACATCAACAACCTATACATCTCACGGACCAAGCCCCGAAATCTGCAACAAACCTAATTCTCTAGATCCACACAAACTCCACTCGCGACGCTGCCGGGTCTTCGTTAAGCAGATCGATATCTTGAACCTCGACATCAGCAAAGCACGTCGTTGTCCTGGCTTGGAAGACGCGCGCTCATCCAGACCTGACAAGGTCCTGCACGCACAAGCCACTCACTCACTCACGTGTATGTATCCCCAGTCGACAACATCGTCTCTTCACTGTATGATACAACACAGCCTGTAGGCGCTAACTGTATTCTTCACATTACGCCAGCCTCAGGTAAGTAAAAATTTACCTTGTTTGTGTCTGAACTAGTTCTTTTTCTTTTCAAATGCCGTGTTTGCCCTCAAAGAGGCAGCTGACACACTGTGTTTTGGTTTACAGCAAGGCTACGATATATGTACTTTTCGGCTCCACACATTTGATTATAGCCAACCTCTAATTAGTCGCCCTTATAGTCACGCTTTTCAGGACACGCTAGTGGGCCTAGTCCCACTCCTCCCCGACCTCCTCCTCCCGCACTTTGAAAAAAAAACTGGCCCTAGAAACCCACACGGGGATCTAAACCAGATGATTTCAGAGGGTGTCTTTGACACATAACAAATTATAATAAAGTAATAACAAAAAACCAACCAGGTACTAGCTAGAAAAAAATTGTGTAGACCAATCAACCCGTGATAAGTGATGTGGTCAACACCTTGTTGGTCAGTGATGAGTGATGTGGTCAACACCTTGCTGATCGTCTTTACTTTCTAAGAGTTTGCCTGGTACCTCATATAGCCTGTGTGGATGTGTGAGCCGAACTATTTAAGATTTGAACCCCCGACTTTCGGGTCGGCATACGGAGCGACAACGATTAATACATCAGTTTTAAGTCGCTGTTGTCCATATTTTCATTTACAAAAACATGGTCTTTTTATGTGTTAAGCTTTTATAATGAACGAACGAATGAAATGAGAATTTTCATTCATGCACTGGGGACATCCCCGCTAGTGCCCTGTCTCTTCCTCAATAGCCAAGGAAAAGCTACCACTTAATTAAAATTTAGCCCATGTTTGCTATAGACTGTTTTCTAGATAAGGATATGCGCCGTATAAAAAATGCTTAACAACAAGCCACAGATACATCACATGAAGCCAGAATAGCCAGGAAGCGGAGTAGACCTACTCGAGATGGGAAGCAGGCCCACCAGGACGTACTGCCATACTTACCTGGAGGACATTAGCTTATTCAAGCGGAGTAAATGCAGTTTTCTTCTTTTAAAATTATCCGGAAACTTTGCCAAAATTTAGGGGGTGGGACTGACCTTTTAGTGTTTTTCTTTCTAAACTACTGTACATAAATTTAGAAGCTATGGCAGACAGCTTTCAAACAATAATAGCTAGATTTCTGTCTCCAGCTTTGAGAAATACCTAATGTAAGTTGAGTTATGAATATTTTGATTTAATAATTTGCTAGTGATTTTAACCCGAATTTTACACCCGGCTCTCTAGCGTGGTTGGCTAAACCGGATTGCGCGGTGAGCGGGTGACGAACTTCTTGTGGTCCGGGTTCACTCCTGGGGGTAGGCAGAAAAGCCACATTTCTCCCAGATTTACGGTATTTACAATGGAATCAAGACCGAAAGGTTGTGATATCCATAATACAGAGCCTAAGGGTTAACAACTCATGGCTTCTGAATACTAAAACAAACAAACAAGCAACCCCAATTTTAAATCTTTATAACTTCAAAAGTGTTACTAGCACAGAAAAACTAGAGATAGGGATCTAAAAGTAATGGTGAAATGCTCTCACTGCAAAATTCAGGACTCCTGAAAGGTAAGTTCACAAAATTTATGTATAAAACCATCAGGCTCTTTTTTTTAAATTTTTTTTTGTATATGTATTTGGTTTTCAGTATTTTCAATTTAATAATAAGTTAGCAAGTTTGAGCAGGTTTATAAGAAGAAAAAAAAAAAATACATTCATAAACTTTTATAAATCAAGCACTTGCTCACCGAATTTTCTTAAGATAATTTGATATTTAGTTGGTCATTCGTTAAAAACAAAATGATAACTGTGTTCAGGTAGGAATGCCCCCTTAAACATGGCCGTTTCTTGGTCACACTCATTGTTGAACAGACATGTTCTTATAATGCTTAGAAAACTGAACGGCAACGTTGAATCGATAATACTGTGTGTATATTTGACTTTAATACTGCTATACAGAGGTATTTTAACTTTGATTCACCCCAAACAAATGAAAGTCCAATATTCGAGGATTGTTATTATTAATTGTGTCAGCGTTAGTCGGTGTCACTTAGGCGGTCGAGGCTGACAAAGAACATAACTCTAACCCCAAACCGGAATTTACCTCCATATTGGACTTTCTCGTGAACTCCGGTATTTCCTTTGTCTGTGGTGACTGACAATTAAAGTACCAGATTTTGTACCATATGGCGGATGGTTTCGCTCTGAGAATAACTAAGACGAAGACACCTATCTATACTGTGCGTGTGTGTGTTATATCATCCGCGTTGCATTTTTAAATGTTTACCGAACCTGTCAGGTGCTTATCGTTGTACTAAACATCATTGTATCACCTTATTTTCACATGTTTTATTTGTTCCCTTTTCTTTAGCAGTTAAGGTTAGCTGCATGTACTTTATAGGAGGTTGTTGAATACACTCTATGAGAATGTGTGTGTATGTGTGTGTGTGTGTGTGTGTGTGTGTGTGTGTGTGTGTGTGTGTGTGTGTGTGCCTGTTGAGATTTCACTGGGCAGTTTGACGGTCATTAGTGTGCCATTGCCACTTAAAACAGCCGGCCCTCGATACCAATGCAGCTAAATCGCGCGCAGCTGAAATCCAACCGGAACTAGGAGTTAACAAAACGCCTGTGCAACGACTGAGAGACAGACGTTGCTTTTGAGCACTCCTGAAACCCAAAATTGCTTAAATTTAGAGTTCTCTAAGGCACCAGACAACATGAAAAAAAATTCTCGTTGTCCTAATTGGAGACATATTTTGCCATAACTCATGGCAAGTATTTGCTTCTGACAGTAGTTAGCTGTTGCATGTTTCTCCATATGTAAACTATAGATAAAAATGATATATATTTCATTGCACCGGGTTTAATTCATATAGCTCAGTCTCTCTCTCTCTCTCTCTCTCTCTCTCTCTCTCTTTCTCTCTCTCTCTCTCTCTCTCTCTCTCTCTCTCTCTGCAGAACAGCTAGCTACCTGATTTGAGCGTCGCACAGAGCACGAACTCCGTAGCTCTGGCGACAATTCCCAGGGATCTCTAGAAAAAATTTGCTGTCGTGAACGGAACAGCTTCACTGTGAAACGAACCCGCGACCTTCAGAGGGCGAAGCAAATTGTTTGACCACTTCTCTATAGAGACGCCCCCCCACGCCCCTCCATATATAGACGGCGTAATATAGTTCCGTCTACCAGGTACGGTTTTGAGTGCATTGCTTGTGAGAATGTGAGCTGTGGAGTTTAGTAGGAATCGTTTTCTACAATGCCCACGATGGTTTATGTTGTAAACAGCTGATTCTAAAAATGGCGAATGGCTGCGACAAATTGCGTGTGCACATACTAATCTATTGTTAACTGCTGCTCCTATCGACGATAAAGAGCATCTCCAGTCTCACACTGTTTTTGCAGACACTTGTGACTGCCTCCTAATGCATTGAATTCGCGTGTATGCTGGTGGATTTGCTAAGACTCCTTTTAGGCAGTGTCGGCTCTGTGGGTAAGTCGATGCGAACGCTTCGTAATGCCGGGATGCCGGGTTCGATCCCAGCTGCAAGCCATGCGCCTTGCGTTGGTTTCGACAGTGGTATCAAGAAAGCTGACCGTCCAAAAAGCAATGGCAAACTAATGAAGGTAAATTTGCCTGGAAAAACCACACAACAGCTGGGTGCAGTTGGGGTTGGTTCTGCAACGTCCTGTACAGGATACCTCCTTTTTAGATAAGGGGGCAATGATGGATATTCTGCATGTTTTGTGTAGGCACAGGAGTTAAGCAGCTCTGAAGTGATCCGTTGAAAATAAGGTTTTATCTTCGATTACTCTTTTCTGGCTACATAACACACACATCAGAAACTAGCTTCCATTCAAACTCGAAGTGATCCGTTTACTATAAGGTTTTATTTTCGATTACTTTTTTTCTGGCTACATAACACACACATCAGAAACTAGCTTCCGTTCAAACTCGAAGTGATCCGTTTACAATAAGGTTTTATCTTCGATTATTTTTTTTTTTCTGGCTACATAACACACACATCAGAAACTAGCTTCCGTTCAAACTCGAAGTGATCCGTTTACAATAAGGTTTCATCTGCGATTACTTTTTTTCTGGCTACATAACACACACATCAGAAACTAGCTTCCGTTCAAACTGGTTTATTTAGTGTCACAGAAATCAGCAATTAAGCCGTCTAGAAACAATGTTGGTTTGTTGCGTAACATTTACTTGGCGACACAGAACCAACCGCTGTTTGGTTTTAACATGCAAAATATATAGAGTAGAAGAGCATAGTTACACTTATATACGTTTTTTTTTAAGCGTGCGCTTCATAATGGAGTCTCCACGATTGCGTCCATTAAACACACGTTGAATTAAAAGGAATCTTAAATGATGAACTGTGTGTTATCGATTTCTGTTTAGTTCCGCTCGGAATTTTCAGGAAAATCACTTTAAGGCGGATCTGAAAATGGAGGGAGCACTCAGATTGCAATCTGTAATCTAGGAATAGAATAATGATTTAGTATGGTCTATAGCTCCATCAGCAGTAATCAAAATACTTTTTCAGTAGGTAAGTAAGTGGATGAATGGAATGGAGGAATATACCTATGTGTAAGTCTATTATGATGCATACGCGATATAAAGGGGAAGGGCAATTAAATGATTTGAAACTGAATAATTATAAACGTGTTGTAAGTAAAGAATTTTGCTGTATCTCTTTTTATCTATCTTTTTCTCCCCAACGGAACGGGGATGCAGTCCCGCCACCCTTTTTGGTATGCTTTTTTTCAGGGTTTCTGTAATGGGTGATTAAAACCGGTAATTTTTTTCCTTGAATAAAATTTATGATAATATAAATATATATATATACGTGTGTGTGTGTGTGTGTGTGTGTGTGTGTGTGTGTGTGTGTGTGTGTGTTTGTGTGTAAACGTATTTACATAAGTGGGCTTTTGGGTAGCACCTTGTTGTTATCTGTGAATTCGGACACAATCTTCAACATCCCTCAAAAATCTACCTTCCTCGGCATCTCTGGACACCAAGGAGATATTCAAAAAGAGGTATTTTTAGTACAGCAATCTTATGGCTGCAGGAAGTTACTTTGATTGCATTTTTCCCCCCTGTTATTGATTTTATTTTTCCACGCAGGTGAATCCACACTCGAACTATCCTGTGCTTACGTGAACAATGTTTTAAATTTTTTTTATTTTTCTCTTCCAGTCCCAGTCTCTTCCTCAAACCATGAATTTTTGTTGGGAGCCCAATTATGAGGAAAACAAGAATAGTTGCAGGAGTCTACTAACTGGAGCCATGAGTCGACATGGGAATGAATTTGACAGAGGCAAGAAACCAACAGTCTGCAAAAAAAAAAAAAAAAAAAGGCCAGAATTGTAAAAAGGATGTGCGCGTAACACCCCGGTTCTGGAACAAGACCAAAGTGCAGCAGTGGACGAACAACTAGAACTTTACGCCGGGGTTTACTGTTAGTGAAGGAGAAAAAGAAGGAAATGAATTTGCATACATAAATTGCATGTGTACCTACCAGCCCGAGAGTTAATGAGTAATGTTATCTTGGCATGGTTGTTCTCCCTTGTATGTGCGGAGTAATTCCATGAGCATAATCCGGGCGGATGGGGGCGGGTTTTGTACGCAGACATTGGATTTAGTCATTGCAAAAATCCACTGTGTGTGAAGTTGTCTTTCTTTGTACTAGGGCACGAGGGTATTGTTGGCAATGAAAGAATCGACACATTAGCCGGCTCTGCCTTAGTTACCCAGGGCCGGCCCATGGATCATACCGACATTGTTAACACCATTTGAAAGATAAGACGTTTGGAGGATTTTGGGAGCAACACTTCCACGTCTTTGTTAAGAGTTCAAGAATTGGTGTAAAGATCGGCACAGCCAGGCAATAGAAGCACACCGGACGCACGAGTAGTCTTGTCAGCTAACATAGCACTGGAACTATCAACCGCGGGACTCTAATGTGTATGTTGAAGGCAGAATCTGAGCACCTATGGATGTGATGATGATATCCCAAATCATAACACATAACACATAAGTAATGTTTTGAATAATGGACATAACTTCCAGCTCGACACAGCCTAAAATGGATATGAGGATATGTCACGAAGAGTAAAGGCGGCCGGAGGGAAACACCGTGGTGTAGGGGCTAGGCCTTCGTCAGCAGATCAAAAGGTCGTAGGTTTAGGTTCTGATGGAGCCAGGTTTTTTCCAAAATGACCTCAGTTCCCAGATTGACCAAACCTTAAATGGGTACCAGGTAATGTGCAGGGAAGTAAAGACTACCGATCTGTTGCTGACCACATCACGAGTGCCTATTGATCTGTAAATGTAGGTAAAGTCGTAAGTAGCCAAATCATCTAAAGACGTGGACAAAAATGTTTTTAAAATGCGGTAGGAGGTAAAGTTGAACACATCTCCCATGAAAGGCCAGTTGATCTAGAAATATTTGGGCCTATCTCGCCCCATATGTTTCCCGGGCCCCATTGCTGGAGAAAAAATATGAACAGTACGGCTATCTGCAGCCCCAAGTCTTAGCGTGGCTAAAGATATTTAAAATCTTGCACTATAGAAACCATTATTGTTTTAAAACTATTTACTTGTGCTATCATAATTATTGGGCACACGTAAAGCTATTTACATCTATTGTCATAACTTTTAGACATGCCTAAAGTTATTTACTTTTACTAGCATGACTATTCGACACACCTACAGCTATGTACTTCTATTCTCATAATTTTTGGACATACGTAAAGCTATTTACATCAAGTTTTCATCAATTGTCATAACTCTTGGACATCTCTAACGATATTTACTTGTGCTATCATAACTATTGGTCACACCTAAAGCTTTTTACATGTACTGTCATAACGTTTGGACATATCTAAAGCTATTTAAATCTATTGTCATAGCTACTGGACACAACACGTTATTTACAGCCCAAGCCACATATATTAGCCCCGCCAAGGTATTTATGTGCAGTTTCAATTTGTCGATTGAAGTAGTGGTACTTTGGTTCACAAACCAATCTCATTTGCAATTAATTCCATAAATATCTGACCTACCTACAGCTATTTTTATGTACTGTCGTCTCTGCTTAACATACCACAAGCTTGTCATATCTACTGGACATACTTTTTGCTATTTACATGTACTTTCATAGCTTCTGCACATACCTATTTCTGTTTACGTTAATTGTCATGGCTACTTGATTACCGGAAGCTGTCATACCTATTGCAAATCTACTGTCATAGCTACAGGACACACCTAATGTTATTTACATGTACTGTCATAGCTACAAGGTATACCTATTTATATCTACTGTCATAGCTACTAAACATACCTATTGCTATTTACATCTGTTGGCATAGCTACTGGACATACCTATTGCTATTCACATCTAATAACATAACTACTGTACACACCTTAATGCTATTTGTATGTACTATCGTAGCTATTTGTCATACCTAAAGCAATTCACATTTACTGTCTTTACTAATGGACATCCTTAAAACTATTTGCAAGTACTGTCATAACTACTGGACATCCCTAAAACTATTTTCATGTACTATCATAACCTAAGCGATTTACATTTACTGTCATAATTTTTTAACATGCCCAAAGCTATTCACATCTACTCCCATAAATATTGGTGAAACCCAGAGCTGTTCACATCTACTCCTATAAATATTGGTCAAACCCAGAGCTATTCACATCTACTCCTATAAATATTGGTCAAACCTAAAGCTATTCACATCTACTCTTATAAATATTGGTCAAACCCAGAGCTATTCACATCTACTCCTAAAAATATTGGTCAAATCCAGAGCTATTCACATCTACTCCTATAAATATTGGTCAAACCTAGAGCTATTCACACCTACTCCTATAAATATTAGTCAAACCTAGAGCTATTCACATCTACTGTAATAGTTACTGGACATAACTCAAACTTTTTTAGATCTACTGCCATATCTACTTGACATAGCGTAAGCTATTTACAACTATTGTAATAACTTTTAATTAACGCTATTTACATGTACTGTCACAACAATTGGACATACCTAAAGCTATTGACATCTACTGGACGTAACTAAAGCTATCTGCATCTACTGCCATAGCTAATTTACATGCCTAAACTATTGGACACACCTACAGCTTTTTTCATCTACTTTCATATCTGCTAGGCATCACAACAACTATTTGCTTGTACTGTCATACTCACTGGACGTACCTAAATGTATTTACATTTATTACCATAGCAACTGGACCTGCCACAGTAATTCTGTGCTCTTTCCATATATTGATTTGAGTAGTGGTATCCTTTGTCACAAACGCCTCTACTCACGAACAAATCCATCAATGAACACTACTTCCGATTTGACTCGAGTTGCAAACAGTGTCTCATTGCACACACTTTAACTATAACTTGACCTATATTTTCTGACCAGTCGATACTTCGCCAATAATGGACATACGTATAGTTTTTTACATCTCATATAATAGATTTTGAAAGTCCCTTAAGTTGTTTGTATTTATGTTATACAGATTGTAAAGGTATTTTCACCTTCTGTCATAAATAAGTGACACACATAAAGCTATGTGCACCCCATGTCTATATAAACAAGACGATATCCGTAGTGAAGTTGTCCAGCAGTGTTGTCCAGCAGTATTGTCCAGCAGTATTGTCCAGCAGTGTTGTTTAGCAGTGTTCCCAGGGTTCTAAAGGTCGTCAGTTTGTTTCACGGCTGCGGTGTTCGGTTCACGGGGGAAATTCTTGCAGAGACGAATTCAGATCGTTGCCAAAACTATTGTTTGTTTATGCTTTCAGAAAATCAAAGCAATGTTTTCCTGTTGTAAATTTGAGCAAAGAAGACACAAACAATGGATTGCACAATTTATTGCCTGGCATATTTCGCTGTATCTTTACAGGTGCATACTACAGTAACAATTACATAAATGAAGCAAATAATAAGAGAGACTTATAAGTGTTTAACTGGAATTGACAAGCCATGACAGAGACATTTGAAAAGTATATCTAAACAACAAGAGATACTCTCGTAAGTGTTTAACTGGAATTGACAAGTCATGACAGGGACATTTGAGAAGTAATCCAAACAACAAGAAAGACTCTCATAAATGTTTAATGGGAATTGACATGCCATGACAGAGACATTTGAGAAGTATATCCAAACAACAAGAAAGACTTTCATAAATGTTTAACGGGAGTCGACATTTCATGACAGGGACATCTAAGTATATCCAAACAACAAGAGAGACTCTCATAAATGTTTAACGGGAATTAACAAGTCATGACAGAGGCATTTCAGAAGTATATCTAAAAAACAAGAGACACTCTCATAAGTGTTTAACGGGAATTAACAAGTCATGACAGAGGCATTTCAGAAGTATATCTAAAAAACAAGAGACACTCTCATAAGTGTTTAACGGGAATTAACAAGTCATGACATAGGCATTTCAGAAGTATATCTAAAAAACAAGAGACACTCTCATAAGTGTTTAACGGGAATTAACAAGTCATGACAGAGGTATTTCAGAAGTATATCTAAAAAACAAGAGACACTCTCATAAGTGTTTAACGGGAATTAACAAGTCATGACAGAGGCATTTCAGAAGTATATCTAAAAAAACAAGAGACACTCTCATAAGTGTTTAACGGGAATTAACAAGTCATGACAGAGGCATTTCAGAAGTATATCTAAAAAACAAGAGATATTCTCATAAGTGTTTAAAGGGTATTAACAAGTCATGACAGAGGCATTTAAGAAGTATATCTAAAAAAACAAGAGATATTCTCATAAGTGTTTAACGGAATTGACATGTCATGACAGAGACATTTGAGAAGTGTATCCAAATAACCAGAGAGACTTTTATAAGTGTTTAACGGGAAGCGCAACAGCTTAGAAATGCACTGTCCTCATCCCATTTGAGAGGAAAACGGGACTCACTGGGTTGAAGACGACAATATTCACACACTAAAAAATGATATTATACTCCGTCATACACTGGGTGCTAACACACACGTCTAACGTCTTTGAATAAATAGTAAATTCTCAGAGGATTCGCGTGCAGACTGCCGACGTGAAAAATACATCTAAACCCTCTATACTGGCTTTATGCACCACATTGTAGGGCAGTGTAAACAGGAGGGTCGTTGTCTGAGTATTTAGGGCCGCTAAGGTAGAGCTGTCGCCATAGACTGCGCAGACTGGAAGGTTACATTTTGCCCTGACAGAAAAACTTACCCCCTTATCTGGGGTCGGAACCCGGATGTCCCCCATAAGTGCCTAATGATATAACCGCTCGGCCAGCCACTAATCCTAGAAATACATCAGAATCTGCAAAATGATAGACAGACAGACAAACAGACAGACAGACAGACAGACAGACAGACAGACAGACAGACAGACAGACAGACAGACAGACAGACAGACAGACAGACAGACAGACAGACAGACAGACAGACAGACAGACAGACAGACAGACAGACAGACAGACAGACAGACAGACAGACAGACATATAGATAGACATATAGATAGATAAGATAGATAGATAAGATAGATAGATAGATAGATAGATAGATAGATAGATAGATAGATAGATAGATAGATAGATAGATAGATAGATAGATAGATAGATAGATAGATAGATAGATAGATAGATAGATAGATAGATAGATAGATAGATAGATAGATAGATAGATAGATAGATAGATAGATAGATAGATAGATAGATAGATTAGATAGATAGATAGATTAGATAGATAGATTAGATAGATTAGATAGATAGATAGATTAGATAGATAGATTAGATAGATTAGATAGATAGATTAGATAGATAGATAGATAGATAGATAGATAGATAGATAGATAGATGGATAGATAGATAGATAGATGGATAGATAGATAGATAGATAGATAGATAGATAGATAGATAGATAGATAGATAGATAGATAGATAGATAGATAGATAGATAGATAGATAGATAGATAGATAGATAGATAGATAGATAGATAGATAGATAGATAGATAGATATATTAGATAGATTAGATAGATAGATTAGATAGATAGATTAGATAGATAGATTAGATAGATGGATAGATAGATAGATAGATAGATAGATAGATAGATAGATAGATAGATAGATAGATAGATAGATAGATAGATAGATAGATAGATAGATAGATAGATAGATAGATAGATAGATAGATAGATAGATAGATAGATAGATAGATAGATAGATAGATAGATAGATAGATAGATAGATAGATAGATAGATAGATAGATAGATAGATAGATAGATAGATAGATAGATAGATAGATAGATAGATAGATAGATAGATAGATAGATAGATAGATAGATAGATAGATAGATAGATAGATAGATAGATAGATAGATAGATAGATAGATAGATAGATAGATAGAGAGAAAGAGAGGGGAAAAAGAGAGAGAGAGAGAGAGAGAGAGAGAGAGAGAGAGAGAGAGAGAGAGAGAGAGAGAGAGAGAGAGAGAGAGAGAGAGAGAGAGAGAGAAATGCACTAGAAATGTTTGATGCACAGTATTTCAAGATTTCTTTAACACAGCTGACAAAGAAATATTTGAACGAAAAAGGCGCAAACATTAGACTGCAAGCATTTTTACCTAGCATATTTCGCTGTATCTCTTTCATGTTTAGCCTAGACGACAGTCTTTTACTGCGCTTCAAGTAGGCATGGGACTCACAGCCATTGGCGATGGTGAGTGTGACTAGCAAAACCCACCTGCGTTGAGAGAAGTCTTTCATAATTATTGCATGCGATTTTAGGACCGTTGTTGTCATCTTTGTATTTGGTCTGTTTCTTCTCAGACGCTCAGCTTTCATCTTTTCTGCAATCATTTCTTCCTTCATTCTCATTCCCTTCTTGATGTGCTTCCTCCACACAAAACAGTCAATGGCACTGTGTTCCCATGGGTCTACGTAAATACCTGTATCCTTGATACGCCCCTCTGACACATCTTTATATCGAAGTAGAGATCGGACTCGACATCTTCTACCCGTTTTTAATTCATCACAGAGGATGTCATTAGAGACTCTCCCAACCATTCTCTAGATGTGAGCGGACCACCTGAGCCTCCATAGACTGAGCAATGAGAAGACTTGTAAAAACTGCTCTTTCCAATACCTCAAAGGACTCGCGTGCAGACTACATTAACCACTAAATAAACATGGTAACAACAACGGGGAAAAGAAAAATGAAATCTAAACAGCTGAAGAAATATTTACAATGTTGGCATTTTGACGACGTAAAGTTATAAACAAGTCAGTTTTAATGAACTTCTGCATTTTTTATATGACTCCCTGTGTGTTGTTTTCGATAGGAGATTAAAACATTTATAGAAACATCCGTGTGAACAAGAACAGAATCGTCTAGCAAACCAAACAAAAACTGATTATATACGGATTTGTTGAGGATTCTTCTTATTTTGATGTGGTCTCAATGTTACCAGGTAGTAAACCCGTGCCGTTGTGTTCTGTATGTGTCTTGTGCGTCTCGTGTGGCTTGTGTCATGGATGTGTGCATTTTTTGCATGTTTTAGCAACATCATTTAGCCATGTCTTTCTTGGTCATCCCGTCGCTTTTCTGCCATATGTTTTAGTGTGGAAAAAAATATGGAGTGTGTTGGCTGCATTCTCACTAGATGGCCGAACCATTTCATTCTGTCTTCTGAGGCTTGAAGGATGTATTTGTTCATCCTTTTACAGGTTTCAGATACACAATTTAGCCATCTCATTCTTGGTCTTCCCATCGCCATTTCTCAGATGTTCTGATGTAAAAAAAAAATATCATAAGCAATGTAATGATTCATATTACCCAGATTGCCAAACCGTTTCATTCTTTGTCTTTGATATATTTCAGATATGGTATTACTTCAGATTTCTCTCGAATGCTAGTACACTTAACTCTGTCCATTCTTATGTTGGTTATTACCTTACGGAGACAGCGCGTTTAACATATAATTATTTCCTGTTCTAATGTTCTATTGATTGTCCGTGTTTAGCACTAACAGCATGAAGTAGGGATAAATAGGCTAATAAACATTTGTTGTTTTACTGGAATGGAGACGTGTGCGTGTCTAAGCAGTTGGGCTTAGTTCTCTCATTTTCATTTTGTAAGCTGACTTATAGCTCTCAGTCGAGTACATATAATTTATTCTCTCTTGTATAGTAGAAGGGAGCTGCGTGGTCTCGAGGTTTTGTGTCCACCCCTAGTGCTAGAGGTCCCGGGTTCAAGCCCCGGTTGGGACTATTTCTGTCCACGCGAACTTCTAGTAATTTCTCCTTGTCTCTGGGCTCTGGGCTATGGGTAGTGATATCGGCCGGCTGTGTGTATTCATGCCCACGTTAAAAATCTCTTGGCAGTTGGAAATCAAAAAGAGTAGCCTAAAGGCGCTGCCCGGGCAAAATCTGGAGTTAAAATTACCAAAATATTATAGAATCCTCGCCGGTAATACGGAGCCCGCCCACTGCGCTGAGCTACCTGTGTGCCATGATGTTGATCCGTTGTTTAAACCTCAAACCTCTCTTGTGCAGTAGCGGTGTAGGGTTACTTTGACATCAAGCGTATTGCTACACGCAACATCTATAGTTAATGAAACAACAGCTGTGTTCTTCCCTAAACGATTTTGGTCATCACAGTTGTTTGTTTTAACGCTCGTTTTTATAAAGACAATATTTATTCTATAGTGCGTTTCAAAAGTCCTGCTCTCACACTTTAACAAATATCTCGAAAACACCTCGTTGGATTAACACGGATGTTTGCATGTGGCATTAGATTTACTATCTTCCTATGATTTTATAATTTGCAATTGCACAGGGAACTGTTTCTTAAAGCGGTGAATTTCTTTGATCTTTGTTCAAACAATACTTCGTGTACCGCTTAAACAATATGCAGTAGTTAACACAGGAGTAAGAACTGTATAGAATGTAATTCACATGTGCGGTGAAGTGTGGCGATTTTTTTGCTAGCCTATCACAAATTCTTCTTAGTTGCGTATCCTTTACAGGACGTTGCAGAAACAACCCCAACAGCCCCTGGCTGTTGTGTGGCTTCTCTAGGCAAATTTACATCCAGTAGTTTGCCATTGCTTACTGGACGGTCGGCCCCCTGGTACCACTGTCGAAACCAACGCAAGGCGCGTGGCCCGCAGCTGGAATCGAACCTGGCACCCCGGCATTACGAAGCGTTCGCATCGACTTAGCCACAGAGCCGACCTATCACGATTACAATGAAGAATTATCTGCACGTAACTCACTGAAGGCTGATGTTTGAGGTGATCATCTACAAGTGAAATGCCTGTGAAGCGCGTGAATATGATGTTTGGAACATTGTCCTCTACCCAGTTAACTGTAAATATGCTGATTGTTTCCTTGAGTTGGTTACTCAACCCCCCCCCCACCCCCCCCCCTCCCCTCCACATTTTGTTTCCTCCCGACACCTACCACAAATTAGGCAAAATGGAAACTAGACATTTATTTGTATTTAAAAAATGTAATTACAAGGACATGATCATGAACATGTTACGCGCCAAATTTCAACAACGTACAAAAAACTGTTACTGAGTTACTCATGTTCTAAGTGGTGCAATACTTCTGGAGCTGACTGTACCAGGATTCTGTTTCATATTCCTGTGGCTGTATGAGTACGTCGATAATACAATTAAATACTTGCAACAGCAGCTCACAACCATGAGTGAATAATGTTAAACAAATAAATGAGAATTAACAGAAGACAGAAGTAATGTGAATAGGAAGAGAGATGAAGAATCTAAATATAGCAGAAGCGTGCCGAGACAGTAAACTGGCATCTGAGTTTAAATTTGTGAGAACAATATTCATGCCAGATGGTAAAATTGGATGAACAATGTAGCATCCAGTGCAGTAAAGCCAACGAAGTATTGCAACAGCTAGCCTATTTCTTGCTGTATAAGACAAGTTTTAGCGAGGTCCAGCCATATCACATGCAATTCTGTTCTCTCTACCTTGTCTTGGCTCTTTAGATATTCTCCCAGATCATGGTTGCATGCCCTTGACACCAGGGACGCCAGGAGAACCACCTTTTGCACCGCTGTGTCAATGTCTGTATAAAGATATCTTGCCCTCAATGTTCAACAGCGCGATAGGTATGAACTGGGATAGATAAGAGGAGTCTTGCTCCTGGGGAATGTAGACTCTGTTGGCTCCCAGCCACTCGGTACATATGCACTTTCGGCTGAATGCTAGCCTTAGCGGGCGGTGAAGAATTCTTAGATCTATCTGGCATAATTTTTTCAACACGTACGAAATACCGTTGGGGTCTGGGGCAGATTTGGCGCTGGCTGTTTTCACAAAATCTTCAATCTGTGACCAAGAGAGAAGGCATCGTTTTAAACTTTGCCTTCAGTAACTCAGGCCGCTTCAGGCCACTGGTAATCTCTGGGTTCTCATCATAAGGTTCATTCCTTGTCCGGTGGGAATACATCTTCAGTAGAGGTGACTCTAGTTCCTCTTTGGCGACAACCAGCGACCCAGACTTTGTTTGCTCGAACAGGCCTCGTGAAAACTGGAACGGATCCCTAAAGATCATATCTCGCTCCTTATTGGTTCTTCGTCTGGTCTTACAGAAACGCGCAGCGCGATAGAAGGTACTTTGTCTGCTCTTCATGTGAAGCCACACCTCGTAAAGTCCCTCCAGCTTGCTGCTTGTAATGGCTCTGAATCGTTTTCTGAGTGCGTTCTTGTCTTCTCGGCACTTCTCATTGTCTCTGTTTCTTCTGTTTTTCTCCTGCGTGATAGCCGGCTGTACTCTCCAGCTTACATCACGACACTCTATCGCTTGATGGTGGAAACTTGATCTTCGTGAGCACATCGTCAGAGAGCTCCAAACGTGTAGCTCTCTGACAGACGTCTTAGGCCTCCCCGGGATTCACTTTGCCCATCGTTCCCATACGACTCAACAACTACAGGAGTAGCTTTGCATCGACGCCTATACTATGTGGCGCACATTCGCATTTCAGCTGGCCCATCTGTTACTGCATAAGACAATACAGATTACCACCAAAAACAGGTGGTACCGAGTAATAGGTGCGCCTCTGTGACAGGCGTCTTGGGCCTACCCGGACGAGTGCGTTCACATTGCCCAACGTTCCCTGATGACTCAAGAACTACAGCAGTAGCTTTGCACCGACGCCTATACTATGTGGCGCACCGTCGCATTCAGCTGGCCCATCTCTTACTACATAAGACTGTCCAGAATATCACCAAAAACAGGTGATACAGAGCATTTTCATTTCCACTCTATGCCACCAGTCCCACATACGTTCACTCGCTACAAACCGCCACAAGTTCCAGATACGGTCACTCGCTACAAACTATGAAAGGAAATGAGTAACAGGGAAATTATAAAAGCTGCAGGAGTTGTCAGAAGAGATAAAATTAGGGTTCAAATCAGAAGAGAGAAAGTCGGCTTCGAACCAGTCGTAAATTACGTGCAAAGACAGCAAATCACAGTTTGCCCACTGAAAGAGAAAGCCTCGTGACGTCATATGATAAAAGAAAAACACCGAGGGACAAGGATGTAGAGCGCGAGGTTAAACAAGAACACGATGGAAAAGTTACATGAGATAAACTTTATAACACGACGATGTGTCCATTGTACAGTCGGAAAGCAAAGCAAGAAACAGAACCGTACATCTACCTTGACATATAGAGAGCCGTAAGAGATAAAATAAAACAGCAGCAACAAAAGAAGCATAAGAAGAAGCAGTAAAAAAAGCAGAACAAGAGGTAGAAAAAGATGCAGAAGCAGGAAAAAGAGCAGCAGAAATAGAACAAGGAGAAGGAGGGAATAGAGGAGGATAAGAAGAGGCAGAAGGAGAAGAAGAAGAAGGAGAACAAGAAGATGGAGCATAAGAAGGAGGAGAAGAAGAAAGAGCAGAAGAAGAGACAGACAGACATTTTTCATGTGTATTAAACCAATCTTTAAAAATACTGTTATCGCTTTTAACATCCAATGCTTTCCTGAAGAAACTACTGACCGAGTTACCTGACAATGAAACACAGTACAAACATACCGTAGGCTAGAAATGGTTGACATTGTGTTCAAGCGTTGTAATCTCGTTGGGAAAATGCTTTAGGGAACGTTTTTCAATTCTATCTACATCTACCTTGCTCTGCAGGGTTGTTTAAACTCGGCTAATAGATATTTAGAGGTGCCAGGAGCTTCAGAAAACCTTCCCTGAATGAAGTCTGATTACAGGGATATCCAGTATTGAATAGCGTTGTCCTTTCCCAGTTATTTCCGTTTATTATCTTGCCCTGGGAGTCGCCGTGGCATAGCGGCTAGACGCTCGGGTTCTCTCACTGGCGAAGTCTGACTTTTAAAAAAAGTGACCTTGACTCCCAGGTCGACCCAGCTTTGAGTGGGTACCGGGTGCAATCCCGGGAAGTAAAGGCTGCCGGCGTGCTGCTGACCACATCACCCATCTTGTGCTGAAAAGTCTGTAAAAATATAGGTCTAGCCCTTTATGCCTTATATGCTTAAAGGCGAGGAAAAAGGACCTTTTTTATTATCTTGCCGTACATGTCCAAGTAAACTGATAGTGAGATGGTAAAATAATGCAAAAGTGATTTTATACTGAGATCTTAATTATTTGTTTGTGTGTTATGTGTGATTTATATGCCATGTTTTGGTGGGCGTGAAAAACGGGGATGGGATAGGAAAGAGAGAATAAACCTATTACTCTGTAACAAGTATGTCGTTAAATGCCATTAATTAGGGACTTACTGAAATCGATGACAACTTGCCAACTGCCTTTTTAAGAGCGAGAAAATAAAAAGAAAACTGTTGGTGTTCTGTCGCCTGGATGTGTTACAGATATCTGAAATGTTCGACGTGGCTCAATATGTGGCTAAATTAAATTGTTAATTTGGCGATGTGTGGATAAATTGATTTTTTTTTTTTTAAATAGGGCGGATTGCGGCCTCACCTCGCCATATAAAGAAGTAAATATTTTACTTCTTTATATGGCGAGGTGAGGCTACATTTTTTTTTAAACGTGTACATGATGTATCCTAGGCGGGTAAGGCAAGTCTAATGTTGATTACAACACCTACTCAATGCCGGATATTATTATTCACTTGCCTCGTACGCACACGAACATAACCCCCCCCCCTTACACACACACACAAAGATGTCCATCTCTTCACTCAGAACTGATTGTGGGTCTCTATTATAAGAACCCAAATTTCTTAACCCCTCTGCCAGGCGTCTCTCCATACAAAAAGGCTGTCTCATAAAAGTGACACTAACGTGATCCCCAACAGAAGCATAAATCCTAGATATTATCAGAGCTAAAACAAATTGAAATTTTGTGAGTTTTTCCACATCATCAACATCATCATTATGTAGCGGGTCAATTGCAGAACGTCACTCTCATCGCAGCCTGCTTGAAAAAAAAAAACTCAGCTTCTGGCTATCTCTTCGGACTCGTGCACTCTGCTACCCAAGGTGCCTGGCACCATATGACCATGCAAGTCTGTACAGCTCGTATGTTTACCCCTAGGGTGGTGTAGAACGAGGAAAACCAAAGAATAGGGGGGGGGGTTTGTTACATGAGGACAAAGTACCGTATGGTATGTGCTGTAGTTACAGTCTATGCAGGATAGGTACATCAGGCAGTGCATCAGCCTACCAGGTAGTGGAGGTAGTATAAGCAGAGATACGGAGGCAGACTAGAAAGAGCTGCATCGCTAATCCAACACTGCTCAAGAACTTTTCAAACTCATATTTGACTAATCAGCCACATTCGTACTCATAAACGTTGATCATTACTACTTTGGATGAAAATTGGTCTTCATCACGCGTATGCAAACATAGCAGAGTGGTCTTTCTGATGCTATGCCTACAAGCAATTGTAACCCAAAAGACACTGAGTTTGTAGACTTGACGTAATAGTTGATTTACTTAGGCTCTTTAGTAGAACATATAGCGGATAGATTGGCTAAAACAGGCAGTGACATAGTACAACCAAATAGTGACCTAACCCACCAAGAGACGAAAACTTTAATACAATCTAGTATCCAAGAAAGGTGGGTGGATACACACAGCAGATTCTCTCCTCAAGACTAGCTTCATCGCCTTTCTAGAGAGGGACAGTATATTAAATTCAGACTAAGGACAAGGCAAAATAGACTTCGTCAACATATATTCGGACTTTTCGGTGTATGGAACACGGAGACGTGCCCCTGCCGCGTGGCATCCGAAAACGCTGTGCATGTGCTCCAGCACTGTCAACTGTATGCTGACAACAGAGACGCAATATGGCCTCTTCCAACCACAATGAAGACACAACTTTATGATACACGAGAAGATATGGACTGCACGATAGCTTACCTAAAAGCTGCCGGCCCTCTGCTGTTTGCTGACAGAAGGATCGAAGAAGAAGATCGACAAAAGTCGGGCGGTGAGTACTGGCTGAACTGCGAGGACGGGATGGTGTCGTCCGTCGTCAGTATTCTGATTTGACTGTGTGTCGGCAGACATGGTGTATCTGGGGCAGAGTCTCTAGTTATTATGTAGACGCTATTGGTGACCCATAGTGCTGGCATAAAACTGAAGCGTTCATTAAGGCTACTGGTGACAAGAATGGCCCAGTAGCCCAAAAGGCGTATGTTGTGGACTCACTTCCCGTCGAGGCTAGATGTTCCCTTTCATGTGACACCGCCTTAGAAGCATATCAGTGTGTATAGGTGGAGCATTAGATGGACAGTCGTCCTGTAAAAACAGTTCATTTTCATCGTCATACTGTGTTTCGTCACAATAAATAGACTGATGCCCGAATAAAGAAATGACGCTTCCCGTATTGTTGATGTGGTTGGCTGCTGACTGTAATCGGTGTTAGAGGTACGATGTGACTATGTGAAATGCGTTAGTTTAGTACTGTCATGTTAAGTTAGTTGTGTATCCTTTAAAGGACGTTGCAGAACCAACCCCCGAATTTTTTGGCTGTTGTGATTTTTCTAAGCAAGTTTACGTCAAATAGTTTGCCATTTCTTCCTAGACGGTCGGCTTCTTGATACCACCGTCGAAACCAACGCCAGGCGCAAGGCCTTGGGATCGAACCCGCCACCACGGCATTACAAAGCGCGTTCGTAACGCCTAAGCCACAGACGCTTACACTCTCATGTAGGCAACCCAGTTAGTCGCCAGGAGATCGGATTAGGAAACTTTTGCAAGTATAAGTGAAGCATAATCTGTCACCTTTATACACCTGGTCAGGAGGCGATCCACCCTTCATATCGCTTCGCAACAAACTACTTCTGTTGTTATTCTATGATAATCGACATGGCGCTTATTATGACCAACATTTTTGAGTAGTCAATTTTCCTTGCTGCTGAGAAAACCTAAAAACAAATACAGTAGAATGTCTGTGCACTGAAGCCCACAGGGGGGTAAAAATAAAAGATCGCGTAAATACACACGAAGAGAGCTAGAGAGTAACGTTGCAAAGATGGGGAGGGTATGGGGAGAGCTGCATACGATAGTGAAACATAGAACGGCTTGGCGTCAGTTGGTTCAGGGTTTATGCTTCCCTGGGGGTTAGAAAGGTAAAAGACTCTTACATTATGTTCAGATCTTTTAGGGTGTCAGTATTTCTGGTCTGCCTGGTCCATGGTATTCTGCTGAGAATCTTTCTGTAATTTTTCAGCTTAAAAACCTAAAACCAATATTTTCTTCTTTGGTAAAACTAACGTTAGTTTCCCCCAAGGACCGCCCATAAACACACTAGCTCACTTCTGATTGGTAGTTTCTAAACCTATCACCTTGGCACAAGGTTACGGGGGTGTTCCGCACTGCCGTTGATACCGCGTGTTGTATAATTCAGCATGCCAGCGCTTTTAACATTACAAAAACATGGACAAACTGGGTCTAACACAACTCACCTAGAGAGTGCTTCAGCCCTTGTCACAAGCAGTCTCTTTCTCGAAATAAAAACGTAAATGCAAGACAACCCATAAAGCAAACAAGAGAGCGGCACACCCGTAACCTGCACAAAAGTAGACCAGCCCAACAGACTTTTCTCTCTTGTAGGATCGCAGTTTTGGAATACAGAAACAATTTGCAGCAAGTCGTTAAAATGTTACATAAAACCTGTTCTGCTTTATAGCAGCGAATCATGGAATGTCAATGAACAAATTAGAAAGCATTTGGAAGCAACTGAGATGTGGTTTCTGAGACTAATGTTACGAATACCTTGGAGGCCAGAGTAACTAATAACAAAGATAATGAACGTAGATCACAATTTACAACGATTAGAAAGAGACAAACACTCAACTTTGGCCACATAATGAGAAGAGAGACATTGGAGAACATCGTAACAACTGTAAAGATCAATGGAAAAAGGGGTAGAGGCAAACCAGGAGAGATGATGCTAGATGGGCTGAAACGATGGCATGGAGGTAAATCATCAAGAGATCTGTTCCAAGCAACCAGGGATCGTGATCTGTGGAGACGCATAAGCGCCTTCGCCAGTTGGCAGGACACATGACGATGAAGATGATGATATTTCATAAATGTAAATCAATCAGTAGGACAGCAAACTAGTATTTAACAACCTCAATTGTTTAAGACCAAAGTTCAGGTTCTCAACTTGCAAGTATCTTTTACTAACAACTTTTTCAGGAATTTCTTATTTCGGGGTGGGGGAAGGGGGGGGGGGGGGGGGGGGGGGGGGGGGTTAGTTTCCCTCAATAGAAAAATTTTTAATGCTTTGGAATGTGTACTGGCCTAGTTACCATGACTTGTTTATGCACTTGCCCGCGTGGTAACGGCATGTAGTCAAGCTAGCGAATACCAGGGGGAAAAAAAAAGAACTTTGAGTTGGTTCGTCAAAATGGGTTTACTGATGTTAAAAAAAAAATAAAAAATATAAAAAATAAATGTAAAAGTATGTAAAAGGTTTACAGAACACCATACAATATGTAAATAAAGGTCGCTTTTTTATCGGTGTACAACTAGAAGAAAAAAATTACAGAAGTAAAACAAAATGATGCTAAAGTAAATACATTTGGGTAACAGCACTCAAGCTAATGACAAGAAGTGCTAAATACAACATAAAATGTGATTAGAAAGCTCAAGGAAAGCAATTCAAGAGGCGCGCACAAGGCGCACACTAATACAACAAAATGTTTCGACCAAATTCAATATCAGCAAAGTACTATGTATAGCACAAACTGTGACCGAAAAACTCAGCCGAGAAGACAACACTGTTTTTAAACAATTCAGAAAAGGACACTATACCACGCCTACAGGGGCATTGGGCATTTAGGTCTAGGCGTATATTTAATAGACCAATTCACACTTGGTGGGTTGGGCTTTTACTTCCCAGGACTTTACCTGGTGCCCATGTGAGGATGGGTAGACATGGGACCCAAGGCTGTTCGTGAAGAACAAACAATCCTAAGACCTAAACCTATGACTTTTGGATGCGCAGGCGACCATCTAGCAGTGTTGCCACTTTTCTTTGACAAAAAACATCCAAAAGGCAGTCAAAAAATATCTAAAAACATCTACATATGCGTGGAAAACATCTAGAAAAAACATCAAAATGGAAAAAGATACAAATTACATAGCAATTGGTATGACTTACCCTATAGAATCATGTCCTCATCTTTACTGAAGTCTGACTTACAAGATCCACAGGATAAACTTAGCTTGGATGATGAAGTTCAAGCTTCAGATCAAAAATGACTTTGGTATGCTTTAGCTTTTCCAATTTCTTTTAATACACAATCAGGGGGCTGATAAGTGGAACAGCCTTTTCCTACTCTTATCAGGTTGAATTTTATTGTCAAGAAAGCATTCAAGAGGTTAAATGTCATCCTGTTTCTTAGGTTAGATTTGATAAATTCACTTCAAATGAAAAACATCTAGAAAAACATCTATCATTTAAACGTCAAAACGCTATCGAAATGCAATGAAAAACATCTTAATCTGGATGTAAAACATCCAAAGTGGCAACACTGTCATCTAGCTGCTCCTAAACGACCAAGGTCAACATAACACACACAAAAAATACGTTACTGGGTCATATGTAAAAAGGTCCAAAGGGCCCATTGACAGTAGTGCAATGGTTCAATGCTTCAAAGACACATACATGAATTATCGAACGTACTGTAAAGTAACAAACTTCACTGGTTCAATTGTCTAAGTAAATAGGTAGGAAAAGGACGACGACTTTCTGGCGATGAAGTGCATAGGACATATGGTGTTAACTTCATAGTTGTATAAACAATCGGGCACATGACGACTGGCGTGGCAACATCAAACCTGGCTATGGTTTAGCAGGAAATGTCTTCAAGCCCGCCTTAGACTGGGTCACTAAGTGGAAGCTTTTGTGTATTATCTTTATAATCTCTTTTGAACTAACGACCACTGGCTGGACAAGCAGATATGCTAGCCACTGGTCCTCCACTGCCATCCACTTTGTCTGGAGTGGAAAAGGGGGGAGGGGGGAATGGTTCACGTTAGTCTTCATACACAGAGTACGTCATGTTTCATTCACAAGTTTTTTAATCAAGACGACTTTCCTGAAGGATACAGGTGTGTCCAGCCCTGTGGTTTGGTTTCTGTGATGTCTTGCATTTATATGTTTTTCCGAGAAAGAGAATACCTGTATAAATAGGTTGCAGCACTCTCTAGGGGGATTTGTGTTAAAGCCAGTTGCTCTGTGTTTTTGGAGTGTTAAAATGGCTGGCTTGCTGAAACATATAACAAGCGATATCAACGGTATTGCAGAACACCCCTCTGACCTTTGCGAAGGCACCGGGGCTCAGTAACTACAAATTAGAAGTGAGCTAGTGTGTATATGGAAAGGGTCTGGGGGGACTTACGTTATTTTTACCGTCTGCGGAGCAGGAAAACCTTATTTGTTATCAATGCATACATAGGGTGAACATGATATCTTGAGCTGAAAACGGAATCTCATCATTATATTAAGCCGAAAACGGGAAAACTACTTTTTTTTTAGCCTGACGATTTACGGCCGCATGGCTAGAGCTGTCGCCACCATTGTTCAAGTGATTTTTTTTTTTTTTTTTGCCCCCGACATAAACAAATCTTCAGCCTTACTGAGGATTCGTACCTGGGTCTTCCGCTTGGGAGCCGAGTGTTTTAACCGTCCGGCCAGCCGCTCCTCGCCATAATTACCTCAATCGTTTATGGTGTTAAAATACGAACCATTGCCGCCAAGAAATAAAAGAAATAATATGTTCTGTTTTCCATACAATGAACAAAACATGCAACAGGGAAGATTCTCATCAACACATTTCATGCATTAAAAGTATAGAAAACTATTAAATCTAATAAGGTCTTCAGACATACTGCAGACTACGCTTTAACTGTATGTTCTGTTCTCAGATGCATTCCCATGTCCTTTTCACATTTCCAGGCCCATCTACACAGTGGCTGACCTTTTATTTGACTGTTCTACGTCGGAGTTGTGTTACGTTGTCTTGCCTCCAATTACATCAACGCCGATGTCGCATGATTCTTTACTACACAACAACACAGATTTTAACGAAGATCTAGAACTGACCCTAACACAAACCCCCACACCAACAGCCTGAGCCTAGGTCCCACGAGAGACTGTTTTCGAAGAAAGCAGTACAACGTGACACCCCTCTGACCAATACCAGACTGAGAAAGTGTGTAGATGGACCTGGAAGCGTGAATATGACCCATTCCCAAGTTGTTCTGAAACGGTGCAATAGCCGTCTTTTTAGAGTGGGAGCCGAACCGGCAGGTATATACTCTGTATCTTGAGCCACTCCCTCTTCCCGCCCCCTTTTTTTACCTTTTGACAGGGTAAGTTCAGCTCCTACCCCACCCCCTCCACCCCACCCTTTTCTCATTCCTTCTCGCCGGTAAAAAAATGTAAGGATATGAAGAGGCATATTTTAGTCATAAATATAAATAATCTCTTTTTAATATTGGTTTACAACTTTTGTACTATTTCAGTTATATTAATATATGTGTATGCCATACAGCATAATAATAATAATAATAATAATAATAATAATAATAATAATAATAATAATAATAGTAATAATATTAATATTAATAAAATAATTTGCTAAAAAATATAAAATATTATACATGAAATAATATAAGTTTACAGAAAGGCCTTACAAGATAATTTCTAAAAACGTTTACAGTTGGCATCTTTACCTCTTTAAAAATTAATGGCCGGGGGCTATATATATATATATGTGTGTGTATGTATACACAAGTATGTACATATATATATATATATATATATATATATATATATATATATATATATATATATATATATATATATATATAACACACACATACACACATATTATATATATATATATATATATATATATATATATATATATATATATATATATATATATATATGTGTGTATATATGTTATATATATATATATATATATATATATATATATATATATATATATATATATATATATGTACATACTTGTGTATACATACACACACATATATATCTATATATAAATATATATAGAGAGAGAGATTATAAAAGAGGAAGACAGACAGAGGGAGAGAGAGAGAGAGAGAGATTAGCAATTCTGCAGCAATCCTATCCTTTCCTGGCATTCATTACATCGCCAGACACTATCTGGAGACACATGTCTGAAGGGATAACCAGCTTTCAACTAACTCATCGCTGCAACTCCGGTACCATCTGAAACCTAACACTTGTAAACTGACTTGGACTGCCTCTGGTGGGCAGATGTTGTTTCCTGTCTGCTACCAAGATGTAAAACATCCCGCATAGTTGTCTGTGTGTTGCTGGCAACAGAACAAAGAGTTTTAAAAATATTAACGGAAACAAACTTTCAGTAGTTACAATAGATTTTCAGTAGTTATAAAAGACTTACAGTAGTTGTTTTTTTTTTAAATGTTTTTTTGCCTGTACTCGGCAACTTTCACCAAGAATATCTTTAATCAACAATTTTTACTCTCCACATGACAGTTGGCTGCAATGATCCTTCAACATTCTATGTCTCTTGACTTTCATGTACACTCTTTCTCTCAGACTGCAGTTCGTCCACCTCTTGATGTTGTTTTTCCACTTGTATAGGCGTCTACCTTTTGCTCTCTTGCCTTAGATCTCCACTCCGCACCCCCCCCCCCCCCCCCCTGTGCCGGAGTGTTATTTCTTTTAATGTGCTTAATATTCGACAACGGTTTCTGTTTTACTTCTTTTAGTAATCCTAATTTCTATCGCAGTCTTTCCAATTGGAACATAATCAAGACGGAAGCATGCAGGAGAACAGACAATCTAAGACATGTTCTGAAGAACCGATGCCAACATTTTGACAACTACAACATAAAGAAAAACAAAACAAGAAGCTATTTCAGCACTGATGTGAACCACCTGGTTTCAGTTTTGTGGATATGGAAACGAAATTCACAAAACCATCCACACGTGGTTGCCAATGTATTAAGATAATGCTGTCTTAATCTAAATCTTCTTAGCAATTTCCTCCAGTTCCTAAAATCTCCAAGATTGTTTTAATCCGGATGATGTAATCAATTTTTGCGAACGTTTTCTTCATTTCTACAAATTTGTTTTTTTTTTTTCACAACTTTTTCTTCTTTCCAACAAGTTCGGGTTGATCAAAAACAGCTCAGAAACATTAATTACATTTTCTTCCACACATTTTGAACTGAAAATCCTTTTTTTATAATATGTCTGCAAAACATGTGTTATGTTAGCTCGTTTGATTATGCATATCCTTACGTCCTTTTTAGGACGTAATTTTTTGTTCTTTGAAGCCCCACTCTGGCTTTTGCCAGAGACCGCAATATAGACAGGCCATAAATATGGCCAATTGTCTGAACGCGGTTTCTGGGACCTCTCCACTGTGATCCTCACCCACATGGTGGCACTTTGTGTCATCGGGTGTTTATCGCTTGTGTGATGTCCTGGTGGGGTAGAAAGTCAGTTAGTCTGTGTTATGCTGACCTGTCTCAAACGCACTTAATTTTTTTAATTGCCTGATGTCAAGTCACATTAACAATCAGTATAACAGGTACAACATGTATGTCAGAAATATAATTGCATGCACCGCTCCGTCTTTGCAGACGATAGTGGTATACTGCGCTATGATAAGACATGGGACACAGCCCGAAGCGATGGCAAGTTCATCCTCTGGATAGCACAAAGCCAGGGCAACATAGTAGAGACCATGCCCCATGATCCCCTGCTCGACCTGCCTTATTGGCTTCATAACAGTATTATTATCAAAGCAATGTTCCCCCGTAGTAGATTTGAACAAAGAAGACACAGACAATAGATTGCACAATTTATATGAACGCCTATGCCATCTGGCCAGGTACTTGATGATAATGATGATTTTTGGAAAGTAACTCATTGAAAGTAACTAATTTCTGCCTCAAGTACTGGAGGTCCCAGGGTTTAAACCCCGGTGACGGCTAGGATTTTTCCACGTGGACTTCCAGTAATTTCCTCTACTCTGTGGGTAGTAAGATCAGACCCCTGTGTGTATCGTTACGGACTTAAATAATCTCTTGGTATCTGGAAATCGAAAAAGAGTAGCTTAACGGCGCTGCTCAGGCAAAATTTAGAGTTGCATATCTACATAAAAGTAGTGTAGGATCCTCGCCGGTGCTACTGAACTCGTGCACTGCGCTGAGATTCTTCGGACTCAGGATTGTATTAGAAGTAAAACGGAGAAGCTGATGGTTACTACCCTTTTGTCATGATGTTGATCCGTCATTAAAACCAAACCAAACCAATCATTGCCTTCGAGTACATGCACACTACAACACATAGCCGGGTTTCTGACCCATGTTGTACTTTCTGACCCGATGCATAACAATATCCTTGAAAGCTACCTGTTTCTAGAAATGCAATTAAACTTTACTCACGGTAAAGAAAAATGTAATTAAATTAGCTGAGGAGTATATTAGTTTCCATGGCAATAAGAGACGAAAATTCGCCATTCTGCGGCGAGGAATTTGTTTTTATATATTTATATACCGAGTTTCGTTTAGCATTTCTTGTCTAAGATTGCAGCTTTTATATGTCTACAAAGTACGTACACGTGGTTTATGTTGCTGCGTATGAGACGTGGTTTTGTAAAATGATGAGTACACAGCAGGCAGTTTTTTCTCACTCCTACCCTCCTTACTTCTCTTCCTTTACTTTTCCCTGTCCCTCCTTCCCCCTCACTTCTCCCCCTTTACTCCTCCCTCTCACTCCTTCCCCCTCACTTCTCCCCCTTTACTCATCCCTCTTACTCTTTGTGTCTGTGTGTGTGTACGTCTGAGTGTGCGAGTATTTGTGCGTTGATGGGTGTGTTAGTATGTGTAAGTATGTCTCTGTGTGTGTCAGTGTGTGTGTGTCATTATGTCTCTGTAGGTGTGTCTGTGTGTGTGGCTTTGTGTGTGTCAGTGTGAGTCTCTATGGGTGTGTCTATTATATAATGTCTGCGCGTGTCTGTGTGTGTGTGGCTTCGTCGGTATCTGTGTGTGTGTGTCTTTTTGAGAATGTGTGTGCGCCTGCGCGTGTGTGTCTGTGTGAGAGTTTGTGCATCTGTGAGTGTATTTGTATGTATGTGTGTGTGCCATTATGTGTCTGTGTGTGTATCTGTGTCTGTGGCTGTGAGTGACTGTGTGTGGGATTGTGTGTACCTGTGTGTGTCTCTATCGGTGTATCTATTATATGATGCCTGCGTGTCTCTGTTTGTTTTGGTTTATGCGTCTGCCTGTATGTCTTTGTGTGTATGTGTGCGTGTGTGACTGTATGCGTGCCTGTGTGTGTATCTGTGTGTTTACCTGCCTGCGTGTGTGTATATGTGTTTGTGTGTGACTGCATGCGTGTGTGTCTGTGTGGGTTTATGTCTGTATGCGCTGGTGTGTGTGTTTGTATAGGTCTTTTTGTGCGGCTACGTGTGTGCATGTATGTGTGTGTGTGTGTATAGCTGTATGTGTCTATATGTGTCTGGGTTGTATGCGTGTGTGTTTTAGAGCGCATGTCTGTGTGAGTGACAGTGTGTATGTATGTATGTATGTATGTATGTATGTATGTATGTATGTATTTAGTATTATGTGTGTGTCTGTGTGCTTGTTCTTATGTATGTGGATGTGTGTGTGTGTGTATTGGGTGCCTATGTGTGTGTGTGTGAAAGTGAATGGGTTTGCGTGTGTATGTGGGTGTGTGTGTTCGCGCGCGAGAGCGTGCGCACATATTTTACCACCCATGCTTTTGTTTTTGACTTGATATTCATAGTATGCATATTATTACGTGAACATAACATGTTTTATTGATGAAATACAACTGCTGTGTGAAAGATGAGAGTTTGGAAGGTCCGAATGTAAGACAGGCCTGCGTGCCTAATTTGTAACCCTTTGAAAATAAAGTTCGTTCGTTCATTCGTTCGTTCCTTCCCCCTCACTTCTCCCCCTTTACTCCTCCCTCTCACTCCTCACCTCCTCACTTCTCCCCCTTTACTTCTCCCTCTCACTCCTTCCCCCTCACTCCCCCTTCTCACTCCTTCCCCCATCACTCCTTCCAACATTACTGCTTTACGCCGCTAGGCGTCACATGTTGACGGATCAGCCAGGGCACGCAGGGCTTCACTGTTTGCTGTGATGCTGTGTAGTCTCAAGGTGACTCCTTCAACCCTTCTTCTCGATTGCCTCCTCCGTTTCGTTGTTTATACGTCCATGCTGCACTCTCTAGTTTCTGGGATCAGTGGGGTCATTCGGATTAAAAAGTACAAGCACATGACCCTTTCCACGATTTCAGAATTTTTGGGCAAAAGGGGCTAGACCTATATTTTATAAACCAATCGGCACTTGGTGAGTGATATGGCTAACATCACGCCGGCCGACTTTACTTTCCAAGACTCCCCTGGTACCCACTGAAGGCAGGGTTGACCTGGCAGCCAAGGTCATTTTTGAAAACAAGTCCAGTGTCATGAGTCAAGTTTACAACACACTGTGAGAAAAAGACAAACAATGACTAGACTCTGACTCATATCAGCAGACAGGACAATTACTAGTCAGACGGGTAATGTGTAGACAAGAAGGGCAGGGGTAATAGGGTAATTCAGTTTTAAATTAGCGGAACACGTAACGTTAGTCTCTCCACGCTCGGCACATATATATACATTAGCTCACTTCTGATTAGTAGTTCCTGAACTAGTTACCTTGACACAAGGTTACGGGGGTGTTTTGCAATGCCAGTAATATCGCGTGTTGCACTCCAAAAACATGGGAAAATCTAGCCCTAACACAACTCCCCTAGAGAGTGCTGCAACCTATGTCACAGACATTCTCTTTCTCGGAATGAAAAGGTAAATGCAAGACAACACAGAAAGCAAACAACAGAGCAGGACACACCCGTAACCTTTACGAAAGTCAACTAGCCCAACAAACTTGTGAATTAAAAGTAACCTACTCATTTTTGGGAGATTAACTTTACTTTAACCGAGAGGAGCTTACAAGGAGCCTGGACAAAAATGGTAGACAATACCCGGCAGTTTGTAGTTTGACAGTTCAGTGCACTGGTGTGTCTGGTATTCCGCAAATGAGGGAATTGTTTTCGCTTGACATGGACTGGATCTAGAGCTGTGGTGGTTGTTCATACACGGACAAGTGTGTTTTGTTGTTGTGTGCAGTAGGAATTATAAAGGTGGTTGTGGTTGCCAGTATAATGTTTAATTATTATTTCTGACGCATCCGCTAGTCTCTCTTGACTTTGTTCGTAGTTCTAGTACGATTAGTGAACAACTAAAATGGATATTGTTGATATTCTTAGCCAATGATTACCTGGGTCCAGTGTGCTGATGAGCTATAAAAATAAATGGCTGGCTTCTCAGTAGTCGATAACTTTGCGTGAAAGCCATACTAACTTTGGAATTGTTATAAGTACTTAAATAAACATTCTTTGAGATTTGGAAACACGATAATCAGTGTTTTTATGTTAACCAAAGTGAGGGCCTAATCACACTTATGAAAAGGTGTATAATGCCAGTACTGTCAGGATCTGAATCCACGACCTTCCGACCCACAGGCGATCATCTAGGCGCTACACTCTGGCGAATCACTTTCTAATTAACTAGCCACATGATTTATTTCATGATTTACATGTTTATGAATTGAATTATATGTGTTGTTCTATAGTTCTTTCATTTCTTGGATCCTCTCATGATCGCGTCTAAGTTTGTTCATGGCCTTTCTCAAACATCTCATTCCGTAGTTAGTGGTCTTTCGTTCTTTAGTCAAAAGAATCAGTTGTACACACATACCGTCATTGTAACTGACTCACAGAGCATTCTGAAAATGTTGGAGACAGGGATGCTCCGTACAGAATCGAAAGGATCACTCCTAAGGTCCCCTGTAAGTAGCATCCTTTAGATATTTTCTCTAGGTTCTACCGGTGTCCTGGGAAACGAGCAGGCAGATAGACTGGCCGGTTTTGCACCACTTAGTGGTGAACTGATGTATGACAAGCTGGATGTTGTGAGGGACCTTTCGCAGCGAGTGAGCATGGTCAAGACACATAGTTCATTACTGTCTGAGGAGAATACCACTGCGAGATGTTACCAGGGGATCTGGCCGACGCTTGACACTCAGGGGAAAGGCGAGACCTTTAGGTTGTGTCGCAGCTAGTGACAGTTCCACCTTCATGTTGTGTGTCAATAGTAGTCATCCTTCAGGTTGTGTCTCAGTGGTAGTCAAACTTTCATGTTGTGTCGCAGTGGTAGTCAAACCTTCAGGTTGTGTCTCGGTGGCAGTCCAACCTTCAGGCTGTGTTGCAGTGGCAGTCATACCTTCAGGTTGTGTCTCAGTGACAGTCACACCTTCATGTTGTTTGTCAGTGGTAGTCAAACTTTAAGGTTGTGTCGCTGTTGTAGTCAAAACTTTAGGTTGTGTCTCAGTTGTAGTCAAATCTTTAGGTTGGGTCGCAATGGTAGTCAAACCTTCAAGTTGTGTCGCAGTGGTAGTCAAACCTTCACGTTGTGTCGCAGTGGTAGTCAAACCTTCAAGTTGTGTCACAGTGGTAGTCAAACCGTTTGGTTGTGTCGCAGTGGTAGTCAAAACTTTGTGTCAAATCTTTAGGTTGGGTCGCAATGGTAGTCAAACCTTCAAGTTGTGTCGCAGTGGTAGTCAAACCTTCAAGTTGTGTCACAGTGGTAGTCAAACCTTCAAGTTGTGTCACAGTGGTAGTCAAACCGTTAGGTTGTGTCGCAGTGGTAGACAAAACCTTTATTGTGTCGCAGTAGTAGTCAAACCTTCCAGTTGTGTCCTGTGGTAGTCAAACCTTCAGGTTGGGTCGCAGTGGCAGTCACACCTTTAGGTTGCAACGTGAAAAAAAAATAGAGGGAGGAGGACAGACATAGCATTAGACCTCATTACACTGGAAACTGTTTACATCACAAGTAATCATCATCATCATCAAGTTCCACCGTGAAGTGTTGTGAGGAGGAACAGTTGACAATCTATTGCCTTATGAGCAGTAGTAGCTATTGTCATTCCTTGTCGATGTATAAGCTCTTTAATGTCATCAATCCATTACCTCCTATGGCGGCCTCTTGCTTTTACTTCAGATCCCTTTATGTGCAGCGTCTGCATGGGTAGTTATGGCTGCATTCTTGCTGAATGACCAAACAATTTGATCTTCTGTTTTTCAATGAATTCGCTGCATGTCTTGTCCCTACAGTCTGTCTGATGATATCATCTCTAACTGTGTTTCGGATGGTTAAGTTGGCGACTTTTCTCAGGCATCTCATTTTTCACAGGTGGTAATTTTACGTAAGTTAGTCAAAGTCATAAGTGTTTTAGGCCATAGCAGGTGGTATTTAAAGGGATACAATGTTTCTTTGTTGTGTTTTTGTTGCAGACCCGATTCAAGTAAACAATGAATGCAAAGAACAAGACCGACAAGTCTACGAGTATTACTTGTGGATTTGAACAACTGGTCACGTCACTAGACCACATAGAACAGAGCGGAAAGCTAGCCGCAGAATTTACTGTGAGTATCTTATATTTAAACTATACTATTTTGAATGTCTCTTAGATATGGCTCGTTAAATCCGACAGCCAAAGTGCATTGGATTGCAAATTATATTTTGCCAACGACGCTTAGCAGCAGAAGTGGGTTCTGATGATCATGAGGATTAAACCGGACATCGGGTGTTTAAAGATGGCCAACCATGAGTGAAGTACGGCATTATTTTAAACTAGGCAGGAACATACAATATAAGTTTTAATAAATTAAATCATTCCTATTCGCGTGCCAACTAGTGTACACACACAAGCGCGCGCACAGAAAACACCCAGTAGTGTAAAAAGATTATTATAGAACCCACCCGTCAAAACAACCAGGGATGTAAAAAAAATAGTATAGAACCCACCCATAACAACAACCAGTGATGTAAAAATATTAGTACAGAATCCACCCATCAAAACACCCAGTGGTGTAAAAAGATTAGTATAGAACCCACCCATCAAAACAACAAGTGATGTAAAAAGATTGGTATAGTAATGTAAAAAGATTAGTATAGAACCCACCCATCAAAACACCCAGTGGTGTAAAAAGATTCGTATTGAACCTACCCATCAAAACAACCAGTGATGTAAAAAGATTTGTATAGAACCCACCCATCAAAACAACCAGTGATGTAAAAAGATTAGTATAGAACCCACCCATCAAAACAACTAGTGATGTAAAAAGATTAGTATAGAACCCACCTATCAAAACAAAGAGTGATGTAAAAAGATTAGTATAGAACCCACCCATCAAAACAACCAGTGATGTAAAAAGATTAGTATAGAACCCACCCATCAAAACAACCAGTGATGTAAAAAGATTAGTATAGAACCCACCCATCAAAACAACCAGTGATATAAAACGCTTTGTATAGTACCCAGCCATCAAAACAACAAGTGATGTAAAAAGATTAGCATAGAACCCACCCATTAAAACAACCAGTGATGTAAAAAGATTAGTATAGAACCCACCCATCAAAACAACCAGTGATGTAAAAAGATTAGTATAGAACCCACCCATCAAAACAACTGTAATGTAAAAAGATTAGTATAGAACCCATCCATCAAAACAACCAGAGATGTAGAAAGATTGGTATAGAACCCACCCGTCAAAACAACCAGTGATGTAAAAAAATAGTATAGAACCCACCCATCAAAACAACCAGTGATGTAACAAGATTAGAATAGAACCCACCCATCAAAACAACCAGTGGCTTGCAAGCAGAAATGTCCTGTGAACCCGTCTTCGCAGATCTGGCACTACTAAAACTGAAGTGAAAACTGTATACACAACGGAGATGAATCGCCGTAGACCACGAGGAAGACCACGAAGACTATCGAGAGATAATGTCTAGACAGATCTACAAACACTTGCTGTTACGAACTGGAAAGAGAAGGCCAACCACAGTAATGAACTGAGGCGGGTGATATCTGCAGCAATGAACCTCGAGGGCTCGGAATGCTGAAGATGAAGAAAACTGAAGGAAGGCAGGTCAGTAGAATTCCTAAACCGCCACATATCAGTTTGGATGGTACTTGTATGAAGCAAGTTCAAGAATTTTGATATCTTGAAAGTATATTCTCGGAGGATGCGAGACTAGACAAGGAAACGGAAACAAAATGCCAACGAGCCAGTGCATTTAAAAACCAAATGAAACCATTATTAAGACATTCACACAAAAGAATGAGCGCAAACAGTATATTTGTACCAACACAGCCAAACTTGGACATTATCAAAGTCTAACTTACGTAAATTTGCCACCTGTGAAATGAGATACATGATGAGAGCCGCCTACTTAACCATCCGAGACACAGTTAGAAATAAGATTAGCACACAGACTGTAGGAACATCATTAGGCAGCAAATTCGTTGAGAAACAGTCAAATGGTGTGTACATTTAGTAAAAATACAACCAACGCAGCCGCTACACATGAAAGCATCTGAAGTAAAAGCCAGAGGCCGCTTTAAGAGAAAATGGAATGCAGAAGTTAAAGAGCTTCAATAAAGACACGGAATGACGATAGGAAATACTACCCTTAAAGATCGCAAACTGTTCCTGCCCATGTCGCTTAACGGCAGAAGTGGAAATCGATAATGGGAGTGATGATGAAGACGATGATGATATGATTAGTAAATCTATATTAAAATAATTATTTTTATTTGTAAACAATATGGCCGAGCCATTCAGTACTGACGCTCAATACCAGGTGCAATACACTGATACACACAATAGTTGCCCGAATCTCTAGCGTAGTTGGCTAAACCTGATTTCGGGGTGACCGGGTGACGAACTTCTTGTGGTCCGGTTCACTCCCGGGGGTAGGCAGGAAAGCCACATTTCTCCCAGATTTACGGTATTTACAATGGAATCAAGGCCGAAAGGTTGCGATATCCATAACACCGAGCCTAAGGGTTAACAACTCATGGCTTCTGGATACTAAAACAAACAAACATACACAATAGTTGCACTTAAAAAAAAAAAAAAAAAGGCAACATAATTCTCTTGTGCCCTCGTACCAGTGACGGCGCATTTCAATTCTCAGTGTCATAGAGTTTCTTTGACATGGAGGTTGCGGCCATCAAGTCAAGCCACTGCAAAGACAGAGTCTGTACATTTCTCGAGAACCGCCCTATGCATCTTATGGGCTACAATTTGCCTAAAGGACTTAACATCCAACACAGTTTTGTTACGGTCCTTTTCGTAGACAGCTCTTTGTGTCTAGTACTTATATTTTACTAGTCACACACGTGTCAAAGATTTAACTGACCAGACTGATTATGTGATTTCTTTCAGGATTTTTGTGTATTCTAGTTAGTATTTGTTGTATTGCATATTCATACAATCTGCCGATGACGAGTCTATATCCTTTGCTTGTAGTTTGCGCTGTCATCAGGCTAGCTGGTTCTACTTTTCGTTTGGTTTGATATAAATTGACTAGAGATTTCTTACTTACACAGAGTTGATGGGTACACCCAGGTAGTATCAAGTGATATCATCAGGCTGACTGGTTCTACTTTTCGTTTGGTTTGATATTAATTGACTATAGATTGCTTACCCACACAGAGTTGATGGGTACACCCGGGTAGTATCAAATGATATCATCAGGCTGACTGGTTCTACTTTTCTTTTGGTTTGTTATCAGTTTACTAGAGCAGAGGTTCTCAAACTGGGTGACGCGGCACCCAGTGGTGCCCGAGCGTATGCCAATGGTAGCGCGGCAATAATCATAAATTTGAAAAAATAATATATGCTTGAGATCAGCGAAGACAGCAATTTAAAACAGATTTAAAACGAAGGAAGGCAAGACGATTTCTGGATGCAGGTGTATCCAGAAAACAACGCTACTGCCAAGGCTGCGGGGCATTCTGAACGTGCGTTTACATTAAAAAAAAAAAAGAAGAAACAGGAGCAAACTTTCTGGATCAGGTCATTTGAGGATAAAATTAACGAAACCTCCCATATGCATGAAGGAAATAATGAAAAATTGATCCAAATAGTTTCATTCATCGCATTAAAGACAGCTGAAAATCAAATGTGCACTATTTTTTCTTCTTTCTTGTTTTTAAAGTATTTAAACGGTTAAAGGGGAGGTGGGCGCGAAATTTGTTGCCCAATTACAAAAATTTGGGAACCGCTGGCCTAGAGATTGTTTACCCGCACAGGGCTGCAGTGTACATGGCGGCAGTATCAGGTTCAGAACTTAAGGATGCCTTAATGTTAGCTTCCTTGGAGATCTGTTGTGTTTAAGATCGGGGAATATGTATAGCAAATCTGTGCAGCTCTCATTTCTGCGTCTTAAGAAGTTTTGGGCATATGGAGCAGGCCGTTCTTCTTCTTATAACTTAAGCGTGAGTCCGAAGAATCTTACCGCAGTGGAGGAAATCTATTGCAAGGACGAGGATCCTGAAATACGTTTGGTAGATTTTTACTTCCAAATTTTGCCCGGGCAGCGACGTTAACCTACTCTTTTTGATTTTCAACTGCCAAGGAATTATTTACGTGCGCAACAGTACACACACGGGCGTCTGGTCTAACTATCCAGAGACCAGGGGCAATTATTAGAAGTTCACGGGAAAAAATCCTAGTCTTCACAGGGGCTTGAACCCGGGACCTCTAGCACTCTAGCGGACACCATGTCTCGAGACCACGCATCTCTCTAACTTCAAGGCAAAGGGTTGACCCCTAGGTGTTTCGTTTTTGAGCCAGCGAAAGCGACTAACATGTTCATTTGCCGTCTCTTGTGGATACAAATGGGACAGACTACTCTCGGCAACGCCAAACCCATAGCACATACGCGCATTAAATGCATCGATCATTCATTAGAACTTCAATGCTTTTAGATGCGCCATGCTTTTAGATGCACCATGTTTTTGGATGCATCATACTTTTAGAAGCACCATGCTTTTAGATGCATCGTACTTTTAGAAGCACCATGCTTTTAGATGCACCATGCTTTTAGATGCACCATGCCTTTAGATGCACTATATTTTTGAAGCACCATGCTTTTTAGAAGTACCATGCTTTTAGACGAGCCATGCTCTTAGATGCACCATGTTTTTAGGATCACCATGCTTTTAGATGCACTATATTTTTGAAGCACCATGCTTTTAGATGCACCATTCCTTTAGATGCACCATGCTTTTATATACACCATGCTTTAAGATACATTATGCTTTTATATACACCATGCTTTTAGATGCAAAATGCTTTTATATACACCATGCTTTTAGATGCAAAATGCTTTTATATACACCATGCTTTAAGAAGCACCCTGTCGTTACGTTATGTTTCGAGGCATAATTTGAAGAAGGGAGATAGTCATCATTTTTCAACCATGTTCTGAGAAGAGGGAAATGGAACATGTTGTGACCACTGGAAAGATCTGTGGAAGGAGGGATAGAGGAAGACAACAAGAGAAGATTCTTGGCAGTCTTGTTGCATGACATGGAGGTGTGTCAGCACACGAACTAATACATGCTGCTGGAGTTCGCGGATTGTAGAGAGGCATGATCGCCTACGCACATCAGCAAGGCACCTAGTGATGATGATATGTCGTTACGCTGTTTTTGTTATGTTTTTGTTCAAGGTTGTTACTGAATCCAGATATACTTCCTAGCAGGGAAAACACGATTCCAATTGACACCATTATACTAGTTAAATTCTCCACACGACACCGGCATTTCAACGTTAATTGCGTACATGTTGTCATTAAAGATGAAAGTGGAGAAACTTTACAATTTCCCATTTGATGACGTGCAAGCAGGGAAAGTATTGTCATCATGTGTTGTTTCTAAGGCAGGCTAGTGACTGTATCGCCTAGATAGGTTTACTCACTGTCTTCTTGCAGGGTATATTCTTTTATTTGTATCGTGTTGCAGGGTATATTCTTCTATTTGCATCTTGTCGCAGGGTATATTCTTCTATTTTCCTCTTGTTGCAGGGTATATTCTTCTATTTTCATCGTGTTGCAGGGTATATTCTTCTATTTTATTCTTGTTGCTGGGTATATTATTCTATTCTCATCTTGTTGCAGGGTATGTCCTTCAGTTCTCACCTTGTTGCATGGTATATTCTTCTATTCTCGTATTGTTACATGGTGTGTCCTCCTATTCTCATCTTTTTTCCGCGTATATCCTTTAATTCTCATCTTGTTGCAGGATATATTCTTCTATTCTCATCTTGTTGCTGGGTATTTTCATCTATTCTCATTTTGTTTCAGGGTATGTCGTTCAATTCTCATCTTGTTACAAGGTATATTCTTTTATTCTCATCTTGTTGTAGGATATATTCTTCTATTCCTATCTTATTGGATTATTGCTTAGGTATATAAGGTGAAAATTGTGTACTTGTTTTTGTGAAGGAACTGATTTTCGTTGACGAGTTAGCTGACCAATGTTCAGATTGTCAAGGGCAGCAGTCTTCTCCGGGCAGTTCGTGGATAATGCTATAAACAACGGAGGGCAATGTCGTTATCGTAGAAGAAATTCTTGACGTTGTAGGACAGTACTTGTTGGAGATCGTTCACATAGATCAGTTAAAGAGCCTGAGAGTTAACTCTTACACCTCACATTAGTAGGTCCTATCGGCATTATCGTTCTTGTTAGAATGTCGCTTCTATTACTGCCAACGGTCCTCTCTCGCGCCGCAGGAATTTTTTGCCCAGGATGTCTTTTATGTCCTGTGCCCCTTTTTACTTCAGTACCGTGCCCCTTATCACTGCTCTTTCGAATCTACCATGACGTTTGATATGGTCCAAACATTTCAGTTTCCGAGAAAAGATGCTGTTTACGAGTCAGTTTGCGTTAATAGTCAGGTCTCTTAGTTAAGGGTTGGCACCTTTCCGTCTTTCCAGACAATAGTGTTATATTGCGCCGGGAAAAGGCATGGGACTCAGAGCCCATACAGAAGGCCAGTGTGAGTTTCAGAATGTCATTATTCTTCTTTTACTTCTTTTTCTTCTTCGCGTTTACTGGCTGTGAACTTCGGCGAAAAATTCTGGATGTTCATCCACCTTTGGACTTTAATCTTGCTCCAGAACCTGAGTGTTGCGTGAACATCTGTTTCACATATCTGGCTTATCTGTATGCAGACCTGCTGTTCCATGCCTCTCAGGCAGATGCACTCCGACTTCGAAGGCTGCCCCCAATTAGTCGACTTGTTAGAAGGCAGTTGATCTATTCTTTTTTTTCACCCATATGGGGCCCCGCAACCCACACGGTGACTATTGTTAATATGTATTTTCCCTTCCCTTTGCTGGGTCTATGGTAGTCTAGGATTGTGCCTATAGAACACAAATAGCACAGCTACGGTGATATCCACAGAAACCTTACATCTGTCTGCCTATATTAAACATGACTTCATGTAACATTGATCATCGGTTGAGTGGGTGCTTAAGTATTGCGCATACTTTACCCTCATTTTATAAATGGACACACATGTAGGTAAACGGGCTGCGTGGTCTCTAGACATGTTGTCCACCTCGAGTGACAGAGGTCCCGGATTAGGGCTGAGATTTTTTCTAGTGGACTGTTAGTAATTTCCCCTGGTCTCTGGATAGTAAGATCGGACGTCTGTGTGTATTGTTGCTAACGTAAAAAATCACTTGGCAGTTCAAAATGTAGAAGAGTAGCCTAACGGCCCTGCCCGGGCAAAATTTGGAGTTAAAAATCTACCTGAAATATTTCAGGATACTCGCCAGTGCTAAGGAGCCCGTGCACTGTGCTGGGCCACTTCGGACAGACGAGTTAGAAGTAAAACGAAGCACTAATGGGTTACTACCCTTGTGTCATGATGCTGATTCGTTGTTCAAACCTCAAATCTCGAACAAATGCAAGTAATCTAATAGTTTAAACACCCCAACAAATTGTATTACTGGCAGTGCTGGATATAGGCATAAGTGTAGCACGGCTGTCTTCTACGTTGATGTCACACCCAGGTTCGTCTTTTTGTTTGCTACAGGAGGAGTCGACTGAAAAGGTATAGATGAGGAAAGATGGTCGGTTCGATAGTGGTGGTGATAATGACGATGTATTGCTTTTTGCATGCTTCTCACTTGACTCAATTCTTGTATAATAAAATGTCTAGAAACAACTGTTCTTGTCGATATTGTCTTTTTGTGTGATACCTCAGCAATGTCTCAAACACTATCAATGATATTCTGAAAGGCGCTGTGTTCTCCCTATGGCTACATACTCTAGAGGTCGCGTTGTGTTCTTCATCTCTATTTACTTTGTTAACTGGTTCTAGTGTATTTAACTGCCACCTGGCTTCTAGTGCTGTCTGGTACTAACGGCATGATCGACTCTAGCGTCTGAATAATGTTTCTATCTGATATATCTCTGTTGCCCATGGATCCATGTATCTTGTGCGTTGTTTCTGTAGCTCGATGGCTTTTTTCATGTCTCCTCTCTAGTGACTGTCTTCGAGGCTCAATGTGACTGGTACCACTGCTTCTAGTGTTGAGCTGACAGCTCTAAGTCTCGACGACTGAAGGCTCTTTGAGGGTACATATTACTAGTCCCTCCTCTTCTAAGTCTCGATAACTGAATGCTTTCTTTGAGGGTAAATATGATTGGTCCCTCCACTTCCAAGTCTGGCAAACTGAAGGACTGCCAAAGTGATTTCTCACTCAATATTTAAACTGAGTTGCTGGAATGCTAAGTTTTTGTTTTCTTCTCACTTTATATGCTTCTAGAATATTCTTGTATGCTCATGTTGTATACTATGTACGTTCTGACATGGGATGTTCTAATTACACCTCGACTGCATCAGATTTCATCACCTTATTCTGCGCCTTAATAGAGTAATTAAATTGACAGCTGACCTCTGAGAGACTTATAGAAAGCCAGTACAGCTGCGTTCACTTTGATAAGGCACGTTAACAGTGACATCATATACTTTTTAAATATTATTTATTTGCAAAATATTTTACTGTCAATAACAAACGAAGGTTCTAGAAAAGGGGAATGTCAAGGTTACCAAAACAGGCGTCATCAGTCGGTTCACACTAGTGGAGCTATTCAGGAGGCGATCAGAGCACCTATGGATCTGTCCGGAGTGCTGTGATGATAATCCTTTCTTATCACTAATCACTTGTTGATTCCGGTACATCTTAGCTTTGCGCAATATCTTTCTTCCTAACAAACAAGTGATGACATCTCCCTGTTGAATAACGGGCCTCATGGTTTCATATAGCTTAGGGCCTCCTCCAGTCTAAATCTGCCCCAAGCTATGGGATCGAGTCTGTTCAAGGCAGAAGTGACCTCTGGCCTGTTGGATGCAGTAACAAGTATGCCTTTCTTATACCACGTTTGCGGTGGGGAGGGGGGGGGGGTGTTGAGCTTGTGAATTTACGACCGCATGGCTAGTGCTGTCGCCCCGACTGTGCAGGAGAGCATTTATTTTCCCCCTGATAGAATAATCTCCAACTTTACCGAGGATTCAAATCCGTGTCTCCTCTTGAGAACCTAGCGTTCTAACCATTCAGCCAGGCGCTACTCTGGTAACAAGTAGACTGTAAAATAATGAAACCCTGTATCTGGATATAATAATGATGAGTGTCTGCGAGTTCTGGACGCCACTCCATATAAAATTCAGGGGGGGGGGGGGTGGTTAACCACGCGACACAGGTACCATCACTATCAGTATGAAGACTCTACGCTGGCTGTTGAGGCGGAGCAATCATGAACTCGTTCTGAACGCTGTGATGGCGGATCGTAAACTAAAAGACCAAGATGACCTAAATCAAAATAGGAAGAAAAAACGCGAACAAAGCCAGAATAGATAAGAACAGAAACGATATTTCAAAAGCCTCCTAACATCACGATTTCGGAAGCACAACAATAGACCAGACTAGCAACCTCTCCTTCTGTCGGAAACAACAAGACGTTGTCGGCCAACGTAAACCAGGGGAAATAATTTAGCTTGGGGCCAACTACTTCAACATAGGCTATAAAAGAATGTGAGCTAAAATCACTGGAAGAAGCTTAACCGCATGAGTTACTGTAGCCATGGTGACAACATTAGCGATGTCTAAAATTAAAGAGAAGCCATAGAAGCTCCCATGTGAGATTAATTTCCCGTGTGATTCACATCCTTCACAACTTCTCAGATGGAGACAAAATTGAGGTTTGTAACTAGAGAACTGTGATTAACATTTAATAATATCGATCTGCAAAGTCTGGTGGCTAGTTATGTATTGAGTTACCAGATGTGTCGGCATAGGGTTCGATTCTTAATCGCTGGAGGTAATATTCTGAACGGGGAAGGGTTGATAACAGAGGGTGGTGTCCGAGAAATGGCAAATAGGGCAAGAATGCTACTGACTATATAATCCTTTCTGTGCAGCTCAGTGATCAAATGTACACTCCTAGAGCTACATAACCGGTATTAGAAGTAAACAAATGGCCCTTTTCCCCGCCTTTTCTATAGAACAATCAGCACTTGGTGGATGACCTGGTAAGCATTATGCCCTCCGCCATTACTCCACAGGATGGTACCTGGTACCTATTCAAGGCTGCGCCCACCTGGGAGTCAAGTTCATTTTTGAAAACAAAAGTCCGGCTGCGTTAGGATGCGAACCCACGACCTTCTGTTCCGCAGGCGGGTGTCTAGCCGCCAACGCTACAGTAACTCCCACATAACCGGCATTAGATCTACATAACCAAGGTATTTCATTTAAAGTCAAAGTGCATCTGCCTGAGAGAGGGTGAACAAACATTATTTCTGCACATAGAAATATATGTAAAATCGATGCCTAGAAGTAGACGTGAACTAACATCTAGAGCCTGTAGGCGGATTTTACTGCAAGTGAACAGAGGAACTATGGTCGAGGCAGCCAGAAGAGCTAGAAACAGAACCTTATATCTCCCTCGACACCCACAGCGGTAAAAGAGGAAGTGAAGAAGAAGAAGAAGAACAGAGGAAGAACAGGATAATTCACATTGTTTAAAAAGGGGAGCACTGGAATGCCTAGTCACAGCTGTAATATAAAGTAGCAGAAACCATGTGATGACAAAGAGAGTAAGTTGGTATGGAGAAGCAACTCTATTGAGATAGCCACATACACACGAATGACCAAGAGAGTATGTTAGACTAGGCCTCAAGGTTTGGAGAAGTAACTCTGTTGAGAAAGCCAACAACACATGGATAACCAAGAGAGTATGTTAGACTAGGCATAAAGGTATGGAGAAGTCCAAGTCTAAGTCCTTTTGAGAAAAAAAAAAAAAAAAAGAAAAGCTCGACCACGTTCAGATTGCTGCTAGCTAGCCTAGGCTGCTAGCAGTCTCCGCCTATATTTGTGGTCTGGGTTATTTGCGTCACTTTCGTGACTGAATACTAGTGTTTGTGCCATTTCTGGGCTTGATGCTTCCACCCGAATCAAACCGCTCGTCCTGCTGTCACTGGTGCATGTCTTCCTTTTTCTTTCTTGATGTTTCCTGTTTGTTCTATTTCCCTTTGATCTGGCTAGGCGTATCTCGAAGGAGAGCGAGCTTCCATACACAACGTCTTTTGGACCACCATTTATTGTTTTAAAATGTTGAGTATTTTAATTTTGCCAAAAATTACTGAAAACAGTTTTTGAATTTGAATAGTTCCGAAATGTGAAAATTTTCCGCGTGTGACCATAGAGGTCATATAGTTGTCTTCCTGTTATATGAACGGGTTAGTCATGTAATGGATATGTGTGTGAGAGTTTATGTGGAGCCTTAAGCGGGTCCAGTCGTCATTTGTTATTATGTGATCGGGTCGTGTTGACAGCTAAGCTCCGGTGTACGTAAATACCATATAACCGGAGCATCCAGCTCACGCTTTGAGATCCAAATGTTCGGCGATGAGAATTGCTGTGGCATGTTAGGTAACGAACTCAAGTGCTCTCTGTGGGAGTGGGTTGGGGGGTTAGACTCATAGTGCATCCGAAAGAGTTAGGGAAAGGTGAGGGGAAAGGGTGCGGGAGGCCATTCAGTCATTTCTCGTCGTTGCCGTCTTGCTGGATTCTAGCGTGGCTTTTTGCCGGGACTATGTATATCACGTTACCAACCTTTGCTATCATCCCACTGATGGTGTGGTATTGGTGGTTATGCGTTCTAGTCCTGTCATTATAGAGTCACTTGTTTTCCCTATTTGTTGTCAGTCATATCTTGTCGGTCATGTGCATGTTGTATGCATGCTGGGGAATGGGATGGTTTTGTGTATGAATCCCCGGAGTATATGGACGCACCCAAATAGGTGTATGCGTACATGCCCTCGAGTACCCTTACACGCAGACAACACTACATATTTGCACGTCCTTTCATACTTATCCGTGTATGCATTTCTAATTGACATTACGTACACACGCAAACTCTTTCATATGCGTCTCCCAATGACTGTACTTACATTTAAAAAAAAAAGGTACATCCACACGTGGTGACATTCACTTTTCCATGTCTTGTGCGTTTTGTGTCGCTATGTCTGTAATTTCGTCTGGTCGTGTCACTGTTAAGTTATGTCCCGTTACTGGAATGTGACCTGTCCGGTACTGTCTTATCATGTTCTGGTGGATGGTGTGTGTTGATGACATTCTTGCTGCTTACACACTTCATTCCATTTGTTCTCAATAATTAACAGACATGCAACACAATTTATGGGTTCTTTGAGTGCACTGTCATTCATTCATACACAAATATATAAATATACATGCTCCCATATATATACACATATGCACACTCATACCCACATATACATGCATACAGTAATACATTTCTATGTCCATGTACTCGTTCATCTTTACCTTTCGCATAGCTATATTCCCACTGTCCTGTCCATACGTGATCCCTTACCATTCGCCTACATACACCGTGTCTTATATATCCATCCTATACATAAATGCACTCATACTACACGCACTCATCCTTGTGTATGTATCCATGTTCACATCTATGCACTCATCATACTTACACTACCTCCCTTACGCTAGGGTGTCCAGAGTTACCATCTGATCAGTTCCTTCTGCTGTACTGGGTAAATCCTTAATCTGGTCTTTTTAGTTTATTTTTATTTTAATAAGGAAAAGTTTAACCAGTTTTTGGATGTCTTTATTGCTATCTACCTTTAAACATTTGTTTGCAGTAATCTGTTGTTTACGTTTTAGAAAATACTCCTCAATGGGTTTCCTCTCCAATTTTTATTTAGTGCAGTTTATTATATAATGCTCTATTGTATTATCTTGAAAGCAGTCCAGACATAGAGGAGTTGTAAATTTCTCTGGATGCCACCCTAACCTAGCTCTCCATAGTAGTTTGTTAGCTAGGATTTTCAGTTTGTCCCGTACCTGTGTGTTAGGCTGGGCTCTTTAAGGTTGTTGTAGGCATCTCTGCCTTTAGTGCTCCCTTGCCATTGAAGTTTCCACATTTTAATTATATGTCGTTTGATTATGCTAGTCCTTTCAGTTTTTCCGAGTCCTACATCTACTAAAACATCACATTTAGCTCCCTTTTTGGCTGCTATGTCAGCTTTTTAATTGCCTATTACACCTCTGTGTGCTGGTACCCATGCAATAGTGACTTGGCATCCTTTATTCTTGAGCTGGGTTGTTAGATTTAAGATTGTTTCTTTAATATCTGGCCTACTGCTAGTTTTTTGTGTTTTTAATGTCTGCACTGAGGACAATGAATCTGTCAGTATGGTAAATTTAGTTGGAGGTTTATTAATTACCATCTCTAGTGCCTTCATTATGCCGACTAGTTCTGCTGTGCATACTGCCACATGATCTGTTATTTTATATTCTCTTTGCATATTCCACTGTGGGATTATTACTCCTGCTCCTACTTCTCCTGCTTCATTCTTAGATCCGTCAGTGTATGCAACCAGATTGTCTGATCGGATCTGGTCTATGTATTCTTCTGTTATTGTTTTGGCTTCAAATGCTTCAGTATTCTTATTAATAATTTTCATCAGACTCATGTCTGTCCTGGGCAGCTCTAGTCTCCATGGAGGGATTTGAGGGACAAACCTAACGCTTGCCTCTAGAGTCCTAGCTAAGTCCTCATCATCGTTAATTTCTAGTGCAGCAGGTATGCAGAAGCAACTCAGTTGAGAAAGCCGTCAACACACGGATGGCCAAGAGAGTATGTTAGACAAGGCGTCAAGGTATGAGAAAGCAACTCTATTTAGCCATATACACACGGATGACCAAGATAGTATGTTAGACTAGGCGTCAAGGTATGGAGGAGAAACTCTATTGAGAAAGCCACACACACATGAGGACCACTACTAGGTTTAATGTATGGATGAACAGAGAAGGTTGATGGTAAAAAGTGGGACATAATTCTTGTCTCTATAAAAAGGGTGCGGTGGGCCAAACAAGTTTGGGAAACACTGGGCTAGAAGATTACATGCCGTTTCGAAGGTCGACGGTTCAGTTCCTGACGGAACCGGACTGTTTTGTTTTTTAAATATCCTTGCCTCAGAGCTTGACCCAGCGTTAAATGGGTAGTATGTAGAGTCCTGGGAAGTACAGGTGGCCGGTATGACGTTGACCACATCACCCACTAGGTGCCGATTGGTCTCTAAAATACAGAGCTAGCTCTACGAGCCCAATACATCTGAAGGCGTGAAATGACCCCTGACCTTTTACGCACGGCCAGTGATGCCAACACGGACTGTGCAGGTAACAGTTTTAATTGTTTCCCTGACAGACACAAATCTACAATCTTACCGAGTTTTCAAAACTGGGTCTGAGAGTCCGTGATTATAAGCCGTTTGGGCATTCGCTATACTACTTCGTTTACAGGCTGTAAGCTCGTGCAGAAATTTCTAGTTGTTCGTTCATTTGGACTTAAGCTCTGTGCTAGGGCCTGAATTTTGCGTGTATATCCGTTTTAGCGGCTCATTTGTGTGCAGTTGGTTGTTCCTTGCCGCTCGGGCAGATGCACTCCTACTTTGAAGGAAGCTCCCAATTAGTCGATTCATACGACAAGTTTGTTGAGAAGGCAGTGGGTCTTTTCTAGTTCTCCCCCCCCCCCCTTGCCTCCACAATGGGGCCCTGGAACCCACACGGGTAACCCACTGTACGGATATTTATTATTTTCAAATTTAATTGTGTCCTAGAGAAATCTATCTCCTCTTGAAATTTCCACCTCGTTTCTAAGACTTGGATAAACTAAAAACTCTCAGGTTAGAAGCTCCTAGCACAATCCTAAACTACAAATTACTTGAAAATCAATTCTACGTAGATAGAAATTGGGGTTTAATGTTCCCGCCAAACACATCTAAACCGTTATAATGACATGTGTTCCCCTAGGGACGATATTCTCCTGCAATTGACGGTATATTTCGCCTCCCTCTTCATGTTTATTGGCAGTAAACCCCGGTAGAACGTTCTTGTTGTTGACCCACTTCTGGACTTAAGTCTTGTTTCAGAACTTGACTTGTGCCCTCCTATTAGTTATACAGAAGGACATCTAGAAGAACAACGTAGGATGCACCTAAGTCAGAAATAAACAACCAGATTGATTATATACTTGCAGGACATCATGAGCCTGTTTTGACAGTGATAAAACATTGCAAGATAGTTTTGTTTGGGCATTTTTTTGTCTCTTAGGTCCATCCAGGCTAGAGTGGGTACCAGGTGCAGTTTTTGGAAGTAAAGGCGTCCGGTGTGATCCTGACTTCATCACGCACAAAGTGCCAATTGATTTATAAAATATAGGCCTATCTCTTTACGTCCATTTCGGCTGAAGGTGGGGAAACGTGTCTTTTACTTAGTTATGGTGGTGGGGAGAGATAATTTGACTGCCAAAACTACACTTTAAGAACACTTGAGTGGTTATCGAAGAAGAAGGGTCAAAGAAAAACCCGGAATGCCATCATCAAGAGGTGGTTAGTTGCATATCCTTTACATGACGTTGCAGAACAACCCCCAACAGCCCCTGGCTGTTGTATGGTTTTTCTAGGCAAATTTACGTCCAGTAGTTTGCCATTGCAAACCAACGCAAGGCGCATGCCCCGCAGCTGGGATCGAACCCGGCATCCCGGCATTACGAAGCGTTCGCATCGACTTAGCCACAAAGCCGACATCAAGCGATGAACGGGACTAAATGATTACATACTTATCTCATCTAACAACGGGAAGGCAAAGAAAGATGGCGGATTTTAAATGCTAGTGCTTATCGATACACCTTCACGTTTCTAAGGGGTCAAGGTTTATGTATGGCAGAGGGACATTGTCTGCCGGTGTCATTCTGTCATTTTTCAAATAAAGTCCATCATGTGTCCGATAAAACAACCGTAAGCTTGCCATTTAGTCGTTCAGGTATGCTGACTGCTCTTATATGCTACCGCAGCGACTATAAATAAACTTCGAAACTCAAAGTACCTGTTGCATAGTCACCAATGTTGTCGTGTTTCTGTCCGAGATAATCCGGTAATACGTGCAGCAGAAGCAGATCAAGCCTGAGCTTTATGAACTCAGGTGGGCCCACCCTCTGAAATTGTCTAGGAGCTCGCGGGCTGAAACAACTGTGGAGTTTCTGCTTAATGTTATTTACGCCAAGGATGTGTTGAGGGAGAATGTACGGGTATTCTGTGTGCTGTGTTCAATTCCTAGTCTAATTTGGTCTTTATTAACCTTCGTGCGGTAGGCGAGCGAGCGTCTTGGCGGGACGCTGCTGCACCTCCCACAATCACATGCATACGAGTTGTCGTCTCCTTAAGTTAGAGAGGACTCCACACTTGGCCACGAGATGTGTAGAATACATAGTGTCTAGCACATCAACATCATCATCATGTAGCAGGTCTTTTGCAGAACGTCGCTCTCATCAAGAACCACCTTAAGGAAACCCAGTCTCTCGTCAGCTCTGGCGTATTAGGAATATAGGGCTAGACCAATATTTGTATAGACCAATCAGACCTTGGAGGTTGATGTGGGCAGCATCATGCTTGTCGCTTTTACTTCCCAGGACTGCGCCTGATACCCACTCAAGGCTGGGTCGATCTGGGTGTAAGGGTTATTTAAAAAAAGAAAGAAAAGGCCGGCTCTGTCATGGCGCGAACCCACGACCTTCCGATCCGCAAGCGGGCTTCTAGCCGTGAACGCAACGGCGTTTCCTAATCAAGACATCAGTAATATAACAGTCCCATCTTCGTGATGGTTGGCCCATGTCTCTCTTTCTTCGCACCATTCCTTCTGCTTCTACCATTTCCAATACGCTGAGCCGTTGGATATGGCCACAACATTTAGATTTCCGAGATAAGATTCTGTTCATTACCAAGTCTTTCCTGAGGTTAAAAAATGTCCGCATTTCTGTTGTTCTCCGTCCATATTATTCTGTGAATGTGTCCGTCTCATTTCAGCTCAAAACACTATTATCTATTTTGATGACTGTGAGACAGTCCACGACTCTTATCTTTTTCTACCGGAAAGATGCATGCCTTCAAAATCTAGCCCTAATTTCCTTTTTGTGTGAGTGTGCTTAGTCATAAACTTTTAAGGATGTCTAATCTTTCTCGAGCTCATGAAAAATTTCTAGCTTACACACATTCAGTGAAACCGTGTTTTTAATAGATCTGGGGGTGGAGGAAAAGGAGGGGGGGGGGGGGGGGGGGGGGTTGGAGGAAGGGGAGAGGAAATCAAGAGTGCATATTAAAAATGATTGCTCGATTTGATTCAAAAACCGTCAGCACAGCACTCGGGGCATTTCCATAAGCGCTCCGTCCCCGTCTTCAGCAGCCAGGGAAGATTTCCGATACTAATGGTGCCAGTACCATTCTGATCAAACGTCCGCTTTGACATTCCTCTGAGCCTCGAGCATCTGCCAGAATCTCTTATCATTCCCCCCTGCATCAATTTCACCAGACTGAGGTGATCTATCTGCTCCACCGAACTGTACACGCTCTCCCACAAGGCACTAACCACGTCCGCCTTATCATTTATCAGTATTCCACCAAGTTGTGCATGTTAGAAACAAACAGGCCTAATCGTAGGACTAATAATAACGCATCCATTCAAGAACCAACATGTTCTTCCTGTTAATTTGGTACTTTTTAAACTAAAGTTCGTGTTAGCAGAGGTTTTAGTGTGTGTGAGTGTGTGTGTATATATGCATATGTATGTATATATAAAGCGGTCAATCCGACTTGTAATTCCAACGTACAGCGATCGAAACCCACTGCTAGCTGCGTGGATTTTTATCATGGTATGGGGCGTCGCAGTTCGACCCAGCCTTATATTGGGTACCAGGATGTATGTCCTGAGGAGGTAAAGACGGCCGGCGTAATGCTGACCACATTACCCACCAAGCGGCGATTGGTTTGTAAAAAAATATGGGTGCTCTTCCCATATGCCCGATGCGCCTAAAAGCGTGATAATAGATTTTTTCAAACTTTGCCTACATAAACATGTATTAAAGACACCAACAACAGATCTCACAGATGTAACTCTAGAGACACAAGTAATTTGGCTAACAGATCAATTAACTTTTTTGGGTAGTAATTTGTATAGTGAAGCAAATACAAATATAGAAAGAATGACACAAATTGGCAAGGCATCAGCAGCTTTTAAAACCTTGAACCAAATACACAACTCTAAAGTATAGAGTTTTCAAATCGAGTTACATATTTTCAGTTCTAATCTTATTTCAGTTTCAACTTATTCAGGTAAAAGAGGGAGAACCACTAACTTAATGGAATGAAAATTAAATGCACTCGAAAAAAAAATGTGTGAGGAAAATGGTGAACGAATAAATAAGATGAACTTAAAAGAAGTGAAGAAAAAGGATAAATTCTCTGGGCAGCCACCACTATCAACAGTTATAAGGCAAAGACGATGGCGCTACATTGGACACATCCTGAGAAGGAGCAAGTAGAGAATCGTCTGACATTAACAGGGGGAAACAATGGATTAGGAGGCAAGACATCCAAAAGAATCCATAAGACGAACGTTGAAGAGAGAGGCCAAAGCTGCTTGACTGGAGTCCATTTATGATATTGAACATATGTTGCAGGATAGACTGAATTGAGGAATAGACTGCCAGCCCTATGTGAGATTATTCAAAAATGACCTTGACTTCCAGGTCGACCCAACCTTTATTGGGTATCGGGTGCAGTTCCGGGAAGTAAAGGCAGCCGACGTGATGCTGACCACATCACCTATCGTGTGCCGTTGGTCTATAAAAATATCGGTTTAGCCCTATATGCCCTAAAAGCTTGAAGGCGTGGAAATGGGACCTGTGAGATATAATGGCACAACAGGATAATGAATGAATGAATGAATGAATGAATGAATGAATGAATGAATGAATGAATGAATGAATGAATGAATGAATGAATCTACAAAGCTATTTAAAACCACGTATGATATATGTATATAGGAAATCCTCGCTAAAAACGTTTTATAATAATCGACGTCTTGTAATATTAATCTCAGCTGGGACTACAATTTTATTCATGTTTATCGAATGTTCCTCTTAAGCAAGAGAGTGCTATTGACATTTCTCTATATTATATCTATCTAAACATAATCAGCAGTTTATGCGCGGCAGATGCAATCTTTATATTTTGTACGCGTCACAAAGTAATAGACGTAAATTCAGTTATGTTATCTCTCACCTTAGATTTATATTACCAGGTGTTAGCTCAGAAATATACAGGTAAACCCCATTCTATATATTACTTTTATTCTGATTCACTTGTAGGTTGTTGCCTTTGCTATCTTCTCTTTTGCTCTTTTCTTATCTCTTATCTTCACATCGCTTTTCTTTAATTCTCCTAAATTATGTCTTGTCTGCTGCCTTCTCTCTTTTGTCCTTTCTTTATTTTGCTTTCATTTTCACTCTCCTTTTTTTCTCTATCAAAACACACACACACACTCTCTCTCTCTGTCTCTCGCTTTCTCTCTCTCTATTCTAGCGTATGTTTCTTGGTTTTAAAATGTCTTTTTCCTCTGTCTCTCTATTTCTCACTAATCTTTTTCTCTGTCTTTCTCTTTTTGTCTTTACCTTCCTCTCTTACTCTATCTTACTCGCTCTTTCTCTGTCTTTCTCTATCTTACTCTTAATTTTTCTAACACTTTCTTATCTCTATCATACTCTTCCTTTCTCTGTCATGCTCTATATCTCTTTCTCTGTCTTACTCTCTCTCTCTCCCTTGATATATCTTACTCTAATCCTCTCTCCTATTATCTCTCTGTGACTTCCTCTCTACCCCCATGACTCATACTTTATCTCATCAATCTCACGGTCTATAATATACTTCCGGTGTATGATAATTTGGCAGTGCTAACGCTCTCAGAACGTGCCAAACACCTAATAACCAACAAGAAAATAACACACCAACAGTTATTTGACGCAAATGGACACGTAATGTCTCACATTTCTATTGTTGTTATTTTGACATAATCAACGGCATATAAATAATATTTTCCACCGACACTTTTAGTTATCTCTTTGTTGCCAAGGAAACGAGTATAATGTTTATTTTAATTAACAAATCGTTCTTTTTTTTGGGGGGGGGGGAGGGGGGGGAGGGGGGGGGGGGGTTTAATTATCTTCTTGACGTCATGTAACACGTTTAAACAGATTTTGTAAAGACAAAACATTGGTGATTGTTTTCATTTTTAGTTAATTATCTTTCATAAGTGTTGTCACCACTGTCATCCTCATCATTATCATCATCATCAGTGATAATTCAGCAAACCGTACAAGCCTGCGGTTGGTCCACATATAACGAATTCGAAATGCGACGTCGGAGAACCGGGTTCGAAACACCCGTAGGGCTGGGAATATTTCATGTAGGGCGGGGGGGGGGGGGGGGGGGGTTTGAGGCAAAATCGAATCCTAACCTGCACAGTCGTGGCGACAGCACTAGCCATGCGGCCTTAATTCCTTGGGCTTACAGACCCAACCCCCCTTCAGAAGTGGTTTATACAGGCAGCAGTTGGCAGACATGCGACGTCATTACTGATAATGGGGTCAGAGTTGACCCAAGATTTGGCGCGGCTGACGAGACTGGTCAGATTTTTTAAAAACTGCTTTACATGTTGACCAACTCATACTTCTAAGGTTCACGGAAGCTGTCACAATAAAATACTTTCATTCAGATTTGTGTAGACAAAAAGATATGGTCGTAAACCTGCGATAGTCTTGATAAACATTTACTTTCAGGTGTGATTTACTTTGTATTTCAGTAAAATGATTTCATTTATTTATTTTATTTTATCGAATTGTATCTGTAGTATACATCAAACGAGATTTATCAAACTATGTCCGACATTAAAGTGTTCAATTTGCCTTCGTCTCTTCTTTTTTTCCTGTTCTAAAGTAATCTTCCCTGTTGTTATTCTTTCTTCTGCGGACGTCCTCTGTAGGATATATCATACAACTGTACGGGAGAATGAATGAATGAATGAATGAATGAATGAATGAATGAATGAATGAAAGAATGAATGAATGAATGAATGAATGAATCAATGAATCAATGAATCAATGAATCAATGAATAAATACTTATAAGTCTTTTTATTGCTAAGAAGACTCAACAGCACTTTTGACATTCTCTTCCTATAAGTAATCCATCCTTATTTGCAGTAACCAGCGAAGATTTCCAGTTCAGAAGGCGCCACTAGCCGTTTGTGTGTATGTCTGGCTTGCCTTTCTAATGAGTGTAGAGTGTCTACAAATGTCCATGGTCACTCCTGACAACACCATTCTCTTCAGACCATAATGGTCTATTCGCGCCTCTGCATTGCGCATTTGCTCTCAGTGGACCTTGACCACATGAAGCTTGCCATTCATAAAGTGACCACCCATCTGTGCAAAACCAGCCAGTCTCTCTGTCTGTTTATTTCTTAAAACTCCTGCAACAATGAAACAAACGCTATCTACCTAGGACGTCTTAATTGATGCTTGCCGCTCTTCACGGAGCATACCTAATTAGTATGCTTATCTTCACTTTTTCTAACTTGCTTTGTGAGTCGGTTACAATCACGTTATGTGTGTACAGCTGGTTTTTATGCCAGTGGAAAAGTTGCTGTTGTTACTTTAACCGTCATTCTCAAAGTAGTTAATGTAGCACTAAGCCTTCTCATGCATGTCTTCTGTTCTGGACACAAAGCACCTGCCTAGGTATTCACGTCATCTGGGTGGAAATTATCATGAATTATTTGATACATTTCTGATTCTGTATTGTCTGCTGGCCAATCCCGGGCCAAGTGTGATAAGAACTCAACACAAGTCTCTCGATCTCTGACACTTTGAGCCGTTCCCTCCTCTCCCAATGTATTTCCAGCCTGCCCATAGTCTGTTTGTGTCTTCTCTTGTGCCTTTCAAGACTTCTATGTGTTCACAGAAACAACCCGGTTCACCACTGTTTCCTTTTGTGTGTTCACAAAAACAACCCGGTTCACCACTGTTTCCTTTTGTGTGTTCACAGAAACAACCCGGTTCACCGCGGTTTTCTTCTACGTATTCACATAATTAACCCGGTTCACCGCGGTTTTCCTCTACGTATTCACAGAAACAACCCTGCTCACCACTGTTTCCTTCTATGTATTCACAGAAACAACCCTGCTCACCACTGTTTCCTTCTATGTATTCACAGAAACAACCCTGCTCACCACTGTTTCTTTCTATGTATTCACAGAAACTACCCTGCTCACCACTGTTTCCTTCTATGTATTCACAGAAACAACCCTGCTCACCACTGTTTCCTTCTATGTATTCACAGAAACAACCCTGGTCACCACTGTTTCCTTCTATGCATTCACGGAAACAGCACGGTTCACAACTGTTTCCTTCTATGTGTTCACAGAAACAACCCAGTAGACAACAGTTTCCTTCTATGTATTCACAGAAACAACCCTTTCCACTGTTGTTTTCTTCTATGTATTCACAGAAACAACCCGGTTTGTTACTGTTCCCTTTTATGTATTCACAGAAACAACCCGGTTAACCACTGTTTCCTTTTATGCATTCACGGAAACAGCACGGTTCACAACTGTTTCCTTCTATTTGTTCACAGAAACAACCTTGTTCACCATTGTTTCCTTCTATGTATTCATAGAAACAACCCAGTAGACAACAGTTTCCTTGTATGTATTCACAGAAACAACCCGGTCCACTACTGTTTTCTTCTATGTATTTACAGAAACAACCCGGTTTGTTACTGTTCCCTTTTATGTTTTCATAGAAACAACCCGGTTCAACACTGTTTTTTTTCCTATGTATTCACAAAAAAAGACAGGTTCACCACTGCTTCCCTCTATCTATTCAGATAATTTGCAGGTTTCACTACTGTATCCCTACTTGTATTCACATTAATAGTATGTTCACCACCGCTTCTTTTTATATATTCACAGAAATTGCCGTGTTCATCACTGTTTTCTTTTATGCATGAACAGAAATAACCGAGTTCACCACTGTTTCCTTGTACGTATTGCAAATTGCCGGGTTCACAACTTGTTTCTTCAATGTATTCACAGACATTGCCGGGGTCACTATCGTTTCCGACTATACACGTTTAGAAGTTACTGTGTTCGCCACTGTTTCCTTCCGTATATTCACAACAATTACCTTGTTCACCATTGTTTTCCACTGGTTTTTTTCCCCACAGAAATTGCCTGGTTCACCACTGTTTCCAATCACAGTCGGTAAGGCTGAGGCTGTATCAAAGAATAACAGATGGAAAGAAGTAGTGCCTTGTAAGTACCGTTGCCTGTATGTGTGCTTGGAAGATATTAACTCGTCTCAGTTTTGAAGCATGTCCAGTTGATTTATCCTCGTTTTATACAGTGCTGAAGTTAGACTTAATCTAAATAAGTTACCTACGCATACTAATCGATTAGATGAATGAGCTCAAAAAATCCGAACTGGCTTCGTTTGACAAGAAGGGATTCTCTATGTGCATCACGAATAACTCACTTAACCTTTATTGTTTTACCGGATCATGCGGCTGTTCAGAGCTGTATGCGTGCAGAGTATCTGACGAACTGGGTGATTCTGACTACTTTCCCGGCACTGCACACAAGTGATGTCATTGGGAGCTGCCTTACATTGGCGACAGGGTGGCCCATTGGCTGGCAAGTGGACGACTTCGTCGTCGGTGGGGGGCAGTATTGGGTTCTGTTTCTATTGATCGCAACAACACTGCAAGAGTCCTTTTTCAGGGCTACGTGGTGGTGAGCAATGCTAAAGCCATGCTATATGGCGCAAATAAACCTGGTCTCAATTATATCCTAAAACTTCCCTTTTAGAGTTGATGGTTGAAAGTGATGGGTGTATATATATATATATATATATATATATATATATATATATATATATATATATATATATATATATATTCGTCAAAACAGACGGAAAAACGATGAGCTGCCTGTTGCACAGAAGATCACCAGAAGCAGGACTCAGTATCCTTATCCAACCTGAAGGGCAGGGGGTACAACCTGTAGCAGTTAGAAACATTTCACCAAGGACACAAGACCTCAGATTAATCGACATCGAACGGACGTGACCAGACGTTTCACTTCTATAGAGCTATATGGGAGGAGACTGGAGCACCAATGGATCTGACCGAAGTGCTGTGAGAAATGTTCTGCCTATTCAATAAAGAATCTACGACGTAAGGCATCACAGTCCCCGGAGTCCTGAAATTATTTCAAAAGAGCATTTGAGTGCAAATAATATACTGTAACTTTGATTTCTGTCCAGCCTTTATTGTTATATATTTTGCTATATTCTGTTATTTAGTCTTTCATCTTAAACCTTCGGCGGCGCGTAGGCAGAGTTCATAGCTCTCCATGTCTGGCGGTTCGTTGCCCCCGGTTTTAAGTCTCGGATGTTCATAAGACCCATGGTTGAGCCTTTCCTGATGATGGTTCTACACAGGGTCTCTCTTGGTGTTCCCCGTTTTTCTTTATCTCTCCGGTCTCCATATGAGGACATGATGGGTGAGTCTGGTCTTATCCATTCTGTGCATGGCCGATGTGTGTGACCTGCAAGACGCTTTGGCATGAGAAAATCAATCAATAAGGTGACGTCTCCACAGTGAAAGTTGGCTGCAACAGGCTCCGTCTCTTGTCCTGGTTATTAACTCTCTCAGACTGCTGCCCGTCCATCTCTTTATGTTGTCCTCACACTTGTATCGTTGCCTACCATTTGCTCTCTTGCCTTTGAACTTTCCCTGAATTATGGTTTTTGAAAGTGTGTTATATCTTTTAATGTGGCCAAAGTATTTTAATTATTCTTTGTGTTTTAATTTTTTAATTTTATTTTAGTCATTGACTTTTTATTTGTAGCCTTTCTAGAACCTCTGTATTAGACTGTTTTTATTTCCTTAAAATACGACCTATTCTTCTGTATACCCACATCTCGTGGGACTCAATGCTTTTTTTTCTACTTGCTTGTTCATTTTCCACCTTTCTGCACAATATAGCAGGACTGAGTTACAGCAATAAGATAGTTAGTGCATAGTTTTTCAAAATCATTGTTGCTATTGCTCGATATAACATGTTTTGCCTCAAATGCTCAGTTCTAATATGCAGTCATTCTCTTCCTTATCCTTATTCACTTAATGATTTTGCCCTCCCCGCAAAACTGTCCATGGCATCATGTTTCCATGAATCCACCTTAAGACACGTATCAGTCGTGTCCAGCTTTCAAATAGGTGCCCAATAGTAAAGTGAAAATAGTAGTAGAGATAATAATAATAAACGGGAAGGCTAAATTTGAAAACAAATATAAGAAGGTGTCGGCCGAAAGGTGGACATATCTATCGCACAGCATTACGGTAACAGGCACAACGCAGTTATCTCACTAGGACGAAACAAATAATACTATTTATAATAATAAAAATGTACTGAACTGCAAATATTATAAAAATATATTTTCAATAACATGCATAAAACAGACAACTTCCACACATGACTTTGTGTGTGTAAGTGTGTGTGTGTGTGAGTGTGTGTGTGAGTGTGTGTGTGAGTGTGTGTGTGTGTGAGTGTGTGTGTGTGTGTGTTTGTATTGAGAGGGGAGGGGGAGTAGCCAACAAAATAATTTGAATGGTGAGTTTACTCCTCTAAAGACTATTTTGGGAGATTGCTAATTTCCGGAACCGCTTAAGTCCATAATTGTTCTTTTAAACTAAACTGCAAATCTGAGTCTGTAAATCTGAGGCTGTAAATCTAAGATGTAAATCTGAGACCACGTGCAACAACATCGCAGACAATAAATTGCTTGTCTAAAAACTGTATTTACCTCCAGTACATATCGATTTAGAGAGGCCCGGCTCTCTAGCGAAGTTGGTTAAACCTGACTTTCGCGGCGGCCGGGTGACGAACTCCTTGTGGTCCGGGTTCACTCCCGGGGGTAGGCAGAAAAGCCACATTTCTCCCAGATTAACGGTACCTATAATGGAATCAAGGCCGAAGGGTTGCGATATCCATAGTACCGAGCCAAAGGGTTTACATGTAAAAAAAAAAAAAAAAAAAAAAAAAAAATCGATTTAGAGCTGCTAAGACCTCGGGTTCTGGCTTCTTAATGCCCCCCCCCCCCACCCACCCGACTCCTAACATTTTTATTTTTTAGAAGGGACTAACGCTCCCTCCCCCCTCCCCCACCCCAATAAAGGCTGAGCAGCCCCTTTAGCCATGTATAGAAATTGTCTTTACAGTTTTTGTTTTATGGTTTTTTATATTATTTCAAATGTATTGTTATATTATTTTCCATTCACCACATCATTATTATGATAATCTCAAACAAGTATTAGGCGCTTAAGCCACCCCCACCTTTTGTAGCCTGGAAGATATGTATCTCTCTAGGGTGGCTGTGGAAGCTGAACTGGAGCAACCACCCCCTTCCCTCCCCCTCATCTTTGCAATGATAAAAGGATCAGTATTGATAGGGACCTGCCCTCGCTCAAATTTACTAAGACGCATCACAAGCTAGTTACTCTTAGAAAAGTCTATTCATTAGCCATGTCTGTCATAAATATTGATCACACACCTTTGGAAAACGTTCAGACTTCGTCTTATGCCATTGACACAGTACCATAGATTTCTGTAATTTATATTAATCAAGCATAGATCGAATAATCTGGTCCTCAAGGTCGGGAGTTGAAGCGTAGGACCGAAACCTCCACCTTTTTAAAACTTCCTTTCGTCACAAAACAGATATTTAAGGCATCTGATAGTATCCAGAGACACAGTTTGTGGACTGCTATGAAGGACTTGGGAATAATAAAGAAGTTAATCATTATGAACAAACTATGTATGGAAGACACTTGTAATATAGTAACATAGAAAGGCAGAAAGTGAGCCCCTTTAGAAAATAAACATCTGGTCTAAAGCAAGGTGATGATCTGTCCCAACTTCTTTTCAACTTAACCCCGAAAACAATTATAAGGGAATTGACACAAGAGTGTACTATATGAAAAACTATAAAAATACTTGCCTATGCAGATGCCATTGATATCGTTTAAGAAAATGTACCAGAAAAAGTAAAAACACTCACTGTCTTAAAAGAAGCAGATCACAAAATGGAACTAGTTATCAATCATCTGCGACCACGTACATGTCGATAATTTGAAAATCAAATGAACGAAAACATATAAGTACTTGGAAGCAAAGTTTAACTGCTCCGACATGCTGAGAGAAAGAAAAAAAAAAACATCAAGAATACAATCTGGAAATACCCTTAAACATCTGCTAAAGTCGAAGTCTCTGTCTCACAACATCAAGATAACAATTTATAAAATGTTTTAAATTGCTCTGAAACTTTGAGTGCAACTAAAAGAGATGAAGCGTCATTACATATTTCCGAAAATTCCTCATGTGACTAATCTTTGGACCCAACAAAGATGAAAGCAGCGGGGAATGGAGGGTGAGAAGCAACAACCAAATTCATAATCTATTTAAATTACCTTGATCACCGGCATCATGAAAACTAAAAAAACTGAAATTGCTGGGGCATGAGAGAAAGTCAAAAGGCCAGCCAAGGAGCTAAATGGAGGGGTGATATCTGCATCAATGGACCTCAAGGGCTCGGAATACTGAAGAAGAAGACAGATCGAATGACAAACCCAGCAACTATTATAAACACACTGGACATTAATGATGTGTCTGTACAGATACAAACAAAAATTTATATATCAGATTTATAGACATTTGACAAAGAGAAGATGCTTTATGTTTTCTGTGGTCGACGCTGTCTCAAATTATATTTTAAAAAAGGACATTTCTCCACTTCTTTATGCATATTGGGCAGATAGGGCTAGACTAGTAGTTTATAGATCAATACGCACTAATTTGCGATGTGGTCAGCATCACGGCAGCCGACTTTATTTCCTTGAACTCTACTTGGTATCAGTTTAAGGCTGGGTCGACCTGGGAGCCATGCTCATTTTTGAAATATTTCAGCTGCGTCAGCACTTGAACCTACAACCTACGTATCCGCAGGCGTGCATATAACAGCTACACCACAACAGCTCCATGAATATATCTAGCATCGCAGATATACTATTCTATAACTAGCTGTAAGGTCACCATATTCCATCATGTATATTTCACACAATGTAATAATGTTATCGTGTTGTCTTACTCCCAGATGACCACAACCGAGTGATGTTATGTCAGTGCGATACCAGTGTTATTGATATTGTCCATGGAGACTATATCAATGCCAGCTTTATCAGGGTGAGTATATCAGAGCTGGTTCTTGATAGTTGAGTAGAAAGAGACACTGGGTTCGTATCAGCAATACAGTGGAACCTTGATAACAAGCGTTCGCTTAAGCTGGACACAATTTTGGTCCATACAGGAATTTACTATTCACAATACGTTTATTTTAGTGCCTTTGAAAACCCATGCTGTCACACTTTAACAAATATCCCGAAAACTGTACATATTAACACAAATGTTTGCATGTGGCATTAGATTTATCATGACCTTATGATGCAATAATGTACAATGTCACAGATGCTAATGTTTTCTTTAAGAGGCGAATTTCTTTGATCTTTGTTTAACTAATAATTATTTGTGCACCACTGAAACATAGAATATATATATTTATATACTCTAGATGCCATTCCTGTGCAAATTGTTTGGAAATTAGTTCACATGGTCAGCGATGCACGGTGATTACTTTGATAGCCTTTACCCCACTCAATAAAAAATCCACAACTCATGGGAGGCATTTGCTGGAGATGACCACAAAAAAAAAAAAAAAAAAAAACAACAACAACAACGCCTGTGCTGGGCGTACAGTCTGATGTTTTGAAAAGTTCCATTTACTAAACTTACTCAAATGACTGAAAACATGCTGACTATTTGCTCTGAGGGCTGGTCCTTCGAATATAATGTCTGCAGTCCTGAAGCGGCTGGGGCTGACACATATTAGTTTTATATGTGTGCCTCTAGGCACGCAGGCGTGCACGGAAATGAGCAAGCTGATAGGCTTGCAGGTAAAGCTACTGTTAAGGTCGGGTGAGCCATCGAATGCTCTACGAGAAGTAAGACGTTTGGGAGAACCAAGTGATGACAGTGACTCTGCAACCATGAACATACTGCCAAACCAGGGTGTGGCCAGACAGGCAGCCAAAGAAGAATAAGAAACCAACACAGAAGGACTGGTTTCCTCAGCTGTGTGAGGACTAAAGAGAGGACCCCAGTACTAATGGACCTAATGGTTCTATGTGTAATGTGGTTTAAGTTTAGTTGAGTTGAGTCAAGAATTGACATCACAGAACTAGGGGCATCTTCATGTCGGCCAGCGCAGAGTTCCAATGCTGATGGTACCGGTCATAATCTGGTTATATGTCCGTTTTGCCTTTTCTCTGAGTGTAGTCAGCCGGCAAGACTTTCTGGTTACACTTAGGTGCCTCATTCTCTCCAGGCCATAATAATCTTGTTTCTCTTCTGATTCCTTTGCGTGTTCCAAAGGGGTATTGACCACATCTACCTTATTATGTATCAATTCATTAGCCAGTGGTGCAGATCAAGCCAGTCCGTCTGCCTGTTCATTACCCACTACGCCGGCATTGCATTGAAAAACGTTCCAAAGTATGTGTAATGAGGATAAAGTGTCGAGTAACTAACTAACTAACTAACTAACTAACTAACTAACTAACTAACTAACTAACTAACTAACTAACTAACTAACTAACTAACTAACTAACTAACTAACTAACTAACTAACTAACTAACTAACTAACTAACTAACTAACTAACTAACTAACTAACTAACTAACTAACTAACTAACTAACTAACTAACTAACTAACTAACTAACTAACTAACTAACTAACTAACTAACTAACTAACTAACTAACTAACTAACTAACTAACTAACTAACTAACTAACTAACTAACTAACTAACTAACTAACTAATGTTACGCACAATAAAGTAAACTGTTACTGGAAGTTTTCCGTTGAATTCTAATCTGAGAGCGCGCAGCACATCATGTGACAGTTCTCAGAATGCAATAGAATTTCAGAACCTATAACGACAGAACCCAGATTTAGGGTACCATATTTGTTTCTCCCTGCATCCATTTGTGAACCGCCTTGGTGTAGTTGCTAGACTATCGCCTGCGGATCTGAAAGTCATACGTTCGCATTCAAAGACTTTTTTTTTTTCTAAAGTAACCTTGTCTCCCAGGTGACCCATCCTTAAATGGGTATCAGGGAAAGTCCTAGGAAGTAAAGGCGACATGCATGGCGTGAACAACATCACACACGAGAGCTGATTGGTCTGTAAAATATAAGTCTAGCCCTGTATGCACAATACGCCTACAGGCGGTGACATTAGTGCTTTTATTTTTATTCAGTGAGTAGAGATTATGACAAAGGTTGACATATTGATTGTTTTGCGACATCTGTATGGCTGTAACATTATTTGGGTGCTGGAATTTCCTGACATATTCTCTCTATTATGGGGTTAGTTAGTGCGATGACCGTTTAAGTTGTCTCGTGTTTCTGCGTGCGTCTGTTCTAATCAGACAAAACTTGATACGAGTCGCAGCTTTCTTCTGTCGTCTTGTGATGAATCTGCTTTTTTGAAGTGATCTTTTTCTTTGCCTGCGTTATTAGGTTAGATAGTTTCTTTCTTCTCCTGTCCTGCTTGTCCTCATCCTTTCTTCTTCTTCTCCTCCTTCTTATTCTCCTTCTACGTCTTCTTTTTCTTTATCTTCTTTGATTTATCTACCTTCGCGCCCACCCCCTGCCATCTTCTTTCTCACTCAGGTTCCTCCCAGTCTCCTCCTACTCCTTCTTCTTCTTCTTCTTCTTTTTCTTCTTCTTCTTCTTCTTCTTCTTCTTCTTCTTCTTCTTCTTCTTCTTCTTCTTCTTCTTCTTCTTCTTCTTCTTCTTCTTATTATTATTATTATTATTATTATCTTTCTCTCCTGCTCCTCCTCTACTCCTTATCGTCTTAATTTTTCAGTCTTCTTTTCCTGCTGCCTTCGCTTTTGCAATTCCTCTTCTGTCTCCTCGTTTCTCCTCCTCCTTTCCCATTTCTTTTCTCTAGCACCCTCATTCCAGTTCTTTTATTTCTCATCCATTTCTTCATCTGCTTTCTCCCTAATCCTGCCCTCTGCATTATCTTTACCCCAGCCTCTTCTTCTCCTCATATTGTGATGGAACATTTCATCTCTTTAGCTTTTCCCGTAATATATATTATGCCTATATACGTCGCATGCCAAACTCTGTGATTGTTACAAATCTTACGTCAAATGGATGTTTTTAGAGCTCACTAATGGCAGGAGCCAAATTATCGATTACCTCCAACACGGCTCTCACAGTTAGGGCCTGGCCTGATGGATTCTTGTTAGCGAAAATGAGTTCACCCTCTAACGCCCAACTAATTACTATGGTCACAACTTGGAAGCTTCAGTCTAACCATAGTATGTATAAACAATATGTGGGTGAAAGCCGGAGAAAATGCAACAATAGCTGGAGCTCTATTTTATGTTCTAGTAAATCATTGGTAAAGTATTTTCTATACAGTTTTACACAAATGTACTGGGTAGCATGCGTACAGCGTTTTAGTAATATAGAACAAAAACACCTTTTAAAAAATGCTTGTTATTTAAACCTTTTACCATAATTACTGTGCAACATTACACAGTGTGTCCATTACTGTGTAACATTACTCGTGGGTCCATTAATGTGTAACATTACTCGTGTGTCCATTAAATCAAATCATTATGTTCATAATTCGTACACAATTTTATGTTACGACAAACACAGGCGTGATATGGTCTTTGAAAAAAATATTCATAGCATAGGAAGAGGAAATAAAACCTGAAAACTTTGTTATGGCAGCGCAGACCAGGCCCTTAGCCTTGGCTGGCAGCTGGTTTAGGAGGGAAGCTCCGACAGACGGACAGAAAGAGCAGTGCTCTTCTGATCCCGCAGCTACTGCAGCCTGCTTTGTGTCACACTTACTGGTGCTATCTTTCCTTTGGAGTAAAAAAGACAGGATTAAAACGGATCGTGATGCATGGGCAACATATGGTCTCTACGATACTGCTCAGGCTTTGTGCTATGTAGAGGACGTACTTGAGCACTCTGCTTTATGGGAGTGAAACTTGGTCAACATTTTTACATCAGGAGAGAGGACTAAATAGCTTTCATATGCGATGCCATAGAAAAATACTTAGAGCTAAGTGGCAGGACAAGATCACAAATACTAAGGTATTGGAAAGAGAAGAAGGCTGAGTTGTGTCAGCAGTGTTTGCAATTCTGGTAGTTTCCTAGACTGGAGTGCTTCAAGTACTGATTTAGCATCTGTCAGCATTACCACATACTGTGAGCCAAGATTGGTATTTAGCAGTTCTCTGTTGCTATCTTGATAGCTTGAGTTTCTGCTTCATAGTTATGGCAGTACTTCCCGGTTGGTACGCTGGACTTTTCCCTAGTACCATCTGGGAATTCGATGTACACTCCAGCTCTGCGGAGTTAATAGCTTCAATTCCCGGCATGAAAATGGTCATTATCAAATCAGATGCAGTCTCCACATTAAAGGCTGGCTGCAATAAATTGCGTGTCTTGGTTGTACACTTTCTCAGTCATATTTTATCATATCTTGGTCCGTACTTGCAACGTTGTCTATCTCTTGCTCTCTTGCTCTATATTTTTTTCTTTTAGTCATCCTCATCATCATCGACCCTTAACACTGCGTGTCTTTGAATCACCAGTTGCTGTTGACTGTCCGATAGGCTCTTTCCACCTTTGATGGTCAGATGCAATGGACTTCATAACTGCATGCATAAGGCCTGTCCGATCAGTCTAGTTCTGTATCCAGACTTTCTGGATCTGCATCTTCTCCTCTTTCCCTCAACTGAGCAGGTGCAGTATTGTTTTTGAGAGGACGTTAGATTTTATTACATGTACATACCATTGCATTTTCTACCTTTTCACTGTAGTTCAAAGAGGCGCATAGTTGCCAATGTGCTAGGTAATTATACGGCAAACGTCGTCATTTGTGATGTGGTATCTGTGTGATATAGTTTGTTTTGAAAGATCGCTTTTCCTATGCTTATATCTTCTTTTCGAGTTCTGCTGTTAAGATTTCGCCTCCAATATGGTGTTAACAGAGTGCCACATCTTATAAAGTGTTTCATTCATTTGTTTCAATCCCTTCTTTTGAGTACCTCTTTGTTTTATTGGGGTTTTTTTTTTTCCTTTCTATGAAACACGACCTATTCTTCTGTATATCTACATTTCCGGAGACTCAGTTCGATTGTATAGTTGCTAATGCGTTGTTCAGGTTTCTGCATCAGACGGCAGGCTTGAGCATACACATAACATTTGATGTTCATCCTTTTTAGTCTGTCAATACCTTGCACATCTTATTAAACGTAGCTTTAGCCATTCCTACTCTCTGATTTCTGTTTTACTTTTGCCATCCTCTGTTACTACGTGTCCAAGATTGGAGAAACTTGTTATTTATTCTTATCTCTCTCCGTTTGCTGTGATGTTCACTCTTGGTCGCTTTTTCCATCTTGTCCGCCACACGAATGTTGTAATGCCATCAAGATATTAATCTCTTTGATTTCCCTTAATACTCTTTCTATTAGTTTCGCCAGTTGTCGCCACACCAAGTTCTCCAGTCTATTCAATGCTTTGGAATATACCTTCTGTAATCAACCCCCCCCCCCTTCCATCTCCCTCCCACCCAAAGTAAAGCCCCCCCCCCCCCCCAGATATAATGGTAATTTTGTTTTGAGTTGTCTTATCATCCTGCTCTTAGAACATGCTCTTGTCTGTATTTTGTGTTGTCTTCTCTCAAGTTCAACTTCGTAGGTTGTTTTAACATTTTTTGGCGTTTTAGAACTTTGAGACAGATGAGACTGTATAAAGTTTCATTGTGTGTGTAATTTGTAAGCCCATATTTTGAACCTCATAAAGATTTTGCAAATTCGTTTTCGCTCTTTACCACACAAGATTGAGGCGCATTCCATAACAAGCTTACCTGCTTCAGTGTACTGCTCCAGTGTTTCGGCTGGCTCCCCTGGATGCTCCAGCCGTAGGACATAAGCAGTAGGACTGCATAAACAGTAGGACACCATTTTTTTGTAAAGAGAAGAGAAGAAAGAATTGAAAGTATGCAAAATGGGAGAAGTACAGACTGTATTTGAGATCCTTCACAGCCAACCATAATTGTGGAGAAGGCAGCAAAAAGATTGATGTCCTTTTTCAGACTGCATTTGCCAAACCTGTAACTTCTGTTTTTGGAACGGAGTCTTGACTCGTAACTTTGAAACGAAATAATAATTGCCTGAATGTCTCTTCCCCAGGGATTTCGAAATGAAGATGGATATATTGCCACCCAAGGTAGGTGATTGAATACAGTGTTTTCTTGTCACCTACGACTTTTATATTGCCACTTTGTTAATTACAGTCTAGCTGTAAACCCCAACAGGATGTGCCAAACGCCCTTTTAAGGGGGAACACAACCGGAAAAAAAATATGTGAAAAGTTTTACTTCCTCCGAGGCGCCTTTCTGGATCAGCTTTAGAGAGCTTTCTGTAAAACCTATTTGTGCGAACTTCGTGGAAAGATTTGCTTCTTCCTTCTGCTGAACATAAAACTGGAACAAAGAAGACAGCCACAAGAAGGCTGCACAATGGACTATCTTGCTTTGTTTTCTGTATCTTGTCTAGTGCGTGCTGCAGTGATAATTGATTCAGTGGGAATTTACATGCACCTAACAGGATAGAGCGAAAAATGCCAGGCATTAAATTGTGCATTTTGTGTGTGTGTGTGTGTACTTCAGCTAACCGTAGATTACTGAGTTTTGTGAAAGCTGTCGTTATAAACTGGTATAGTCCAGAATTATGCAGATAAAAGGACTTGCTCTTCACCTTGCGTTTACCCTGATAAAACAATTTTTGTGTGTAGTCAATGTTGTGTTTCATTTCGAAGAATGCATGTGCTTGCCTCATTTTAATCAATGGTTACAGTACTATGCACCCGACAAGATACTACGAAATATGGCGGGCAATCAATTATGCAATGTATTGTTTGCGTCTTCTTTGTTCTAATATATTTTGTCTGTGTCTTTTGTGCTCAAATTCACAATTGAGAAAAATTGCTTTGTCTGTGTCTGAATCTCTCTTTCTCTCATTCATCCCTGAGAAAGGAGAGCAAGAAACTAGAAGACCACTAAGGCGTCTCCTGGAGGCTATCACTATGATGATTGGGACTAGAAGAGCCGCTAGTTATTAGAACAGGTATCCACAATTAGAACGTGGCATCTCAGGAAAAGAAAATGAGTAACCATGGAAGTGAGGTGTCAGGGAAAGACCTTACATGTGACCAGAAGAGAATTAATCAAGAATGAGGTCATACGAGATAAAGTCGGTACAGAACCAATTTAAATTACACACAACAGCAAATCCGACGGTTTGCCTCCTTGGAAACAATGCCTTCTGATGCTTTACCATAAAAGGCATATACCAAAAGAGGAGAAAGACGAAGAGCATGAGGTAGACCAAGAACACGATAGGAGATAACATCAGCGAAACTCTACACCACAATGAGACCATTGTCGAAGTAGCCAGCAAAGCACAAAGCAGGACCTTATCGACACCCAAAGCGGCAAAAGAGGATGAAAGAAGAAGGAGATTTCAATAACAATGATGCCATCGCATGCTTGTTAACGTACTTGTTTCTCGGATGCTCAGCTCCTGGCCCAGCTTCAATCATTTGTCCGTTATCCTGCCGATTCATTCATGTGTCATAACATACGTGTCAAAGTGGGCTGTTTTGTACGAAATTGTGTTTTAAGAAAAACATGCATCTGTATCCACGCCTTATGGTGTATTGAGCATATAGGGATAGGCCTATACTTTATAGACCTATCAGTTCTTGATGGATGATGTCGTCAGAATCACGTCGGCCACCTTTACTTCCTAGGACTATACCTGGTAGCCACTCAAAACTAGGTCGACCTGAGAGCCAGGGTCATTTCTGAAAAAAGTCCGGCTTCGTCAGGACTCGAGCACATGACATTTCGATCCGCAGGCGAGCGTAAAGCCGCTACACCACAGTGCCTCCTATTAAGTGTAGAGTGAATCTGTTTCTTGGACAGTTCATATACTAAATAAATGGTAATAAATAAGTTAGGTTGTTTCATATACAATCTAAAGTGATAACAGCAGAATAAGTATTACAGAAAAATATAGAATAGTACTGACAAAGCAGCGTTTTAGAACGTGAAGACAATTCTATACAATATTTATTTGTCGACTGAGACGGGAAATATCGAAATTGTATCCCCAAGAGCTTTAGATATTATATAATGATATACGGAAGTGAACCCTGAACTGCTATATGATCATTGAAACATTGTTTGCAAGCTGCAGAGATATGATTTTTATACGAAAAATGAGAATACCATGGAGAGATATTAAAGAATGATGACGATATCTTGAAAGACACAGACCCAGGAAGAGAACTGATGGCCCACATCAGGAGACAATATGCATCATTTGTTCATATCAAAAGAGAATACTGGAGTACATGTCGGCCGTGAGGAAGTTGAAGTGGGAAAGATGTAGATGGAGACCGAGAGAGAAGATGCAGGACAGTTTGAAGTAGTGGCATGGGATATCATCTGTGTCTGTACTGAGTTACTGTAAAGTTCATACTAGAGACGATACTACAGGTATAGATAGCATATTTACAGGAACCGAAAAAAAGTAGAAGAAGAATAATTGACTGAATGTACACGAGACACAAGAATGGTGACAGACATGACTACCAGCGCCACACGGCTTGGACTATAAAAAGAAAGAGTAAGTTCGAATCAGTTCTTGAACACCTGAATGACTGTAAAATATTAGCTATATAATACCAAACTTAGAGTAAATTCAAATGATTTCTTAAATATCTGTAGAACGGTGACGTGTTAAATATTTTTTTTTAACACGATATGTAGAGTAAATCCTAATCAGCCCTAGAAGATCTGAATTTCTGTAAATCGTTAGCTGGTTGATACCAAAGGTAGAGAAAATTGGAATAATTTCTTGAATACCTGAATAACTTTAACGCGTTAGATGTTTCACCGAAAAAATGCAGAGTGAATTAGAATTATTTAGAGAACAAATGAAAGACTGTAAAGCGTTTGATATTTGATACCAGATAGAGTGAATTAGAATCATTTCCAGAACAAATGAATAATTGTAAAGCTTTAGATATTTGACATCAGAATGTAGAGTGAATTAGAATCATTTCCAGAACAAATGAATAAATGTAAAGCTTTAGATTTTGACATCAGAATGTGGAGTGAATTATAATCCTTTCCAGAATAAATGAATAAATGTAAAGTTTTAGATGTTTGATACCAGAAGTTAGAGTGAATTAGAATCATTTCCAGAATAAATGAATAACTAAAGTTTTAGATGTTTGATACCAGCAGTTAGAGTGAATTAGAATCGTTTCCAGAATAAATTAATAACTGTAAAGTTTTAGATTTTTGATACCAGCAGTTAAAGTGAATTAGAATCGTTTCCAGAATAAATAAATAACTGTAAAGTTTTAGATGTTTGGTACCAGCAGTTAGAGTGAATTAGAAACGTTTATGTGACAGGTCCAATGCTGGGCACAGTTGACGATTTCTGGAACATGGTGTGGTCTGAGAACAACAGGCTTCTGGTCATGATGTGCAGACTGGTGGAGCGATGTCAGGTAACAGAATTATTGTCTCTTTCTAGAAGTGATTCATTCATTCTCCTCTTGTCTTAAACGATCATAAATGTGTCGGTGGGCTGAGCTGGGTCTGAGTTCTGTACATGCTGGGCCAGCTGTATACCAATGATATGAATGTACCCGACTCACAAAGCTTATCAGGAAAGGCGGAGATCAATATACTCCTTGCAGCGTGGCGAGCATCGCTTCATGGGTCCTGGGTGGTTAGGGTTCTTTTTAAAAATTCTCACGGGGGCATGCAGGAGTGTTGGAAAATGAACAGGCAGACAGACTAGCTGGTTCCGTATCAAAGGGTTGGTAAATTTATGCCTGGCAAGCTAGATTTGGGAGGGAGTAAATAATGCAGAGGCTCGAATCGGCCATTATCGCCCGCAGAGAATGGTACGGCAGATCGTGTCAACACTCAGAGCAAAGACACGACGCATTTTGACTAAAACGACATCTAGCAACATCGGAATCAGTTACTCTTCGCTAGCTGCTGAAGAGGAGAACGGAGCGCTTATGGGAATGTCTGAATTGCTGTGATGTCAGTTATTAGCTCAACACATTCCACGTGATATGCTCTTAATATGTAATGGGTTTAATAGCACACGCCTAGTGCTGTCGCCACAGTCTGTGCAGGTTAGGATTCTATTTTTCCCCTTACAAAAACAGAAATCCTTAACTTACCGAAAATTCGAACTCGGGTCTCTCGCATGAGCTAATATGTTTATAACTGTTTAACCATCCGCTCCTCACCTGATACAAAACTGGCGTGAAACAAGTTTTTTTAGTTTGGATATCAGCATTCTAAGCAGATAGGCTAGCAGTCCTTGAACTGTGAAGATCAATACGTTTTCAAATAGCAATGTAGTCATTATCCTACCACTGCTTTTCATTTACAGAGTTTGAGGTTTGAACAACGGATCAACATCATGACACACGGGTAGTGACCAATAAGTGCTCCGTTCTTTCTTCTAACTAATAGTGCGCAAACTCTGTAGCACCGGCGAAGATCCTGAAATACTTTGGGTAGATTTTGAACTCTGAATGTTTGCCAGGGTGGCGCCGCTAGGTTACTCTTTTAGATTTCCATCTGCGAACGGATTTTTTTTTCGTCGTTTTGGATATTTTTCTTTAATTATTATTCTTGAGTAATATCCTTTGACAGAACCAAAGTTACAAGTACTGGCCTGACGTCGGTGATTGTATCGACGTGGACAACATTACAGTCAGCACAGATATAGAGGAGGAGAGAGCCACATACGTTGTTAGGAAGTTTTCGTTGCGTCATAGCAAGGTAGGGTTGTCTTAGGATGACTTTTTAATTTTAATTTTTATTTTTGAACATTTATTACTTTCGGTATTGTTTACTTGTCAAGTACAACTTGGTACATGTTATCTTCTGAGAACAGTTGCATAATATAATGCCATGAACTAGGATTTACATTTTTGTTGTTGTTATAATTATGTTATACGATGTCTTGCTTTATGCTTTGAAAGCTTCCTGAACTGCTCTAGAATATTCCATTACCTGAGCGAGAAAATGTCATGAACTGGGCAAATGTCTGAATGATACAATTAGAACTATTAAATGTTGTCAATACCTCATTTTCCCTTAATACTTACAGGAGAACAAAGGGAAACACAAAAGTGTAATCGCTGGGTCTCAAAGTCAGCGGATTCTGGACCTCCTGAATAATGCTGTAGCCACTGATATTGTTGTTTCCCCCCCCCCCAACCACACCCCTCCCCGCGATACTTCCCTGAGGTACAAGGTGGAAGAGAAGAAGAAGCAGAAGGAGAAGAAGACAGAAAACAAATCCACAATCTTACAGAGGATTCGAACCTGAGTTTCCCGCATAAGAGCCTAGTGTTCTTTCATTTTCACCAGCCGCTCTTCTGATCTGATGTCTATTGTCGCCATCATAAATATGAAACAACAAAATCAACAACAGAACCAGCAGGAGCAGCAACTCAAGTTGAATTTTTTTAGCCATCAAATCCTGTGAAAGCTGTTATGTATAAATGTTTGACTCGGTAAACTTAACGCATGCACTGTACAGACTCAATCACATCGTATAATTTCGACTTCAGTGACTTCACCTATTTATTTCCCGGTTTTTTTCGGGAGCTTTACCTCCAGTGACCTAACTGTAATTAAATAATTGTTGATATAATTTTTATAATTATTATTGCTATTGTTGTTATTATTATCATTGTTGTTATTGTCATTATTGTCCACCTACAAGACAGGTGAGATGAGACAGGTTACACATCTACAGTTCACAGCCTGGCCTGACAACTCTCTGCCTTGTGTTTCAACTTTCGTCAGTTTTTGGAAAACCTATAGAAGATTAAAGGCCTCCACAGCGCCATCTCTGGGCCCACCACTTATACTGTGCAGGTGAGTAGATACAAGAATACATATATATCTTCTTCCTCATAGCGTTTAATCCTGCTGTGAAAAGTTCTTGCTGTTTGTTCACTTCTAAACTTTGGTCTTGTTTAGAACTTGCGTTTTGCTTGCACATCCATTTTACAGATCTGGCTGATTTGTGTGTAAAGCGTGCGATTGTTAAGCTAGAGAGTGCCACTGGATAGCCTGATGCCTCGAACACTTGCCAAGTATCTAGGTATAGTCAGTGGTGTCACAGTTACAAGTCACTACTCCCACACAACAGCAATAGAGGGCGCCGGATACATGTTAAACATCAAAGCAGATGTAATGTATTTCAACATTAGGACAATGAAACATGATTTTCTATGCTGCCACAGTCATTCTCTCTACCAAGGCAGCACACACTCAGGACGCTCTGGGCTGCCACCCTGTGTTCCGTGGTTGCTACGGGTAACATTACCCGCTCGCGCAAACCCACTACTCGTGATTACATGACTGTCTCTATGACACCCATCATTTGGGTACACAGTCACTAGAAAGATCACACAGGCCGATGCACAATACACCTTGTTAAGATTCTTAAGACCTTCCGTCTGCGGCCTGACACGTACTTGAGATCTCCTGATCTCACCTCACGAGCTTCCGTCACGCTGGCCCGGCCACTGTAGCAAATCTAACAGACAGCCTGGACACCTAACGCCAGCGTAACACACAGGTGTGCAGGACTAGACTAGCAACACCCAGACTAGAACCTACATCACCGCACCCTCTCCAGGATCCTGGAGCCAACCGTCTCTCCCTTTTCACATTCCATTCAATGTGTACTGCACCGCACCAAGTTTTACGTTCATTAATGTACTTCTCTTTCATATACCATATATTGCACACAACAGTATGCAGACTGTTGGTTTCTCGACTCTCAGACAGATGCACTCTGATTTCAAAGGAATTACACCTAATTAGTCGTTTTTACGTAACGCGTGTTAAGGGCAGTAAGTGTATCAGTTTTACCCTCAAGATCGGCTCTGGTAATTAGATGTATACATTTTTTTGTAGCGAAATAGCTAACACGCTTGAGACGCGGCATTGATTTCTCTTAAGCCCCATTTTTAGCGGGCATTATTTCAACGACTTGATCTCCCAGGTCAGCTAAAGTAAAACAGCGACCCTGGAATATTGTTAGAAGTATAAGTTTCATTTATTGAAAGCCATTAAAAGTCAATGGTAAAGCTACTGGCCCTGGGACATAGCGTCCGCCTCGAGTGCTGGAGGTCCTGGATTGAGGGTAGGATATATTTTTCATATTGATTTCTAGTAGTTTATCTTGGTCTCTGGGCAGTTATATCGGATGCCCGTGTGTATTGTTGGGCAGGTTTTAAAAAATCCTTTGGCAGTTGGAAACCTAAAACAGTAGCCTCACGGCGTTGTCTTGGCAAAATTTAGAGTTGAAAATCTACTTGAAGTATTTCAAGATCCTCGCCGGTGCTACGGTAATCGTGCACTTCACTGAGATTCTTCGGACTCAGGCTTGGGTTAGAAGTAGAAGGGAACGCTTATAGCTTCCCTTGTTTCGTGATGTTGATCAGCTGTATAGACCTAACCAAATCTGTAAACAAATCAAAGTCGTAATTTCACTTATATTCATATTTCCCTTAACAACATTCGGGCTGAATCGTGGACTATCTCGCACAATTTACAAAAGAAAATGTGGGCTTTTGAGCTTACACGCTAAAGAAAGTTTTTTTACAGTATCGTGGATAAAGAGGGCGAAAGTAATGACATCCTGAAAACTCCGAACATCAAGGGAAACGGCACGTAAACAGCAACCTTCTTTTGGCATAATGACATACTTTGGCAGTATAAAACGCCGTTTTGGATTTGGAAACACAGATGTGGATAATATACCCATCAAAGATGCAAAAAGTGGGGAATGGAGAGAGGGAAGCAACAAAAGGAATTCATAAATTGTTTAAATCACTTTTGATCACTGGCATCATGAGAGCTAATAGACTGAGGCTGGGGCAGACTGAGAGAATGTAAAATGACAGAGAATAGAAAATTGTATACACAAGGGAGATAATTGGTCGTAGACAACAAGGCAGACCAAGAAGACGAAAAAGAGATAATTTCTAGACAGACCTGCAAACACTTGATGTCACTAACTAGAAAGAGAAGACTAACCAGTGAGATGAATGGAGGCGGATGATATCTACAGCAATAAACCTCATAGGCTCAGAATGCTGAAGCAGAAGGAGAAGAAGAAGAAGATATGGATAGGATGTTACAGAATAAGAGTTGCCGACCAGCACAAAGATCAGCACATGATGTGAAAGAAACTTAAGTATGAAAGTGTATGAAACCAGAGATCTGCCGAGGAAACGTGTTTCTGTAAAGCAATCTGTGATAGGAGCGACGTTCTGTAAAGACCTTTCTACATAATGATTATGATCAATTGCCGTCAACACTTTAAAAAATTGACTTAATGAAAGATCGATATTAAAAGTGGATTCAGGAGTGTATCTTGTCTTGTCTTGTCTTGTCCACAATTGCCTCACAGCGTAGTGGGGAGTCGCAGTTTTCTATCCTGGGCCAGGTGTGTTGCACGTGTTGTTGTTAGTCCGTGTTGCCTCAGGATCTCTGATATACAGGAGTGTATACTCAGCTTAAACCATTACTGCCTGGTAACAATCACTTTTCGCCCTAAAAATGCCATTCGCAGAATTAAATATATAATCAGATCACACATTGCTCTAAATTACACTAGACTCTTTATTGGTATACAATAAAATGTACATCAAACACTACATTTTGTCAAGGCTAGCAACATCTGTAAAATAAACCTTAAGTGCATCGCTGATCACATGTAGAATCATCTGACCGAGCGAATCAAAGATACTGAAAAACCATTTTCACGTAAATCTCCCCAAACAAGGTAGGTCACTTTTCATTTACAAGTTTGATGGGCTGGTCGACATTCCTGAAGGTTACATACAGGTGTGTCCCGCTTTATTGTTTGCTTTCTGCGTTGTCTAGCATTTACGTTTTCATACCGAGAAAGATGATGCCAGTGACATAGGTTGCAGCACTCTCTAGAGAGGTTGTGTTAGGGCCAGTTTCTTCATGTTTTTTGGAATGTTAAAAGCGCTAAGGTGCTGCAGAATACAAAACGCGATATTAACAGCATTGGGGAACACCCCCGTAACTTTATGCCAAGGTGACAGGTTCAGGAATTACCAATGAGAAGTGAGCTATTGTGTGTATGGGCGGGGCGTGTGAAGATTAACGTTACGTGTACCGAAAAACCTTGTAAATAAAGTAAAGGACGCTTTTCTACGCCCTCTGAAGGTCGTGGGTTTGTTTTACAGCTGCGCCGTTTAGTTTACCAGTGCAGTGCCCTAAACGGTCTGTCACAGGTCCCGCTGTTTTGCCACTTTATGCTCCACTTACACACTTGCTGGACATACTGTCATGCATCACCATACAGGATCTTCATTCTCTGATAAAATGCTATAGGTTTTACCTCTTCACTGATCAGCAGTCGTGTAACTGAACGAGGGTCCTCTTGGTGCATGTCAAAAATGGGGCGACCATCTTTAAACTGTCATCGTGTTGCGTCGCCACTGTGAGTGATTTCATCACCTGCTTAATGCTTTTGACATCTTCAACAACAAACAACCAAGTTACAAGAAAATATCCCGATAATTTTGTTTTATATCGCACTTCAAAGGTTTTCATTTGAAGTCTCCTCGTACAAACAACATAAAGTATTAAGTATGTGTAGTCTCTTCTTCTTCGTCATCTTCGAAACTCCTGTCAGAAAACCTATATCAGAAGACCCGATAGCCTTTATGAAAGCTTTCGTGCAGTCATGTACCCTCGTTATTTGTCTTCATTGTTGTTAGAACTGACCAGATTGCGTCTCTGATTTGAGCATTCGGTTGACAGCGTTGGAGCACTTGCCCGTATTTTCTGGTGCCACAATACACGGACACGTATCCGTGTTTCTTACACCGAAAAGTTTGAACATTGTTGAAGTCTTTTGTGGCCTGTCCTTTGTCCCCGTGTCCTCTGTAGATAGGCGATGAAGTGAGTCTTTGGAAAAGACTTTTGTTCGTTTATCCCGCCACCTTTCTTGGATGCTAGATTGTATTAATGTCTTAGTCTCCTGTCCTAGTCGCTATTTGGTTGTACCATGTCACTGTCGCTTTTGACCAGTCTGTCCGCATTTGCATTGAGCTGCGTAGTAAAAAGTGCATAATGTTACATAGGCATGCGTGTCTAGATCTGAACCCCTGTAGAATATATACTACGCTGGTTCGTTGGTTCCTTGGTTCGTTGGTTCATATATCTTAGGTGAGCAGACTTGGAGAACAGTTGTCTTTCATCATCACGTATAATTACTGTGCTTCTGGTGCAGGCTGGCAGCTTGTAAAGTTTGTTGTCTCAGACCGATACATCATAGTAGAGATATTGATCGACTGGCTGGCTTTGTTAGCTAATCTAGCGTATTGCAAAGACCCCACCTGAAAGACGCTGGTGGGAGAGGAAGGCGTGGAGGGGCGGGGGAGGGGTGTTGTCTAGTGTGGAGCTCACAATATCCGTGATATCATCATCACTATCAGAATCATCAATATTATCATGCAATGTTTCTGTAGGAAAGCTCAAGATAACACACACCTTTTAATTTCTTTTAGTCTTCGTATTATATAAAATCTTCATACTGTCTGTAAGTGTATTTCGGTGAGACCTTTTTACTCTTTTACACGTAGCGTTTAGCTTTTTTTTGGGGGGATTGGGGGGGGGGGGGGGGGGGGGGGGGGGTCGATATAATACTTCTGGTTTCATGTTGATCTCTCTTTTAACTATTTTACTATGTGCGTGTCGATGTCTGTGGCTTAGGCGTCGCGAACGCACTTCTTAATGCCAAGGTGCCGGGTTCGATCCTAGCTGCAGGCGATTTGACAGCAGATCACCTTTTGTTGGTTTCGACAGTGATATCAAAAGCTAACCGTTCAGGGTCGTGCATACTAAACGTCGGTTTGCCTACAAAAACATTAACAGCCAAAAGATGTTTCAGTTGGATCGGCAACATCCTATAACAGAGGCATACGCAATTAACTATATCAATCTCAGTGTTTTTTTTTTTTTTTTTTGTATCTGATCTCTCGTTGCTTTTGTCTGCTCGTTTGTATGTGTGTCTTGCGTTTCTATGCCATATGTTAGTCTGTGTCTGTCTGTCTGTTTGTATGTCTGGGTGTGTGACTCCCCACCCCCTCCCTTTTACGCTCAAAATGACATTTTGACTTTCTAAAAATTATATCTACTCTCTAGATGTAAATCAACTTTGGTACATCACAGCGGGCCACTTGCTGTCGATATTCATAAAACAATTACATTTCCCAAGCGGGTTCTCAACCTCTACCGGAATGCCCTAATCTAAAAGCTAAAAACAATATTGTTGCACTAGTCAGGAAGTACACTATCCCATTTTCATTGCTGCACATTACACTTCATCGTCTAGTCATTGAAGTCGAGCGATAAACTTAACTTGTATCTTAATACAGCCATTAGTGCCATTCGCGAGAAACACACAGATAGTATGCCAGAAAGTCTGTTTTGTAGCCAAAGCCTTAATGGCTTACTTGTTTTAAACTCACACCAAGTAAAACAGTTAATATATATATATATATATATATATATATATATATATATATATATATATATATATATATATATATATATATATATATATATACTAGCTGTACCCGGCCACGCGTTGCTGTGGCGTAATTTGAGATAGTCTTTGATCCCCACCCCACCCTCACCCCCACCCCACAACTAAATCCACCTACTACCCTCTCTCTCATCAAAGGTTTTTGGAAAAGAAAGACAATGGAAATCGCACCTGTCTAATATAGGTAGTGTCGCAATCATTCTCTGCAGATTTATATAGAGATAGTCTGGTTTTCCAACTTTAGAACACGCACCATATAATTGTGTCTTTATATTAGTGGTCGTTTAAATGGTGCTATTAGCACGGTAACAAAAGTGGTTATTTGGTTATCACATGCTAAAGCTGTTTGTATTTTTATAGGAGACGGAAGTAAAGCTACAACTGTACTTGTAAATAACAAAGCATGTCGTAAAATATAGAAAAGCGGAGGTAGCGTTAGTAAAATATAAACAAATTAGGTAATGAGAACTTGAAAATCACGTGCAAAGCTCTTTGAGTTCTCTTAAATTTAAGCCATTACCCCCTCCCCTCCCCTCTTCCACCGACTACTGCTCTCTCCCTCTTCGAAATATTTGAAAATCATTACCTGGCGATATTTTGTTGTTGCTGTAACTGACATTGACATCCCTGTCTATCTGGACTAAAATGGGGAGCAGGAATTGTAATAGGTAGTGAATGGGGCTAGTGTAATATTTACCACATCATCCTTCAAGTACCAGTACAACTACTAAAATAATGTCACTGCTATCTGTGTTACCATCGGAGTAGACAGAGAGTCGTGAGCCAGAAGATTTGGTTCCGCATGGCTAGTGCTGTCGCCACAGACTGGTCAGGTTAGGATGTACAATTTCACTTGCCGACAGAAGAACGCCATAACCTTACCGGCGGTCTTCACATGAGAGCACTATGGTGTAACAGCCCAACCACAACTATTACTGCTGCTGCTACTTTAAGTGGGTAAAGCAGTTACTGTTACTTAAAGCTCTGTCAGTAAATAGTCCCCCCCCCCCCAACCCCCTGAATTCACCGACAACTCTGTCCCTCATTGAAGTAGTTGGGAGACAAAAAAACACTTGAAAAGCAAATGAACACAGGAAAAAACACCATAATTAGGAAATGAACGCCATGGTAAACAGCAGAGCTTAAAATTACAACGCAGACAAAATAACTAAATCTAAATGAGAATAAATGAAAATCTATAAAATTTCAGCGTAACCATGCAATCGGAAAGTTTAAAAATGCAATCATAAGTATGCGAAATGGTCAAATTTAATTATCAAATGGTTTAACAATTTACTTGTCTTTTTTTCATTTTTTTTTTATATTAAGGCAACATGGCTAATGCTGTCACCCACCACGACAGAGCAGATGAGGATATTATTTTAGTCCGGGGTAAAAAAAAAATTAACTACTGCGGATTCGAACCCAGGTCTCCCGCTCAGGAACCCAGTGTTCTAACCATTTGACCAAGCAGCCACATAATCGGATTATTAGAGATGTGTGTCCCTACTAATGTGTCCTGATTAAAATACAATTCAAAACCGCAGGCAATTGTTTTCTCGTAGACAGATAATCCAGATATATTAATGAAACGGCACAACAATAGAAATCGCACGTGTCTAACACGGTTAATGAAGTTAATGATGCAGTCAATGTCTGCGCCGACGTCGAGATAGTCCTTGATTGCTCCCCCCGCCATCCCCCCTCCTCCCCCCCCCCCCATCGAAAGTTGTTTGAAAAAAAAAAACAGAAAATAGAAATCGTGTTTAATATGGTTATTGTGGCAAATATAGAGATAGTCTTGTTTGCGGTACCTCGACCTACTCTTTGTATTAGAGAAGGCGTTGGCTGCACGTAACTCGCCGGCGAATGGCGGAAGCCTTGCGTTCTGGCTACGGCGGCGCATGCGCAATTACTAACGTGGCTATAATTAGAAATCACTTAAGTTACAAATATTAGTTGCGAATATTATGGCATAAATATATATATATATATATATATATATATATATATATATATATATATATATATATATATATATATATATATACTAGCTGTACCCGGCCACGCGTTGCTGTGGCATAGTTTGGCTGAATTGAAAAGAAAGAAAATAGAAATCTTGCTTCGTACATCGAAGTAGTCGGAAAAATTACCCAGGTGAAAAGCTATGAAAACAAGAAAAATACACAATAATTACGAAATGATTGCTATGTTAAACTGTACCAAGCGCGCGTTGCTACGCCTCTAATAGAAATTCAATTGAAAGGAAAGTCGATATAACAATATGTAGTATTTATTTTGGATCATTGTGCTGTTTACAAATCCTTAGGAAAAAACAGGCAATTTAAAATGTAATTGTTCTTAGTTTTTCCGCCTGGTGCGTACACGAATAAATCAGTAGGTTTTCCGACGCTTGAGCAGGCCACATATGGCACTCCATGTGAAAAGCATGGATGTTCCAAATGTAGTCCACACAATTGTTCTGACTGTCCCTGTGATTTGTTGATGGTCATTGCTAAGGTGAGTCGCACCAGAAACTACAAGCATCTGAAGTTGAATGACATGTCTGTTGGAATTGCTTTGCAATAGTATATCCTGGCCCTTAAATGTTCATGTAAAATTGTACTTACGATGATATTGGGCACCATCTTTTTCACTGAAAGCCTGGTACCACTGCAAAGATGTGGCGGATTGATGTTTCTGAGAAGAATAACAGGCACGCCAACTTTCAAGGTTAAAACATGGGGTGGCATGCCTGGCGAATGAAGCGAATTAAAGAACTCAGTTGGATAATTGACAACCTCGTAGCTACCAACTTCTGCTACCAACATTAACGCTTTTTCCTAGCTGTACCCGGCCACGCGTTGCTGTGGCGTAATTTGGCAACATGGAAAATAGAGACTTTCAAGGTTAAAACATGGGGTGGCATGCCTGGCAAATAAAGCGAATTAAAGAACTCAGTTGGATAATTGACAACCTCGTAGCTACCAACATTAACGCTTTTTCCTAGCTGTACCCGGCCACGCGTTGCTGTGGTGTAATTTGGCTACATGGAAAATAGAGAACATAGAAATGTGTCTTCGCTTCACGCTAGCGATGTACAATGCAACAGCTAAACCACAGCTAATAAAACTTTGAGTGGGTAAGGCAGTTACTGTAACTTAAATCTATCTCAGTAAACAGTTTATTGTAACCACCCATCCCCCAGTTCACATACTACTTTCTCCTTCATCGAAGCAGTTGGAAAAATTACCCTAGTGAAAAGCAATGAAAAGAGGAAAAATACACCATAATTACGAAATGAGCACATTTGCTAATTGCTGTAAACAACCCTGCACGCGTTGCTACCATAGAAAGTGAATTGAAAGGAAAATCGCTTTAACAAAATGTAATGATATTGGATCATTGTGGCGGTAATTTAACATTAAAAATGTGTTTACTGAAGTGCTTTTGGGTAAACAATGTTCTTTGTTCTTCCGTCTGGTGCGTACACAAATAAATTAGAAGGTTTTCCGACGCGTGAACAGGCCACACATAGCTGCCCATGTAAAAAGCATGGATGTTCCAAACGTAGTCCACACACTTGTAGGGATTGTCCCTGTGATTTGTTTATGGTCATTGCAAAGGCGAGTCGCACCGGAAACTGCAAGCGTCTGAAGTCAAATGGCATGTCTGTTGGAATCATTGGGATGCGTGGCAAAAGTATATTCTCGCCCTTAAATTTCCCATTTAAAATTGTACCTTCGATGATATTGAGCATCAGCCTTTTCACAGGAACCTGTGAAATGATGCTTGCAACTCTGCACGGAGCATGCCTGTCTTCACCTTTCTCAACATGCTCACAGTTGATTCTCAAGCCAGCGGAAGGCAGTAGTGACTGCCTTCACTTCCATTCTCAAACTAGACGTTGTGATATCATATGCCAAACTTCGCTGCACTAAGCCACGTCCGTTTGCTCTTTCTATGAACCCCTACACACTTCGTCTGCTCCTCAATACAGAGCTATCTGTGTAAATAAACACATAATCTGCGCGGGAATTGTCGTGAATCATTTGTTGAAATGTTGATTCTGCAGCACCAGCAGGCCAGCCCTGCACTTACGACCTAACATGATGAGAAGCCTACACACATCTGAAACTTGCTCGGACACTTCCACCCACTCCACTCCTCGAACACATTTATCAGGCCTGCACACATATCTAATTGTGTTATCAGCTTTTTTATCAGCCAGATCTATATATATATATATATATATATATATATATATATATATATATATATATATATATATATATCCTGAAAAGGTAGATTTTATTATTTTCACCAGGTGGTGTTTCTGGTGTGTCTTTAATGTCCCCTCTAATTTTTTTTAATTATTCGATACAAAGAGAGAAATTGGCGTGGGCTTCTCAGGTCAAGCCAGGTTAACGATGATAACAAAAGATGTATACAATAGTGAAGGTGTCTGGTTGCGCTGACCACCTTACGCGTCAAGTGTAAATAAACTAGTAAACTTTATGGTCAAAGGGTTATGAATTGGACACTCCTATTTAACATTCTACCCTATCTAATCCCCCTTTTTTCGCACGATGACTGAATCGACAAACAAGCTATCTCATGAGTGCAGTAGTCACCAGTGCACAGATAGTAGGTCTGGGTAGAAGAATGTCGTTCGCAGACAATATTCCGGTGTACCGACGAGGAAGAAAGAAACTTGAAATTACAAAGTTTCAGCACGAGTTAGATTCAGTGATTGGTGCCAGGAATCAAGTGCAAAAGTGAACCCGGCAATGACTTCCTTGATATAGTATTTACTGAGTACGCTCGGTGTCAGTATATCCATGCCAGTCATAGGCTTGTATGGTATAGACATCGAGCGAGCGAACACAATGCCATACCTTGGCATAACTTTCGGCAGATTCTTTCATATAAGCATCACGTAGACAGTGTCATAGTTAGAGCCAGGAAAGATCTCACACACTGGAGGCGATGGCAAACGGCAACATTGAACAATGATTAGTTTCCCTTCTCTGTCACGGACTTGTATCAAATTTTATAGAGTAAGGTCTGGGCCTCCTCACTGTGAGCAGAACCCAGCAAGAAAAACTGGACAGGGTACAAAATGAGGCCATAAAACTCATACACGGCTGCACATAAGACACTTCGTGCCACACCATGTGATATGTCCTAGGTTTAACGAGGCTAGCAACCAGGTATAAAGTGGCACTGGTGAACGCGAATATGAGAGAATATCAACAGACATTAACTCCACACTCCACACAAAGCTATCCATGATATAAAATGGATGCGTCACAATAAAGGTTTCTCCTTGATGACCGAGGTAGAAAATCAAGTACGTGACCTAGACGAGATCAGTCACGGAAACGAAGGGACGGATACATCAGTTAACATGCATGAGTTGTATAAGGTTGTCATAAAACTGGGGAGGTACTGCGTGAGTCAGATACGTGCCACCGTAGACGACGAGATAAGGGCACTGGATGATTAGTATTCACGCCTAAGAGACAGCATCATTTACACAGATGCTTCCATGAAGCGCAGGTCAAGATCGGCATGAGCATACACAGCAAGACGGATGGGGAAAACAATAAAAGAGAATAGACAACTACTTCAAACATGACCATGGAGATGATTGCTTCTTCCAGAACACTCGACTACCGTTTCTAACTGTGTCCCGGATGGTTATGTTGGCGGCTTTTCGTAGGCATCTCATTTCACTTCTGTTTATTAGCCTGGTTATACTTTGATAATATCCTAGTCTGGCACTGGTAGCACAGCGTTGTTATGAATATGTAATGTGTTTCTTGGCGCTCATACTTATGTTTAGATCTCTCAGTAAAGATGTTCATAAAGTCGACTTCACTAGCTAGCTATTGTTCTATTTTCCCATCTATTCTCCTATCCTCCGAGAATATACTTCCTTGATATTTACTGTCTTTAACTTGCTTCAGACAAGCGCCATTCAAGCCTTTATGTCTCTGACTGTGTTAATTATTTTAACAAAATCAACGACTTTTACATTCCAGAAACGAGAGCGAATATGTTTTGCAAAAATGAGGCAACACGAAGTTTATGAGCCGTATACTCGGGAGTTCAATTCCCCAGTGGCCCGGTAACCCATCGATCCGACTGCATTAGATTTATGAGTAAGGGAAACAGAACAGGCCCAAAGAGAATTGCCGTGACGTTCCGGTTTGCCGTTCTGTCCCCCATAGGGATGGTTCTGTGCGGTCTGGTTTGCACAGTACACTTGACAGACATTTGGGATCCCCGTGGCAAAGCGGGCATCCCGTTTGCCTCGCCATTTTGGACAACACTCGAAATAATGAAGTAGGCGTTAACTTGTTTTTGCTGTAACTTTGAACTTGATAGTATTATAAATACGGTAGATTTGTTCTGCTATTTGATTTCCATTGAGCAATAGATATGGGTGAAAGAGGAATAGAAGCAGTAGCGAAAGAAATCTGCTGCGAAGATTGTACTAGTTAGCAATGACTGGAGCAACAGGACGAAATTAACAGTCTGTAATGTGTATGTGTGGAAGGGGGAAAGGGGGAGAGGGAAGGGGGAGAAAGAAAGAAAAAGAAAATTTTTAAAAATTTTCAAAAAAGACGTACAATTAAACCTCTGAGAATCGTGAAAAAATGCGATTTTTTAATTTCGAAACAAACGTGGTATCAAATTAAAGATTTATCAATATCCTGCACGTTTATGTATACATTTTTAAAATCGGATAAGTAGTATTCGAGTTATTATGGCTCAAAGATGGTCAGGTCTTTCTGGTCTTGAAAGAAAAAAAATAAGAAAGTCGTTATTTCACTAGGGCTTTACCGAGTAATAGCTCGATATGGAGTAAGCAAACACTCAACTGGAGTGTGTAACGTGTATATAGGGATCGTAGAAGAGTAGTTAGAATAAATAGGGGAACATTGAAACCAGTGTTTCCCACAATGAGAGCAGCTGGAAAGCATTGAATGAAAACAGAACAAACAGCAGCAATAGTGATTGAGTGAGAGAGAGAGAGAGAGAGAGAGAGAGAGAGAGAGAGAGAGAGAGAGAGAGAGAGAGAGAGAGAGAGAGAGAGAGAGAGAGCAGTCAGTCTGATCAACTGTTCGTACATTTCTCAGTGTAACGTAACAGATGAAAATCAAGCAACAATTGTTTAATTTTCAAAACACACAAAGAAATTATATTACAACCAAACAGATTCAGCATTATAATTAAAAGAATGAGTTAAAATTTAGTTGTGTAATAATATTCACATACTTTGACAATGCGTTGAAAGATAGCCTGAGCTGAAACTTCTACAAGGACAACATCATCATCATCATGTAGCAGGTCCTTTGTAGAACGTCGCTCTCATCACAGTCTGCCTGAAAGAAACTCGGTCTCTCACCAATTCACCCGCCTCATGCACTTTCACACTCAAGGAGTCACTTACATCCTGTGCCCATCTTTGTGTCGGTCGACCCTGCCCCTCCTTCCTGGTACCATGCCTTCTGCTATAATTTTTTTCCCAATCCGATGTGGCGCTTGAAATGACCAAAATATTTCAGCTTCCGAGACAGGATGCTGTTTATTAGCCAATCTTCCTTGATGTTCAGATCATTTACGAAATCAATATTTCTCATTCTCTTTGTCCAAGATATTCTGGGAATCTCTCTATAGCATATCAGCTTTAAATCCCCTATTTTCTTTCTTAAGGACTGAGAGACAGTCCACGACTCACATCCATGTGTAGCCATAGGGAAGATGCATGCTCTCAAAATTCTAATTTTTATCTTCTTGCTGGTGCTTAACTGTAGACTTTTAAGGCTATTTAATCTTTACAAGGACAACATGTATATTAAAAAAGATACTTTCCGTGGCAACGATTTTCTTCTACTTCTTCTTCTTCTTCTTCTTCTTCTTCTTCTTCTTCTTCTTCTTCTTCTTCTTCTTCTTCTTCTTCTTCTTCTTCTTCTTCTTCTTCTTCTTCTTCTTGTACTTCTTGTTCTTCTCCTTCTTCTTCCTCTCCTCCTCCTCCTCCGCATACTTCTTCTTCTTCTTCTTCTTCTTCTTCTTCTTCTTCTTCTTCTTCTTCTTCTTCTTCTTCTTCTTCTTCTTCTTCTTCTTCTTCTTCTTCTTCTTCTTCTTCTTCTCCTTCTTCTCTTCGACCATTTACCTCAGCTTGGTGTTGGGGTAGGGTGGGGAGGGGGGGGGGGGAAGAAGTAAGGATCGTTTATGCGCTTTTTTCCCAATGCATTGAACAAACTGGTGTTTATTTCTGTAAGGTTGCCTTCTTGTAGTGAGCACTGCTCGCTCCAGTTCGATGTTCGTTCACCAGCCTTCTTGTAATGAGCACTGCTTGCCCAAGTGGGATGTTCGTTCGCCAGTCTTCTTGTAGTGAGTACTGCTCGCTCTAGTTCGATGTTCGTTTACTAGTCTTCGTGTATTGAGCACTGCTCGCCCTAGTTCATTGCTGGTTTACCAGTCTTCCTGTAGTAAGCACTGCTCGCCCAGGTTTGATGTTCGTTCCCATGTCTTCTAATAGTGAGCAATGCTGGCCCCAGTTCAATGTTCGTTCACCAGTCTTCCTGTAGTGAGCACTGCTGGCCCCAGTTCGATGTTCGTTTACCATTTTTTTTTTTTAGTGAACACTGCTCGCCCAAGTTCATTGCTGGTTCACCAGTCTTCTTGTAGTGAGCACTGATCGCTCCAGTTCGATGTTCGTTCACCAGTCTTCTTTTAGTGAGCAGGCCTCGCCCCAGTTTATCGCCGGTTCACCAGTCTCTTGTAGTGAGTACTGCTCGCCCCAGTTCATTGCTGGTTTACCAGCCTTCTTGTAGTAAACAATGCAGGCGCCAGTTAGATTTAGGTTTACCAGTCTTCTTGTAGTGAGCATGGCTCGCTTCAGTTCGATGTTTGTTCACCAGCCTTCTTTAGTGAGCACGACTCACCCCAGTTCAATGTTCGTTTACCAGTCTTCTTATAGTGAGGACTTCTCGGCCCAGTTCAGTGGGGCTGAAGCCTCAAAGTCACGGAAGGAGATGACAGATCCAAACCTGCACAATGAGAGGACACGACCTAGCCGGCCAGATAGACACACATATTATGGCGGCCAAACACACACCCTAACAGGGCCTCAGCCACATGTAAATTGCGGACTTCTGCTGCCACTGATGAAGGTATCTTCCACGCCGCTACGCAGAAGAGTCCCAGCCATCTAGTTTAGTCCGCAATTTAAGTAGTCGGAAGTGCGCAATTTACATGTGACCAAGGCTCTGTTTGGGTGTGTTTTTTGCCGCCATAATATGTGCCCCTTATTCTGAGGATAGCCATCTATGCAGCCAGCAGTGGGTTTCGATCGCGGTGCGTTAGAATTCACACAAGTAGGGCTATATTTAAATACAGGAAGCACGAGCAAAGTACACCGATTTTGTGCTTGCCTGCACTTATGGTTGAATGTATGTATGTATATAGGTTGTACCCAACCAGCACATCACACAAAGCGAGAAAGACCCGGTGACACAAGGTGCTACCTTGCAGATGAGGATCGCCGTTGAGAGGTCCCAGAAACCCCGTTCAGTCGTGAGGCCATATCTATGGTCCAGCTATATTTAAGGGGCTCCGGCAAAAGCCAGGGTGTGGCTATAAATAACTAAAAATTGCTTTCCACATGGGGGCGGCATGGTTGAATAATTATGGTTGAATGATAAACCTACTTAATTTTTTTTTAAATTGACGTATTTACATGCTGAACAAACTATGCATACATTAACATGTCATATGATTTCGGGAGAGGCTGCGTGGTCTCGAGGCATGGTGCCCGCCTTGAGTGCTAGAGGGCCTGAATTCAAACCCCAGTGAAGGTTGGGATTTTTTCACGTGGACTTCTAGTAATTCTGGTCTCTGGTTAGTAAGAGTGAACGCCATTGTGTATTTTTGCGCTCGTAAAAAATCTCTTGGCAGTTGGAAATCAAAAGAGTAGCCTAACGTACCTGCCCAGGCAAAATTAGGAGTTAGAAAAGTACCCAAAGTATTTCAGGATCCTCGCCGGCGCATCAGAGTTCGTGCACTGCGCTGAGAAACCTCAGACACAGGCTTTAGTTAGAAGAAGAACGAAGCACGTATGGGTACACCCGTGTGCGATGATGCTGATCTGTTGAATAAATATAAATATAAACGATTACGGAGACTGGAGATGTCGAAAAAAAAACCTCCTGAATGCCCGTTAAAGCGGAAATCTCCTTTAACTTTCACCCGTACATCTTTGTAATCTTTATAATCTTAGTTTCAGCTTCATAGCACACGGGTCACATTATAGTTGCTCTGCTCCTGTGCCAACGAAAACACACAGAATGTTTGTCACAGTTCTTTGTGGAAAGATTGATAGACTGCTGTCTCAGCATATGCAATAGCATACACACGCATTAAACGCATACGGTAGCCATCTGAAGTGCTAACACAAACAGTCCGACATTAGAAATGCAGTTCATCATCGATGGTAGCAGAATCACCAACAGATCAGCACACGCGATCAATATTAATCACATAATGGCACCACCAATATTGCGACAACAGGAATCGCGCCATTTTTCGAATCTACAATTCACACCACCACGTTGGTCACAGTTAAAAAACATTATAAATGAAATTCGCAGCTCAAAGTATCACGCCATGCACTCATCTCAGAAGCTGGGCGACGAAAATATATCGTTTCAGTCTACAAATGAAGCAAAAATGCAACAGCAACCGTCTGGCATAAGCAACACATTTTCCACGACTCAGAACAGTTACTGTGCCTAACGTCCATTTAGACCGGCTTTTGGTGGGGATAAATGCCTACCACAGTGTAGATACACATACTTGTCTGGACATCACAGACTAACAGCATGTATTGACTGTTAACTGGTCTTAAGATGAAGGCAGCAGCAGATGGCTTCACATAATATTTAATGAAACATAACTTTTCTGCATTAACTAAGCTGTCAGTGACAATTTCCAAGTTTAGTTACTTGTTATAATACTTAGGATTTTTTTCAATCCTAGTTATTAGCTACCACAGATTGACTGAAGGATGCAGAACATAAAATCTTTTTCAATGTTTACTATTCTGTACGAATACTAACTAGAGATGTGAAGAATATAAACTCCGGCCATATACAAGTCAATAATAAGAAAATCAAACGAACGGAAACATATAGCCTAAGTCAAAATATATAAAACAGTCGTTTTATTTGGCTCTGAAACTTAAAGCAGAATTAAAAGAGATGATGCCTTATAGCAGGTTTTCGAAAACAGTTCTAGGAAAAATGTTTGGACCCATCAAAGATGTTAACAGCGGGGAATGGAGAGTCAGAAGCAACAACATAACACATAATCTGTTTAAATCACCATTGATCACTGGCATCATGAGAGCTAACACACTAAAATGGTTAGGGCATATTGAAAGAATGTCAGATGACAGAGAAGTAAAAACTGTATACACCTGAGAGAGGAATGGGCGTAGACCACGAGGCAGAAGAAAATAGGTTCGAGAGATAATGTCCAGCCAGACCTGCAAACAACTGGTGTCACAAACTGTGAAGAAAAGGCCAGCCAGAGAAATGAATGGAGACGAGAGAGATATCTGCAGCAGTAAACCTCAAGGGCTCAGAAAGCTAAAGAAGAAGATGACTATTCTGTGCTACAGTAGGTGAAGTAAAAGTTTAGCGTACATTTGACATTATAAATGTTTGTTTTTTCAATATATTTTATACACTATACACAATTCGTATTCGTAATCGGCCGAATAGTTGGTCCCGCTATTTGTATTCGGCCGATAGTGAAAATCACTATTCGGTACAGCCCTAGTTTTCACACATATACAAATCTTTAGCGACAATGCGAGCTGCCCTAACAGTTTTCTTACAATGAACGATCCTTGTATGGAACAATCAAAATGACTGCCTTTGTAGTAGTGTGTTTACATTTTGTTTGTTCTGAAATCATTTGTATAAGTGATATTCTAAACAATGTCAAGTGATATAAAGTATTGTAAACATTCACGGAAGCGAAAGTTTAACTGGAATAGGTTTATGTGTGCTACACCGAGATGCAGAGAATTAGTTTTAAATCATACTTTGAAAACGACAAACATGTAAACATTGACATTCCTACAAGTAATTTGTGGATATGTAGTTGTAATGTAATAGTTGGTCACTCACAACAAACTATAAAAGAAAATTAGTAACCATGGAAATGAGATGTCTGAGAAGGGCTGCAGGAGTGACCATAAGAGATAAGATTAGGAATGAGATCATAAGAGAAAACGTCGGCACAGAACCAATTCTAAATTACATACGAAGACAGCAAGTGAAATGGTTTGCCCACTTAGAGAGAATGCCTTGTGACACCATACCATACAAAGCATACATGGAAAGGTAAGAAGGACGTAGAGCACGAGGTAGACCAAGAACAAGATGGAAGGATAACATCAGAGAAACTCTACAACAGAACGATGTGCCTATGGTCGAGGCGGCCAGAAGAGCTAGTAACAGAACCTTATATCTCCCTCGACACCCACATCGGTAAAAGAGGAAGTGAAGAAGAGGAAGAATGTAGTAGTAATAATAATAGTGGAACCAGTACCAAAGTTGCCACAGTCACAGTGCCACGCCCACTTACAGTGGGTCGTGGATAAAAATCAACGACCTGTATGGCATTAATGATGATCCAGATACTGATTTAGAAGAATGGGATGAGCCAAACAATTATTCTAAGTGTGACAGTGAAGGGTACAGGATTGTTGACCTGGAAATTCTATGTCACCAGATTTCATCACAGCTGGTTTGTGCATTTTGTTACAACTGTCAAATAAGTGTCAACTACAGCAACAGCTTGCAAGTACACTCAGTCAACAAGCAAGCTGTTTTTGCTATGTGCTGTGCAGGAAGTGACTGTTCGGACTTGCAAACATTTTGTGGAATAATGAATCTTCTGCCGTCTGTCCAAAAGTGCACACATAAACTTATAAATGATAGGATTTAAAGTGCTTGGAGATGGTGACACAGACAGCTTTAAAACAGTTTCTGATTCAAAGTACGTTGATACGCCTATTGTGAAGATTTAATGTGTTGGGCACATGCAAAAAAAGAATGGGTACCCGACTAAGCAATATAAAGAATTTTTAGGGGAAGGGAAGGAAACTGTCAGATAGGAACAATATTAGTGGAAAGGGAAGGCTTACGGACACACAGAGTGACTGTATTCAGAAGCTGTTTGGGCGATGTATTTCCACAAACTCTCCACGGATCAAAAGCCTGTTCACACTCTCTGCAATATTATTTGGTACCCATATAAAATAGCTGTTGCTACCAACACAGAAAAGGATTATAAACATAAAATTTCCCTGCCTGCAGCAGTTATGGATGTCATCAAGCCAGTTTTCAGAGATCTCTCGAACCCTGACCTGTTGAAAAAATGTCTGGATGGCTACACACAGAACGCCAACGAATCAATCAACAGCACAATTTGGCGACATTGCCCCAAACAAAAGTACTATGGATTAGTAGCTGTTACGATTACAGATGGCATTGCTACTAATTTTCAGTGATAAAGCAAAAGCCCTATAAGCACCCCTTGTGGCAATGCAACTATTATGTGGACGTTTCACGTCAGAATTGTTTATCTCTACTGACACGTTACGGCTGAAAAACTCTCAGAAGAAAGCAACAGAAGCATCATTAGAAGCGCGAAGTGCAAGAAGGAGGAAGCGACTTGGAATAGAGGAGGTACAAGATCAATCCGAAGGCTTTCCTTTTTTGACAGGGAGTCACTGAGGTAAAAATCTAGAATATTTTAACAACAGAATTAACGTCTTTTGTTGTAAAATGTAACCCCCCCCCCCCCCCCACTTATCCTGGTATAACTGTCTTAAAAATTAACCAATCTGCATGAAATTGTGCATGCTTGCTCACATTATAACTGGCTATGATGTGAACTAAGGAAATTCCAATATCTTGATTGTGTGTTTTTTTTAAAATGTAATTTCAAAATTGCAATTTTCCACACACAAAAAGAGGAAAATTTCAGGTAGCTTTACATAAAATCTATTAAATGTGTACTGTTTTCCATAGTCCGGGCAATACTCACACTATTTTTGTGTGTGCAGTTTAATTTTGAAGGAATTTGGCTGCACCATTTCCCTAAAAATATTTCCAAAGTAACATCTACATTTTGCATATTTAAAATATAAAATTTTCACTTAAAAAATTTATTATTTCACATGTATGTATTTAATTCAACAGATGTTTATTTTATATGATAGCCTGATCATAAGGTCATTATGGCTGACAGTTTGAGAGTTCTATCTTTAAAATTGAATTTTTTATGACTTTTTTCTAATTCCACTGGTTCCCTGCTAGAACTGCCCCCTTAACATGAATTTGATTAAAACAACTTTCGTTTATCATAAACACAATGTTGGTCTAAAGAGGTGTTTATTATTCATGTGATGTCTATAGTCGACTCACTGATACAAGGTTGTAGCCCAGTGTCGTGGTTTGGTCGACTCACTGTTACAAGGTTGTAGCCCAGTGTCGTGGTTTGGTCGACTCACTGTTACAAGGTTGTAGCCCAGTGTCGTGGTTTGGTCGACTCACTGATACAAGGTTGTAGCCAAGTGTCGTGGTTTTGTCCTCTCACTGATACAAGGTTGTAGCCCAGTGTCGTGGTTTTGTCGTCTCACTGATACAAGGTTGTAGCCCAGTGTCGTGGTTTTGTCGTCTCACTGATACAAAGTTGTAGCCCAGTGTTGTGGTTTTCTGTATTTGTCTTGCGCTTCTCGGGTTGCATAGGCGATGAATTTGTATATATTTAGCGGGTTTCAGCTAAACCATAAATCCATCTCTTTCTTGGTCTTCCTGTTACCTTCCTCCCAGATGTTCTGCTGCAAAGTCTTATATGCGTTTTGGTCTAGCTGCATTCTCAATAGATTGTTGAATCATTTAATTCTGTGTCTTGTAGTTTAATCCAAACATGGTCTTATTCTAACGTTCTCTCTAATTCTGGTCTTCTGAACCCTGTAAGCACGCATTTGTTAACACGAAATTGCCAGTTTTTTTGTTTTTGTTTTGTTTTTTGTTCCTGGAATTCTTGTTAACCAGGTGTTACTGTGTGAAAAAGGACTGTTTTCAATGCAGGGAGGTGTATTGTGTGCAAGGTCCTATCCCACATCATCGTTGACTAATCCTCACTAAAGGACGCATGTTGTCAATAACCGGTTAGCTGCCTTTACATCCTGATTCTCATTTTGGGCACAGTTAACTTGGGACATTCATCTGTTTGTTTTTGACTTCCCGTCTCATTAATGATGGAGCTACCGTGGATAACAGTGGCTAGACGCTCGCCTGAGAATCAAAAAGTCCTGGTTTCAGCCTTTGGTGGAGTTCTGTTAAACAAAAAAAAAAAAAAATGACCTAGGCTTCTAGGTTGACTGAGCCTTAAATGAGTACCGGGGAAGTAAAGGCGTTCGGTGTGACGTTGACCATATCATCCACCGATTACCGATTGATTTAATAATTTTAGGTCTAGCTCTATACGCCCAATAGCCCTGCCGTCGGGTAAAAGGGTCCTTCAGGCCTACCTGGGCGAGAATTTGAAAACACAATCAACAGACAGATAGATATGAGTGTGTACCACAGTAGTAAGTCCCCCCCCCTTTTTTTTTTACGCCTGAAGCGCATCGGGCATGTGCGAAGAAAACCCATATTTATACAGACCAATCAGTACTGAGTGGCTAATATAGTCAGCATTTTGCCGGCCGTCTTTACTTCTCCAGGACATCTATCATAGTACCCATTTTAGGCTAGGTCCACCTGCGACGCCCCATACCATGATTTAAATCCACGCAGCCAGCAATGGGTTTCGACCGCGGTACGTTGGAATTACGAGTCGGACTCGCAATGTCTAAGCTACGGATGCCGCGTGCCCCTTGAGTACTTGTCTGGAACTTCTTCAAAGAAAAAGAACATGCCTACAAGTAGACAGTTAATATACAGTTTAGAACCATGTACGCTGGGCGGTGATTGACCGCGTAACAGCACCAATATAACTGTGCTATATGGCCTCACAGCTGAATCCGGTTTCTCTGATTTGTGCAGGTTCTTTTAAATCTTGAAATGTAAATCCCACAGAATATGATTCTGGAGTATTCGATAAATGTCTGCCGGTATCTCTCTGCCAAAGGCCAATGTCTAACAATTGTCCGATGAACCAACCATAAGCTTGTAAGTCTGGTCGCGAAGGTAGTCAACTGATCTCATTTGCTACCGCATCGACAATACAACACCAAATTTCACAGCACTTGTTAAAATGTCACCATATTGTCTTGTCGCTGTCGAGTCCCATGAAGTGCAGCAGACAAAGATTAGGACCTGGCTTCATGAACCAGGTCGGCCCACCTTCCGAGACTGTTTAGGGAAGTAATGGGCCGAAACAGTCGTCTATGAAGGATCTCTACTGATGACCAGTGGACACCCTGCGCGTGGAGTTCTTCTTGTTATTGGAGTGGGAAAGTTATTTAAAAAAAAAAACTTTGAATAAATTAAATCGATACTGAGCAAATCAAGCTTTTGGCGAAGTTTTATCCAGACGATTCGATAAGATAAGAAGAAGTTCACAGAGAAGCATGCACCGCAGAAGGTTTACCGAAAATCAGTAAAAAGGTCTCGAGTCGACAATTGTTTCTGCCTGTTATCCTCCTATACAATTTTAGAGGGTGTTCCGACCTGGGCCATAACTCCCAGGCCTCGCATTCTCCTGCTGCGCTTATTGGACATCGGACAAGACGAAATGGTGGCAACAGGTATTGTGAGGTTCGGTGTTACATATTTGTCGCTGCGGTAGCAAATTAGCCGGCTACATTCAGGACCAGAATGACAAGTGAACAGTTGGTTTATCGGACAGACGTTTGACTTTGGCAATTAGCTAACAGGCACTAGAAGAATTTGGCTTGTAGGGATGTAGAGTTCTTTTCCACTAGGAGCTCGCACCAGTCTACCGAGGCCCATCCACCACGACGTTACTTCGGGTCTACAGCCAGCTCGAAGATCTTTCACAACTTCACCCAGCAGTTTTAGCGCCTGTTTTCGCTCTTTTCCTCGCAGGCGTAGATGCTTTAGTACATTGTGTGTGGAAGTGGAGATAAGTCATCTTGCGCCTAACTCGACAGCTAACAATTTTTGTGTGTTTGTGTGTGTGTGTGCGCTTGATCGCTCTTCAGACTAGCCATCAGATATCTATACTTTTCAAGCTCATATAGATGGTTGTCTTCCATCTGCGACTGGTACGGTACGTTGAGCTCCATCAGGATGAGCTGGCGTTTTTCCGCAGAGTACAGAACCATGTTGGTCTCAGGCCAGTTGTTCGGATTGATTCTAGGTACTTTACGAAACCGACAGTAACCAGTCCCTCGCACAGTCAAGCATTGATGGAGCAAATGCGACCTTGTTGACTTAAATGGGTACTAGGCAAGGTCCTGGAAAATAAAGGCGGTTGGCCTGGTATTGATCACATTACCATCAATGACAACTGGCCCAATAAAAAGTCTTTTCTTACATGCTTTCTTCGCCCCTAATGTGAAAAGCGTAGTTGACTTAACTTCTTTTAGTCAGTAAAGAGATTGGAAAAAATTATGTATTCCAGAAATGAAGCCAAAGTTAAATTTATGACCCGTTTACACAAAAGAAACAACATAAATAAAACCATAGCCGTGAGTTCAATTCCCCAAGTTCCCAGTAACCCATCGATCTGTCTGTTTTAGATTTATGAGGATAGAAAGCAGAACAGGCCCACAGATAATTACCATGGCCTTCTCGTTTTCGGTGTCGTTTGCGTAGATGGCTTTTGACGACCCTGTTTGTTCTTTGCAGTGGACCATTTAGTAACCTTGATCCCTCGTGTGGGTTTCGGGTACCCATTGTGCGAAAAAAGAACAGACCCACTTTCTCTCCGATAAGCATGTCGTAGGAGTCGACTAACTGGGAGCTTCCTTCGAAGTCAGAGTTCATCTGCTTAAACCACAAAGAACAATCAACTGCACACAAATAAGCCAGTAAAATGGATGTACAGACAAAACTCAGACCTTGGGACAAAGTCAGAGTCCAAGTGGATGAACAACTAAGATTTTCCACCAGAGATTACAACTGGTGAACAAATAAGAAAGAAAAAAGAACAAAGTTATTTGCAAATCCTTTAGACGACACAGATGGAAAAAAAGCATTTCTTGGCTGTTTTAATTTTAGTAGGCAATTGTAAGGTTAGTAGTTTGCCATTGCTTACTCATCGGTTAACGCTCCATACCGTGGTGTAAATCGACGCATAACAGTCTGTGTCACAATCATGCTGTGTATATATGAGTTATGAGCTGCGTTCGTGATGTTACCAGCCTTCGTAACATAACGTGAACCGCGTTCGTGATATAACCCATCTTCATAATAAGACCTGTGTTCATAATAGGAAAAGCGATCCTAATATAAACAGCGTTCTTAATATGAATTATGTTCGTTATGTGAACTGCGTTCGCAATATGAACAATGTTCGTAATGTGACCCTTGTTGAACAGCGTTTGCAAAATGACCATACTTCCATTTTTCGGAACAGCGTTCCTAATATGAATTGTGTTCGTTATGTAAACTGCGCTCGTAATGTGACAATTGTTAACAACGTTTGCAAAATGACCATTCTTCCATTCTTCGGAACAGCGTTCCTAATATGAATTGTGTTCGTTATGTTAACTGCGTTCGAAATATGAACAATGTTCGTAATGTGACCCTTGTTAAACAACGTTTGCAAAATGACCATCGTTTGAAATATGAATAGTGTTAGTAATGTGAATCCCGTTCCTAACCCCTAAGGTAAGGTCGTCTGCCTGAAACTTTAGAAGACGAAAGTTATAAGTGGCTTAGCCATCTGAGACCACTGCCATAATTGATGAAAATAAAAAAAAAAAAAGAGTTATGATTTCATTTTTTGACTCCATTCTTAGGTTCGCGATTGTCAATGTTTCAGGACTATTTGGGATCATCGGATTGAGTTACGGAATAACATGCGTTTTGTGCATAGTCGTTTTTGTAATAGAGACAAGAGTGTTGTTTCTGGCGCTAAAGAAAATTTTACGCCCGCAAGTTTAGAACAAATTATTCGGCAGAAGTTGTTTGATCAGAGGAGCAGTTTTTTTGTGTCTGTCCGAGCTCTACTCCTAGACCGGCTGCCAACAGACACCAAGGGCATCGTGAGCTCTCTAACTCCCCTCCCCCCATCCCCTTTCTTTCCCCAGCTAGTGAACGGTTGAATAATGATGTTCTAGATCTGCTGTCACGCGATGTGTGCCATGACTAACACAACCACGGCCACCTTTACTTTCAACAAAATTTCCTGGTTCCATTGTGACGACACTGTGTTAACGATTGAAACATGGCTGATTTTACAAATACTTGTGGCTGCGGATTCAAACACAAGACTTTCAGAGTCTAGCCTCTATGCTCCTACAGCTAACTAATTGTTGGTTATATTTACTAACTCCATTATTCGCTCAGATGTCTTCTTCCTTTTCTACCGCTCAGGTTGTCCAGTGAGATACAAAGTTCTGCTATTTACTTTTCTGGCCGCCTCGACCATGAGCACATTGACCTGTGGTAGAGATTGTCTGATGTGTCCCTCTTGTTCTTTGTCGGCTTCGTCATCTTCGTCTATCTTCTCTAATGATGTTTGTCGTTTATAGTATGGGGGTCAAAGGCCTTTCCTATAAGTGGACAAATCATTTTATTTGTTGTCTTTCTATGTCATATTTTATTGACTGTTTGTCTGTTCTGTCTCTAATGAGCTAATTTATGATTTTATCTCTTTTGGTCTCTCCTACAACGCTTCTCAGATAAAGTTATTAGTTTTCTTTTCAGGTTTGTTGTGAGCGACAATGTCTGGCACTCATAGCATAGGGTACAAATAAATATGCTTTTATATTCATACTGATTTAATGAAACTCAGTATTTGTACAAACAAACGACTCTTCGTAGCGACAGAGCACAGCAAATGTCGGTTTTCGTAAACAAACAAGGATTAGATTATTCAAAATTCACAGACTAGAGAGCTAATATGTATTTTAAAAATGTAACCAAAATAAAACTTAAAGCTACAGGCATAAACAAAACAAAACGAATAAATGCACAGCCTGGTCTTAAGCCCCAAGTTGTATGGTAATCCATCGACCCAGCTCGACTTGATTTATGTGAAAGGACAAGAAAATCAGCACAAATCGAATTACCATGGAATTTCGGTTTGTATTGTTTTTGTTTTCTTCTCCACAGCGATGGTTCTAGACGATCTGGCTTGCTCATTGCAATGGACAGCATCATCAACCAATGGGAGGCAACATCATGTGTCGACCTGTTCAGCTGTGTTCTACGAATGCGCGAGGATAGGCTGGGATTCTTCGCTTTAGAGGTATGTAATCCAAAGTCAACTTCATTGACAACGTTTTCATCATCATCACCTCCAGTTGCTTTTCAGATAGTTGTAGGCGATCATGTCAGCTTACAAAAGTTGCAGATAATACATTTTATTGCCTCAAGCCAGCGAGACAGTGATAAGTTAAAGTCTTCTTCTTCTTTCTTCATCGTGTTCGTCGGCTCCGGCGAAAAGTTATGGTTATTCGCCCACCTCTGGACATTAGTCATGCTACAGTACCTGAGTATTGCGTGCACATCCGTGTAACAGATCTGGCTTATATATGTGCAGACTTCTGGTCACTTGCCTCTAAGGCCGACTTTTAAGAGAACTCCCATTAAGTCCACTGTTACGAAAATCTTATTTGAGTTTATGTCAAAGTCGAGAAGATCGACTTCTTTGACCAAAGTAATCTTACATGCCTCGGTCACGCTTTGTTGAACGGCTAGCCGCTTACAGAGATGATGACATAAAGCATGAACTCCGTCGCTTCAGTCAAAGTAAACCTTTCACCCTAATTAACATCTATGCCTGTAATGATAAAGTTGACAAGGAAATGTTGACAGTTTAAGTGACATGTGCGAAAAGATAACCACCGAAATCATCATGTCTGGGGACTTCAACGCCGGGGGTCGGCTATGATGCCATAAGTCGGTCAATAAACAGGGTGGGGCATTGGGGGAAGCATTCACAGACACATATTTAATCTGCTGGAATGATGTTAGACCCACCCGAATCCCCGACAGGGTGGTACAGACAGTGCCCTCGATCTCACTCTGGTCCTTCCCAGCATCACTGCACTCTGCCGGTCGTGCTTTTTTGGACGTCATAGAAGCGACCACCTTTCATGCTGGATTATGTTTTTTGTTTGTTTTCAAATGAACAAGGTCCCAGAAACCAGCCACTACTTTCCAGTACGCCGCACATCAGCCTAATGTAACTGGGCATCTGCGAAGGTCATGCAGAACACCAGGAAAGAAGAAAGCTATCTTTCAACAACCCCCGTGGTGAACATCAAAAGTCGCAGAAGTCTGGTCAGAGAAATGAGATGCCACGAAAGACTGAAAGAAATCAGAAAGTCTTTGAATGTTTCTGATGTCAGAAATTAAACATTAAACACATAAAAGACATACTCGCTGAACACTTTAAACAACTTGCAAAGGAGTCTAAGCAAACTGTGTAGGAAAATTGTTGCCAAAAAATAGAGTTTGAACAGTCTCTCAGAAAATTCTTTCGGCTCCAGCACAAGATGAACGGAGGTAAACAAATCTCTCTTATGCCCAATCTAAAGATGGACAAGGGGTGGTGTTACGGTTGGCTGAAGACAAATGCGAGATTATCCTGCACATATTTGTCCTGCAGACGAAAAATACAGATAGGGAAGAGAGGGAGCAAATGAACCAAAGAATACACGATATCCTAATGGCTGAAATTGAGGAAGACGATGATACAGTATACATCTAAACTGATTGCATCAGAGCAACACTAAAGACTGTCCAGGTGGCATTAGATACGGCGACTTTAAAAGCCTCGAGGAGACATATATGGATAAACTATCTAAGATATTGAACAACACCATTAAAAACTGGCATTATCCCTGATGACTGCTGATTTCATAGCTACCTCAGACCCGTTCCTAAGCCAGGGAAAGACCACACGAGAATAACTGGCTAAAGAATCATCACACTATATGATAACTAATGGAAAAAATTGTGGCCAGAACGGTGGCCAGAACATTGACCCAAACACTGGAGTCAGGTGGTCTATTCCCCGCTACACTAGGTGGTTACCGACAGGGAAGAGATACACGCTGCAGTGCAGTAGTATTTTCGTACAGCACATAAGAGGGTTACCAGGACAAAATGGGGACGGCTGATGATGCTACCGACTTTGAATATGCGTACAAATGCACATCAGACCGCTGTAGGATATGCAGATATATAACAAAATTGGTCAACTTGATAGCAGCAGGGTTATTCTAAAGAATAGTGTCGCTTCGATGTGGTGCATGGGCAAAACAGGTAAAAACAGGCACGAAATTAAACCACGCTACAACACGAACTAGACAGACTCAGTGAGTGTTGCCAGGAATCAACAGCAAAAGTAAACCCGTCTAAGGCTTCTTTAACATGTTCTCTCTCGTCATTACACCAACGCCAGTCGTAAGCATGTGTGGTGTGGGCAGCGAGGGAGTGGACATCTGGGAATGGCACCAGAGAAGAGCAAGACAAATACAGAAAACCACGACACTGGGCTAGAACCTGGTATCAGTGAGACGACAAACGAAGAAAACAGTAAGTGTTCGGCACTCACAGAAAGAAGTAGAGAGGTATCTATCCTGTTGCCTACAAGTGACGAACAAGCCTACTTGAATTCGTATCGAGGTAATATGTAATAATTGTCCCGCACTCTAGCAACAGAAGAGACACGTAATCGTGAAAACTAAGGTGGTGATTGAAAGCCAGCTGAAACCAGTATGGGTAACGTGAAATATGACAAGAAAGCTCGACAAACAAAATCCATAAAAATACAAAAACAAGGTTTCAGCATGGTCCTTGTCAAGAAATGTCATTGTAATGTCCAGATCGGTGTTTTACAATCGGGCAACCACAAAAATGTTTGTGTCTGGGGATTAGAATTTTAATAATAGGGCTGAGAGGAGGAAGGCGGGGGGTGGGAGGGGGGGGGGGTGGGTGGGGGGGGGGGGGGGGGGTTGAAATTGAGTGTAATTGTACTTGTAACAATCTGTTTTACTAAAGATGTAACTAAAATGTTTTTTAAACTATATATAAATTAAAAAGCCAAGGAAGTTATGGTATTCGACACATTTAATTATGTGAATGTTTTTTTTCCACGGTCGGCGTTACTAACGCGCTTCGTATTGTAATGTTTCTAGGTTCAATTCTAGTTGCAGACGATTTGACAGCAGACCGTATAGCGCTTGTTTCGACTGAGTGTTTGTGAGTTCTTCTTGCCTTTTCACTCTATGTTTGTGTGTTCTTCTTGCCTTTTTGTTGGGTGTTTGTAAGTTATTCTTGCCTTTTTGTTGGGTTTCTGTGTGTTTTTCTTGCCTTTTTATTGGGTATGTCTGTTCTTATTGTCTTTTCGCTCTATGTGTCTTCTTCTTGCCTTTTCAATCTCTTTTCGCTAAATACACGAGACCTCTCAAGTGATACTTGTCATTCAAATTTATTTTATTTTATTTTCAAAGGGTTACAAATTGGGCACGCAGGCCTATCTGACATTCGGCCCTTCTAAGCACTCATCTTTCAGAGTACCAATGCCTGTTATCAATAATGCATGTTATGTATATAATAAAGAGACATACATTATATAATAATGCATACACACCTCATGTATACACAAACTTACACACTCAAACACACACGTACACATACTCGTACATTCTCATACATACACACTCATATACAGACATTTGTGATATATACATACACGCACTTACATACATACACAGACAGAAAACACACACATAAAATCACATATACAGAAACCTACATACGCCCACAATCACACAAATACACTCACATAAATCACACACACACACATACACCCACATACATGCATGCATTCACACACACATAAATGCATACAGACACAGATCCATACATTTGTATTCTTCTTTTTCTTCGCATTCACCAGCTGTAAACTCTGGCGGAAAGTTCTGGTTGTTTCGTCGACTTCTGGATTGCAGTCCTGTTCCAGAACTTGAGTGTTGCGTGTGCATCTGTTTGACAGATCATAGTAATTTGTATGCAGACTGCTGGTGCCTTGCTTTTCAGGCAGATGCACTTCGACTTTGAAGGAAGCTCATAATTAGTGGACTCTTACGACGTGCTTTGGGTAGGCAGTGGGCCAATTTTAGTTTTTCCTATAATAGGGCCCAGGAACCCACATTGGGACATACATTTATTAAATCAAAGCAAGGTATACTCATTGTAAATTTCCTAACACTGTTAAATTTAAATTTTATTGTAATGCTGCATATGTGGGCCGAACTGATTGACGACTGGAAAACGAGTAGTTGAACATATTTCGAGATAGCTGGTGGAAACAAGGAAAAAATAGTGACAGCTGCAGCAACAACAGTTCATCAAACACTATCCAAGTGACTGCTCGAAAAGATCACCCATCGTCGATCTCGTACCACTTTTTGAAGTCTGGTCACATTGCAAACAATGACTATACAATTCTAATCCTGTATATCTCAAACAACCTCTTATTGCGCCTCTGTGTGGAAGCTACGATAATAAAGCGGTTCCGTTCAGAATAGAGCAGAGAAAGTTTTTTACACTGTATCACCACCTGGTCCTGTCAGTGGTTGATTATGGTCTGGGACAGCTTACCGTCTCAAAGAGTCAGATGGACAAACTAGAGCGCATACAGAACGCAGCTATGCGGGCCATTCTGGGTTGCACCAGAGACACCCTAGGGCGTGTATGCGATACATCCTTGGTTTACCGACGGTTGCAGGAAGTCATATCCCAGGGTAGCTGCAGACACTGATCACCCGTTGCACGAAGCTCTAGGCGCAGTTAGGGTCAGCGGCTGATAAGAGGAAAGTCATGGATGACTCAGGCAGAAGACATAATTATGCAAGTTTGCATCTTTGAGAATATTAGGCGAGGAGTGGGTCAAAGTGCCACCTGAAGTCAGACTTGGTAGGGTCATAACCACACTGAATCGGAAATGCAGAGACTGGCAAGCATGTGCCACGTAAGTGGAAATTCAGCAGTAAATTCAAGATAATGCTCGCTCAGAGGATTAGATTATTTACACAGACGGTTGAGTGTCGAGGGGCAAAAGAAGTGCTTTGGGTTTCTTAGCAAAAGGTGATGGTCGACGTTTGGTGCAGGAGAGCCTAACATATGATACCACAACATTTAGCTTGAGAATGGAGGTGGAGGCGGTCACTACAGATATTCGATGGGTAAATAACACGACACACTCATACACACACACACACACACACACACACATCGTAATTGTAACTGACTCAGAATGTATGTTGAGGAAGGTATGGACAGGCATGCTTCGTGCAGAGTGGCATGCTTCACTGCAGAGGACACGGGTGAGGAGTATGTGTCTAGATTTTCTCACCTTGGGAAATGTGAAATGAACAGGTGGACAGACTGGCTGGCTCTGCACAAATTGGTAGAATACTGTTGCATGATAAGCAGATGTGATTGGTGCCTTGTGCGAGAGCGTGAACAGTTCAGAGGAGCAGATGGATCACCCCAGTCTGGTGAGATTGATGCAGCGGTGCGTGACGAGGAGTTCTGGCAGATGCTCAGGCTCAGAAGAAAGGCAAAACGGACGTTTAATCAGAATGCTACTGGCACCATTAGTATCAGAGATCTTCACTGGCTGCTGAAGATGAGGACGGATCGTTTAATGGGGTGGGGTGGGGTGGGGGGGGGGGTGCCTGAGTGCTGTGATGTCGGTTCTTGAACCAACTCAACTCAACTGTTTCAACATTGTGTAGAAACAAAAGAAAATGGTTCAGAACGAGCGCTTCCTCTGGTGAAACAGGCAGTCACTTTTAAGTCCAGTTGATTTTGTTTTTCAGTTAAATGATTCATAAATTTGCTTCATTTTAATTAATTGATTCTGTCGTATCCACCCGATGAAATACAGTGAAACGCGACAGGGAATTAATTTTGTAATCTATTGTTTGCGTCTTTTTTATTTTTCTTGTTTTATTTTCAAAAATATTAATAAGCTACAGTAAGGTTTTCAGATAAGATGACTAAAGAACTCTTACTGGGGACTTAAATGAGTTTATATGTTTATGTTGGTGTGGTTTGTGTATATGCGCATCTCCTGGTATATGTATATGTGCGTGAGAGAGAGACAGACAGAGAGAGAGAGAGAGAGAGAGAGAGAGAGAGAGAGAGGATAGAGCAGGGGGAAAGGGGAGAACAATAGTGGGAACGAATGAACGAATGTACACAACAGCGAAGTGAGAAAGAGAGACAGGGTTAGAAGGTGGAGGGCAACAGAGGGAACGAATAAACGAATACATTCTATGTACACTGAGTTAAGACCGGAAGGAATGAGACAGAGAGAGAGAGAGAGAGAGAGAGAGAGAGAGAGAGAGAGAGAGAGAGAGAGAGAGAGAGAGAGAGATGAAGAGAGAGATAGAGGGGGTGGGGGAAAGAGACGTCACTTTATGATCACTCCAGTATATATCATTTTTTGGAACAAGTAAGGATCTTAGGCACAGCTACACACTAGCTGACCTTTCACTGATGCTTGATGTGGTTGGTGTATGCTAGAGGGGTGTCTAGGTGTACTGTTGCCTTTACAAACCTTTATCCGCTGCGTTTAAAACCTTGTTGTGTGACCAGCAGCCGCAGACATTGCGTTATTGCTCGTAAGCAGAATTGGTGCTTGTTGGTGGGCAAATAATAGGATTCTATGGTTTTAAGTAGGAGATGAGATTATTTCAGCTGTCAGCGTTGGCGGGCGACAAAGAGGGTACCGTTGCGTTTCTGAAGCAACAGAGCGTTTTGGAAGCCACCGCAAAATGTTAACAAGTCTGCAACCAAGAGGCGTAGAATGCACTCTCTCGAGGGACCTAGACTTAGTGGGTGCCAGTTTGTTGGGCCAGCTGTACATGTTATAGGGTCGTTTAAAGCGCTCACATTCTGTATCTAAGAAGACGCAAGGTCGCCGGTAAGACCGTCGAAAAAGTACAATCTCACACCAACCTGACTCTACTGCCATTTAAACTTGCCTGTCTCAAAGGTTAAGATGCATGCATGAGCGTCTAATCACAGTATCCTGGCCCCGACTTTGTTACTCAGCACTGTGTGCTGGGCTGGAGTTCGTTACCTCTACCCATTTTTTTTAGACTGCTATGAATTATTCGTTCTACTGCGTTGTTCCCTGCTTGCAATCGGATGTTTACTGATCTGTCTTAACATGCATCATAATCATTATGTATCCGTCATACCAAGAAATGCAGATGGCATTGTTACTATGTAAACTCTATCGGCTGACTTCTTCACCATTTCTCAACTGGCTGCGTTCCTTGTAGTAATCAGTGGGATCTCCGTAGCAATGTGGTCAAGTCGTTTGCCTCGCACTCGGAAGGTCGTGGGTTCGTTTCACAGCTGCGTTCTTAAGCTCACGAGATCAATTTTTACAGAGATCGCTGGGGAGTTATAGAGATCGTGCTCTGTGCGAAGTTCTAGCAGACGGCTAGCCGTGCAATGGAAAGAGAGACTGAGTCAAAGTCGCCCCCCCCCCCCCCCATTCAGTTTCCAAGGCGCTGGAACTTGGGAACTCATGCATCTTGATTTGACCCCTCCCCACCCCACCCCAGCCCCCCCCCTCTCTTCCACCCGACTTCTTGTAGTTGTTGGAAAAAGAAGATAGAAAGTGCTGAAAACCCGCCAATCATTGTTGTGTGCTTAGCCTTTTTTGAAACAGTGGCTTCTAAATACCGGCGGCGTCTGTGACTTAGGCTTAATGCCGTGGTGCCGGATTCGAACCCAGCTGCACGCCATTAGGGAGCAGACCGCCTTGGGTTGGCTTCGACAGTGATATCGACATTCAACCGTTAATTGGCAAACTACTGAACGTAATTGTGCTTTAAAAAAAAAAAAAAAAAAAAAAAAAAAAGATGCTGGCTCCTGTTCTACAACCTCCTGTAAAAGTATATGCAACTAACTCATACAATTTTGTTTCAGACCTATTATTATATGCATTAGCCATTCAGCACATAATAATATGGTAATAATCGAAATTATTATTTGTGCTTAGTTAAACTAGACTGGAACTCGCCGATCCCAGGCTGGGGAAAAAATTGTCGCATTCAACCAGCATTCCCGAATGAGAATATTCAGGTTATAAGTGTGACTAGGTTATGTGCGCCAAATAAAATGGCTTAGCATTGTAAGCCACTAAGAGCCTAGAAAAAGACTCCTGCAGTGTTATTGCGATCAAAGGAGACATACCCCAGAGCTGGCCCGACAGGCGACGAAGTCGTCTACCGGTGAGCTAATGGGCGACCGAGTGGCCGATGACCGAATCTTCAGCCCCTAGAAAATTACAAGGCCGACGAGACCCCTCCACCCCCCTCCCCCTTTTCCACTGCTGTTTACTTCTTCGTGGTTGCCCCCGTCAGAACTTTACCCTGAGCATCTCTATCATGCACTTTGGGTTGTTCCTGTAGGTCGACCTCACCCTGACCCCATCATCTAAGTTAACTCTTGCAGTCCCAATGGAGTGCTCATGTAGCACCTCCTATTCATAAAAGTTACAACTGTTCGGATCTGAAAAGATTTAAACCACTACGTCACGTGCAAAAGTGATTTAAAGCAAGAAATGAGGCAGATTTGTTCAACGTTTTAGATTTCAGAAAAGTGTATGATGCAAGTGAAATACAATAAAGGCGCGGTGAACTTCTTTCTATCTTCTTTTCTCTACTTGGGATTTTTTTCACATTGACTTCTAGTAATTCTCCCTGGTCTTTGGGTAGTATAAGACCGGATGACCGTGTGTATTGTTGCAAACGTAATAAATACCTTGGCAGATGGAAACAACGTTTCTTTAGTGCTGAAACTCCTCACAGCGTTAGAGCAGAAAGAGATCTCTGTAAGGGGCTTTTCTGTTCGCTTCGTATACAGCATCTTTCGGCGTCTTTGATATTTAAGCCGTCTATTGCTGCCTTGTCGACCTCAGGTCTGTTACCGCTGTATCTGTATAACATTGCTGTCTGTGGTGCCTTGTGAGATGCCAATCTTGTTATTTAAACAAATCATTTGGTTTATTGTCCACTTATAAAGTTCAGTATTGGTTCTGTGCTGACTCTCTTCCTGATGTGATTTTTCCTAAGTAGATCCTTTCTCGTTACATCTACCAGAGTACGTAAATATTTCATTTTTCTGGTGATAATTTTCCTTCTGTCTTCTAACGACAGTGTCCGTGTTTGACATTAATTACGTTTGTAAGAATATTGTATTGCGCAGTATTCTTTCAGTGCTCATGTTCATAGGCTTGTATTTCAAATTAGTGTCATTTGGCCTAAACTTTATTTGGCTTTGTAGCATCTTTGTCGGAATTCTTTATTAATTCTTCCGTCCTCGGAATAAATGCTCCCCAGATATGTAAAATCGTTCGCCTGCTTTAACTCGTGTTCATTGTATCTAATTAGTTAAAAGCTGACAATACCAGAAACAGAATCTTAAGTATTCTTAATACCAGACCCCGCTGACTGTACGTCGTAGCTTTTGTGCTCTGCATCATAGTAAATTCATGAATTATATTTTTGATAGTCAATATTGTTGATGAGACCAGTCGTTTAAAAAAACTCTGAAACTTGGAGCAACACTGAAAGAGATGAGCCTTTTTACAGGTTTTCGAAAACAGTATTACGACGAATATTTTGACCCATCAAAGATGCAAACTGCGGGGAATGGAGAGTGAGAAGCAACAACGATAATTATGATCTGTTTAAATCACTACCGCTCATTGGCATCATGAGAACTAATTGAATGATTAGAGCATTTTGAAAGATACCAGATGACATAGAACTTAAACTATACACATGGGGGATGATTGGTCGTAGACCACGAGGCAGACCAAAAAGAAATGGAGAGATAATATCCAGACAGACATGCAAACACTTGATGTAACCAATTAGAAAGAGAAGACCAACCAGAGAGATGAATGGAGGCGGGTGATATCTGCAGCAATGAACTCAAGGGCTCGGAATGCTGAAAAAGACGAAACGAAGAAGAAGAAGAAGAAGAAGAAGAAGAAGAAGAAGAAGAAGAAGAAGAAGAAAAAGAAGAAGAAGAAGAAGAAGAAGAAGAAGAAGAAGAAGAAGAAGAAGAAGAAGAAGAAGAAGAAGAAGAAGGAAGGAGGAGGAGGAGGAGGAGGAGGAGGAGAAGGAGAAGGAGAAGAAGAAGAAGAAGAAGAAGAAGAAGAAGAAGAAGAAGAAGAAGAAGAAGAAGAAGAAGAAGAAGAAGAAGAAGAAGAAGAAGAAGAAGAAGAAGAAGAAGAAGAAGAAGAAGAAGAAGAAGAAGAAGAAGAAAAAGAAGAAGAAGAAGGAGAAGAAGAAGGAGAAGGAGAAGAAGAAGAAGAAGAAGAAGAAGAAGAAGAAGAAGAAGAAGAAGAAGAAGAAGAAGAAGAAGAAGAAGAAGAAGAAGAAGAAGAAGAAGAAGGAGAAGGAGGAGGAGGAGGAGGAGGAGGAGCAGGAGCAGGAGCAGGAGCAGGAGCAGAAGGAGAAGGAGAAGGAGAAGTAGAAGAAGAAGAAGAAGAAGAAGAAGAAGAAGAAGAACAAGAAGAACAAGAAGAAGAAGAACAAGAAGAAGAACAAGAAGAAGAAGAAGAAGAAGAAGAAGAAGAAGAAGAAGAAGAAGAAGAAGAAGAAGAAGAAGAAGATTGTTTCATTGTTTACTGTTCTATAAGGTGAGCCTTCTGTTTCCCCACATATGTTTAGACACATAGTTTTGTTTTGGTAACATGACACACGAAATCTGTGTGAGCATGATTTCTGACAACTCTTCACATTATTAATTCTTTCCCAGAGTGAGTATGTCTATTTATACTACGCTTCAGTGGAAGCGTATCTCAGCCTGCAGAGTCTGAGAGAAACGAATATACTCGCGAGTAAGGACACTGGTCGCTTAAACAACAGTCTAATTATGCCTGTATCACACGACGACATTGAGAAGGAGTACAAGGTGAGTACAAGGTGTTTGTTTAACTACTGTTTTTATTGTTTGAAGTTATTGACGTTCCCATTTGCGTAATCAGCGTCTGTGGAATTAACGCAACATATACTGATACCGATTTCTTATTTTGGTTACTCTTTTCCACATTACAGCTTAATTCGCAATCGATTATACTGGTTAAATTGCTAATAGTATTAGGATGAGGCATTTTAGTATCTGGAAATGATATCATCAATTTTTGAGCAACCACGTTAGAATACCTGCTACCGTTAAGGAACACATTCCTAATCAAAAATACTCTTTCTTCAATAGTTAACATCTTTATAGCTAAAAATCAGTGACTAAAAGACCGCTATGTAGCAGTGATCACGCACAGAAACATATACACACATAAACATGTGCATATTCTTTACAGGACGTAGCAGAACCAACTCCAGCATTTCTTTGCTGTTGTGGTCCCTCTAGGCAAATTTAAGTCTGGTAGTTTGCCATTTCTTTCTGGGCCGTCGGATTCTCGATACAACTGTCGAAACCAACACAAGGTCCGCAGCTGGGATCGAACTCGGCATTACGAAGAGCGTTCGCAACGCCTAAGCTAAAGACGCCGACATATACACACATACGCGGACACATACACATATACGCGGAAACATACACACATACGCGGACACATACACATATACGCGGAAACATACACACATACGCCGACAGATACACACATACATGGACATATACACACATACGCGCACAAAAACATAATTTTTATTTAAACATATATCTCCCTAAATTATTAAACATACACACGAAAAGATTAAAGCACAGCGAAAAGGGATGAAGAAAAAAAGAAAGATAAAGAAACAAAGAAAGGTGAAGACAAAAAAATAAGAAATGGAGGAAGAGTAGGAAGGTGATATACGAAAACAAAATCGACGCAAATAAAAAGTACAATCTTTGACGAGAATATTAGTATAACGATCAGCATAATCAAAATCACTTCATACTCATCAGGAGGAACAGGAAATCAATTGAAGCTACACTGTCGGGAATCGGCTGACTGCCATCGTCAACAGGATTATATTTAGAGACAGGGTGGCTTAAAAACACAACATCAGGAGTTCACTGGTCCAGAACCGTCGCGATGTCTACGGGAGACGTTTAAATATTTGCAAAATAAATAGTGGGTGTTAGGCACCCTAGAATAACATAGTGGATGTTAGGTACCCTAGAATAACATAGTGGATGTTAGGTACCCTAGAATAATATAGTGGATGTTAGGTTCCCTAGAATAACATAGTGGATGTTAGGTACCCTAGAATAACATAGTGGATGTTAGGCACCCACAATAACTGATGGTTGGTGAAGTTATAATCGGAAATGCAAATAGTTAGCTGCGTTATCATCACTGTACTCCGGAAACATCCATAGTTGCTTGGACCCCCCCCCCCCCCCCCACCCACCCTATCTTCCTCCCTTCAGTGTGAACCCCAGCTCCCGGTGGCTAATAGTACCAGTTCTATTTTGATTAACAAATCCTCGGATGTGCCTAGTGTGCGTCTAGGTTTTTGCAATGCCGATCTTCACTCCCAAGTCTATAATTCTGGCAAGTGATGTGGATTCACTGCCTCCAAATATAAAAGAGTGCATAATGGTAAGGGATGTCACAAAAGGGATGTCTCTTAAAAAATCACTCCCATGGAATTCATGTTAACCATTGGAGATGCGGGATTTGTTTCTAACTCGGGAAGGTCTTGCTAGTCATATTCGCCATCGCCAAGGGCTGTATATGCGCTTGGGGAAGGCCGTAGCGTAGTGGCTAGACGCTCAGCTGTGGATCAGAAGGTTATGGGTTCGAATCCTGACGGAGCCGGACTTAAAAAATAATGACTTTGTTTCCCAGGCCAAACCCCGCTTAAGATGGGTACAAGGTACAATCCTGGGAAGTAAAGGCGACTGGCGACATGTTGACCAAATCACCCACAGAGTGCCGATCAATGTAAATAAATATAGGTTTAGCTCTATATGCTCTATGTATAACCAATACGCCCAAAGGCGTTGAAAAAGGTAATTACTTATATATATTCTTTCTTACCTTTACAGGAAACCCATCGACACATATATTTTACTTATTATTTCAGGTTTTGGATCTGCAACGACCAAAAACATCAAAGAGTAGATTCAGTAATAGCGACACCATCATGTCCACAGGTATTTAATTCTTGACCCTTGATGTTGTTGTTGTTGTTTTTGTTCGTCCAGGTACAGTCCTTAGAAGTAAAGGCCGCCGGCTTGATGTTACTTCGTCACTCACCAAGTGCCGATTGGTCGAGGAAATATAGGTCTAGCCCTATATGCCCACTACACCTGAAGGATTGGAAAAGGAAATAACCGCCCCCCCCCCTCCACTTAACTTATAGCATGTGTGGTTATATTTGTGAAATATAAGAATAATCATGACTTTGAGAAAGCCATAAATAACTGAACCTTAGGGCAGTCGTGTGTTACACATTTTTACATCAAAATGCTTTTAGGCAGTGACATTCGATTTGTCTAATAACAGCCAAAGTTCAATTTTCACCTTCAGTGCCCGTTAAATATTGAAAAGATATTGAATTAAATTTGTGATCCATCGTAGAACTAACGAATGCTATTTCAGAAGGAATTCATAAAATTGTTAGGTTAATGGGGGAGCTTCCGGGTAGCTAAGGATGTAGGTCATGTTATCTTTTGGCTACATAAGACCACAGCTGTAGGCACACTTAGACTGTAAAGTGCAGCCATTTTATAAATAAATGGTAATGGAAGAAATCGAAGCTTTTGAACTCAGATGCTGCAATACCCTGGACCAAGAAGCGTCGCCGACCTACACGACTGAGGAAAAGTGGCTCATAAACAGCAGCCTGTCGCGAAAGCTGACATATTTTTGACATCTTACACGTCTAGGTAGCGTGGAGAGAACGGTGAAAGATGGTACAGTTTCCGGAAAACGGTGCAGAAGCAGACCTCCGAAATGGGGGGACACAAGACATGGAAGATGCATTAAATATGACCGCACATTGGGCTGGAGAACGGGCTAGAGAAAGAGAGACCCTCAGGCGTGCAGTCAGGTGTCACACTCCGCAAAACTATCCACTGAAAGATTATGACCGCCAATAAAAATACAGTGCTGTTTGAAATCGAAAAGAGTAGCCTAACGGCGCTACCCGTTCAAAATGTGGAGTTAAAAATCTACCCAAAGTATTTCGGGATCTTCGTCAGTGCTACAGAGCCTGTGCACGTTGCTAAACTTCTTCGGACTCAGACGTGAGTCAGAAAAAGAAGAACGGGGTACTTGTGGGTTACTATCCGTGTGCCATGATGTTGGTCTGTCGTTCAAACCTTAAACCTCAAACCTTAAAAATACAGTGACAGATTCAAGAGTAAGGGAGAAAAACACAGACAGACTTTTAATCAGGTCGCAGCTGGTACTATTAGAATGTCGAATTCCGTGGGCTGCTGAAGAAGGGGACAGAGCACGCGTGGGAATGTCCCGAAAACAGATATGTCACTTCTTGATTGATTGACTGATTGATTCATTAATTCATTCATATAATTTTATAGAAAAATCAAAATGATTAAGGTTGCCTGGGTATGGAATTAAGTGCGGATTCATTAAGAAAGAAGATATGAAAGGAATAGAACTGCGTATTCACAACCAGTACGTAACCGAAACTGTCAGCATTCGCAGAATGAGACAGTTGCTGCAGGAGACGGAGTATCTTTATGTCTGCTAACTATACTTTGATGTCGCTTATGAAACCTGTAATAATAAGTATTTTACCATTCTGGGTTTTACGGCTCCATTTCAGAAAAGGGGGGGGGGGGGGGACTTCAGTTGGGTAAACTTTAATAATATCCAAGGGGGTTGCGTGGTCTTGAGGCATAGTGTCCGCCTCGAGTGCTAGAGGTTCTGGTTTCCATCCACGGTAAGGGCTGGGATTTTTTAACGTGGACTTGGACTTCTAGTAATTTCTTCTGATCTCTGGGTAGTGAGATCAGACGCCCGTGTGCATTGCTGCGTAAATTAAAAAAATCCCTTGGCAGTTGGAATTCAAAAAGAGTAGCCTAACGGCGCTGCCCAGGGCAAAAATTGGAGTTAAAAATCTACCCAAAGTACTTTAGGATCATCACCGATGCTACAGAGCCTGTGCACTGTACTGAGCTTCTTCGCACTCAGACTTGAGTTAGAAGAAGAACGGAGCATGCCATGATGTTAATCCGTTGTTCCAACTTCAAACTTGATAATATCTAAGTCCTGCACTCGCAGCACAGTGCTGGTATTAATATGCTGATTATAATTCGTTTTTTTGTCACATTCGTATCTGAAAATACTTACCGTTTTATCTTCCAGACTTCAATTCGGAAACATCTGAAAGTTACCAGCTGCTTTTCCCGACAGACTCTGGCGGCATTTGCGTGACTTGTGTCCCGGTAAGTTACATATTTGTTTTTATATATTTTTGTTTCAAATAGATGAATGTGAAAACAAGGCGATGCATGTTTGCATGGCATTTCAATGTGAGTACGGTGACACAAGAACATTGACCTGATCTGTGATATTTATTAACGTATATGGTGGTGAAATATCATCACCTTCAGTTGTCGACAGGGCGCACGCGGTGTAATCTGTCAATGTTGTTGATTAAATAATTAAGCATGGGACATCACCTTGCAGACAAACACGATGGCGTCATAAAACCAGTTTAAATAGGGCCGCCCCACTTTTGACATGCACCACAGTGAAGCAGTGTTCTATAATCCGTTTGATATTTAAATCAGTGAAGCGGTTAGATCTATAGAAATTCATTGGTGAATGAAGATCCTGCGTGGCGAGGCGTGCTTGTCAGTGCAGCGAGTGTATGAGTGGAGTAGGAAGTTGTTACAACACGGAGTTTCTTCTGTGAGTTTTGAGGTTTGAACAACGAATCAACATCGTGGCACACGGGTAGTTACCCATAAGTACTCCGTTCTTCTTATAATTCAAGTCGGAGTCCAATTAAGCTCCGGACAGTACACAGGCTCTGTAGCACCGGTGAGGATCCTGAAATATTTTGGGTAGATTTTAACTCCAAATTTTTCCGGGGCAGCGCCGTTTGGCTACTCTTTTCGATTTCCAATTGTCAAGGGATTTTTTACGTGCGCAACAATACACACGGGCGTCCGATCTCACTACATGTGACTTCTGTAAAGATTGTTAACTACTGGGGCAAATACACAGAGTAGTGACCCCCCAAAGTCGCCTGCAGCCTTTGAAGGCCGTTCTAGCTGAGCCCAACCTCAACCTGAAATATATTTTAAGGTAACAGTTTCCAAAGTTATAATTTTCACTTCATCTAACGAGTGCTGATTTGATCTTTTCATATATAGAGCTAGTAGTTTATATGACATGACAGTAAATAAATAAATAATTGACATCACTTTACGCGGGACATTCCCATATGTGTTCCGTCCCCTTCTTCAGTAGCCAAAGTAGAGTTAACATGCTAATAGTACTGGTTGCTAGCTAAATGAAAGCACGCCTATGTTTTCCCCTTTACGGTTGAAAATCTACCAGATTCTCTACTCACCCCCTCCTTCCACCGACTTTCTAATCCCCCCCCCCCACTCGCCCCCCCCCCTCAACACGCTCCCTCCCACCCAACTGCCTTCCACCCACCTACTTTCTTTTTTTCCTCCACCCGTCTCCCCCACCCCAGTTTAAATGAATTAGTCTTTAAATACATATATCGTTTCTATTGCACTGTCCATTCGATTCTAAAGAGCCTTCACGACGTCCGCTTTAACATAAAGTAGTTCATCGTCCACAAGAGCGGCAACAGCTAATCTATCAGCCTGCTCGTTGAAATTGCATTAAAAAGATATTTAAATACCGTCTTGCTGTCTTATAGTAAACTATTGACCAAAGGGTTATACAATAACATCTTCCATATACTATTTAAAAGCAGATAGTTTTCATCTTCATGTTCTTTTACTCCACCAGCACGGTTACAACTAATTCATCATCCTCTTGCTTCTTGTTGTTTTTCAGTTTTATCTTCTTTCCCTACCCCAACGTTTCCTCAGCAAATTTTCCAGGGGAAGGTGAGGATGTAAAGATCGTATATTTTCTCTATCTAGTACATGGAATACCTTGCTCTGTGCATGTTCAAGGCTGTTTTTGACAACTCATCTGTGCTTATCCGACGTGGCTTTCTGTAGTGGCGGTCACCAACGCATTCTCACCATTTTGTTTTATTGTAGTAACACCAGTTGTTGATGAGTCGGTAGACTGTTGTAACTGTCAGACTACGGCTTCTCGTTTTTAGTGCTTTCTATAGCTCTGCAAAATAACATAACATAATATAACACTTGACCCATTAGGGTTGTGGAGGTGTATTGATGGAAGCACTTGCACATAAAACCTGCCATCTTTTTCTGTCTTCTGCTTGATGAATAAGTGTTATGATAATTTAGTTCTGTCCATTTCTTCATGTTGTCATTCCAGGTATTTATTTTCCCCCTTTTTCCACTGCACCTCCAGCCCCTTCCCCCCCCCCTCCCCACCCTCTCCTAATGTTCCTTGAGTACAGTCTTCGCAATGGAATCATGTCTCACTAAATGTCCAAACCAAGCTAGCATACGACTTTTCACCACTGCCAAGAGAGGCTCCTGTTATCCGGCAAATTTGGAAATTTTGTCTCTGCATAAACCACAATCCTAATATCTTTATATTCTTTTTCCACAACGTGTTCTCTTCGTCCTTTCTCAAACACTCTAGCTTTTGGTCTAGTAGGCTGAATAGGCCGGGGTACTGTTTTAGTCATTGTAATTTATTGGTTTCTGGTTACGGTTAGCCGTTGCATTTCCCCTAAATGGGCACTACAAGGATATATTCCATCGTCCAGCTACTGAGTGGATCTTTGGCGCGAAACTGTAAGCAGCAGTTTGTGTGTGTGTGTGTATGTATGTGTGTGTGTGTGTGTGTGTGTGTGTGTGTGTGTGATGCTTTTCAACTATGCTTCGGTGATTCGTTTGATGATATGCAGATGAATATAATGGCAAGTGGCCTGTTGCCACAGAACTGGTAGTGTCCTATGATATCCAACTACTGATTTGTTGCAACTCCTCCTTAGAACACAAATGAATAGCAGGTCCAGTGCCAGACTATTTTTGTTTACATTTCTGACGAATGCCGTATGCATTTGAAGCGTGTGCTTGCTTTTGAGTTTGTCGATGCTGAATTCTTGGGTCTAAACTTTATAGTTTCCACCCTATCTTTCAGACAAACAAGATTGTGCTTTTCGCTTTCCTTACAATATGCTATAGCAAACGATGTCCATAAATTCCTTACTCTAATCGTGGGATACCTTTCTTAATACAAAGATGCTCCATATTCCTCGATTGTGGAGTCTGTATTTATCATACCCGCTCACACTATAATACTTCTTATCTCGTTGTCCTACTGCTTGGACCGTAGATAATTGCAAAGAGGACTTAGATGCAATTGCCTCTCTTTTCAGTAGTGTCTCTTTTACTCCCTAACCCTCTTTCTTGGTCGGCCTTCTGCCTTGTAGCCTGCTGTCCGTGTGTGCCACCGCACAGTATAACCCTAGCATCCGCAATGACAGAGAGGGGTTAACAAAACGCATTTCTTTCAAATAATTCCGTTGTGAAGATGAACATGTCAGTCATCTGATGACTTTAATATTGTGTATACAGAATTTGCATTGTCTGCTACTAACAAATACCTAATAGTTTTTCTCAAGAATAATAGGTCCTAACGCAAAATTGACAGAATCCATATATTTCTTTTTTGATTTTCATATTATTTCCTAGACTATCCGTCAACCCCCCCCCCCCCCTTTTTCCCCGAGATATTTTAGACTTTCTTTCACTTACTGTTCACGATATCAGTCTGGATGTTAGTGTGTATGCTATCTATCTATCTATCTATCTATCTATCTATCTATCTATCTATCTATCTATCTATCTATCTATCTATCTATCTATCTATCTATCTATCTATCTATCTATCTATCTATCTATCTATCTATCTATCTATCTATCTATCTATCTATCTATCTATCTATCTATCTATCTATCTATCTATCTATCTATCTATCTATCTATCTATCTATCTATCTATCTATCTATCTATCTATCTATCTATCTATCTATCTATCTATCTATCTATCTATCTATCTATCTATCTATCTATCTATCTATCTATCTATCTATCTATCTATCTATCTATCTATCTATCTATCTATCTATCTATCTATCTATCTATCTATCTATCTATCTATCTATCTATCTATCTATCTATCTATCTATCTATCTATCTATCTATCTATCTATCTATCTATCTATCTATCTATCTATCTATCTATCTATCTATCTATCTATCTATCTATCTATCTATCTATCTATCTATCTATCTATCTATCTATCTATCTATCTATCTATCTATCTATCTATCTATCTATCTATCTATCTATCTATCTATCTATCTATCTATCTATCTATCTATCTATCTATCTATCTATCTATCTATCTATCTATCTATCTATCTATCTATCTATCTATCTATCTATCTATCTATCTATCTATCTATCTATCTATCTATCTATCTATCTATCTATCTATCTATCTATCTATCTATCTATCTATCTATCTATCTATCTATCTATCTATCTATCTATCTATCTATCTATCTATCTTTCTATCTATCTATCTATCTATCTATCTATCTATCTATCTATCTATCTATCTATCTATCTATCTATCTATCTATCTATCTATCTATCTATCTATCTATCTATCTATCTATCTATCTATCTATCTATCTATCTATCTATCTATCTATCTATCTATCTATCTATCTATCTATCTATCTATCTATCTATCTATCTATCTATCTATCTATCTATCTAATCTATCTAATCTATCTATCTAATCTATCTACCTATCTAATCTACCTATCTAATCTATCTAATCTATCTATCTAATCTATCTATCCAATCCATCTATCTAATCCATCTATCTATCTAATCTATTTATTTATCTAATCTATCTATCTATCTATCTATCTAATCTATCTATCTATCTATCTATCTATCTATCTATCTATCTATCTATCTATCTATCTATCTATCTATCTATCTATCTATCTATCTATCTATCTATCTATCTATCTATCTATCTATCTATCTATCTATCTATCTATCTATCTATCTATCTATCTATCTATCTATCTATCTATCTATCTATCTATCTATCTATCTATCTATCTATCTATCTATCTATCTATCTATCTATCTATCTATCTATCTATCTATCTATCTATCTATCTATCTATCTATCTATCTATCTATCTATCTATCTATCTATCTATCTATCTATCTATCTATCTATCTATCTATCTATCTATCTATCTATCTATCTATCTATCTATCTATCTATCTATCTATCTATCTATCTATCTATCTATCTAATCTATCTAATCTATCTATCTATCTAATCTATCTATCTATCTATCTATCTATCTATCTATCTATCTATCTATCTATCTATCTATCTATCTATCTATCTATCTATCTATCTATCTATCTATCTATCTATCTATCTATCTATCTATCTATCTATCTATCTATCTATCTATCTATCTATCTATCTATCTATCTATCTATCTATCTATCTATCTATCTATCTATCTATCTATCTATCTATCTATCTATCTATCTATCTATCTATCTATCTATCTATCTATCTATCTATCTATCTATCTATCTATCTATCTATCTATCTATCTATCTATCTATCTATCTATCTATCTATCTATCTATCTATCTATCTATCTATCTATCTATCTATCTATCTATCTATCTATCTATCTATCTATCTATCTATCTATCTATCTAATCTCTATCTATCTATCTAATCTATCTATCTATCTAATATCAATCTAATCTCTATCTATCTATCTATCTATCTCTAATCTATCTATCTAATCTAATCTATCTATCTAATCTAATCTATCTATCTATCTATCTATCTATCTATCTATCTATCTATCTATCTATCTATCTATCTATCTATCTATCTATCTATCTATCTATCTATCTATCTATCTATCTATCTATCTATCTATCTATCTATCTATCTATCTATCTATCTATCTATCTATCTATCTATCTATCTATCTATCTATCTATCTATCTATCTATCTATCTATCTATCTATCTATCTATCTATCTATCTATCTATCTATCTATCTATCTATCTATCTATCTATCTATCTATCTATCTATTTATCTATCTAATCTATCTAATCTATCTATCTATCTATCTATCTAATCTATCTATCTAATCTATTTATTTAATATATCTATCTAATCTACCTATCTAATCTATCTATCTAATATATCTATCTATCTAATCTATCTAATCTATCTAATCTATCTATCTAATCCATCTATCTAATCCATCTATCTAATCCATCTATCTATCTAATCTATCTATTTATCTAATCTATCTATCTATCTAATCTATCTATCTATCTATCTATTCATCTATCCATCTATCCATCCACCCATCGATCCATCCACCCATCGATCCATCCATCCATTCATCTATCCATCCATGCATCCATCCATGCATCCATGCATCCATCCATCCATCCATCCATCCATCCATCCATCCATCCATCCATCCATCCATCCATCCATCCATCCATCCATCCATCCATCCATCCATCCATCTATCTATCTATCTATCTATCTATCTATCTATCTATCTATCTATCTATCTATCTATCTATCTATCTATCTATCTATCTATCTATCTATCTATCTATCTATCTATCTATCTATCTATCTATCTATCTATCTATCTATCTATCTATCTATCTATCTATCTATCTATCTATCTATCTATCTATCTATCTATCTATCTATCTATCTATCTATCTATCTATCTATCTATCTATCTATCTATCTATCTATCTATCTATCTATCTATCTATCTATCTATCTATCTATCTATCTATCTATCTATCTATCTATCTATCTATCTATCTATCTATCTATCTATCTATCTATCTATCTATCTATCTATCTATCTATCTATCTATCTATCTATCTATCTATCTATCTATCTATCTATCTATCTATCTATCTATCTATCTATCTATCTATCTATCTATCTATCTATCTATCTATCTATCTATCTATCTATCTATCTATCTATCTATCTATCTATCTATCTATCTATCTATCTATCTATCTATCTATCTATCTATCTATCTATCTATCTATCTATCTATCTATCTATCTATCTATCTATCTATCTATCTATCTATCTATCTATCTATCTATTTATCTATCTATCTATCTATCTATCTATCTATCTATCTATCTAGCTCTCTCTGTCTCTCTCTTTTTCTCTCTCTGCCTGCCTGCTTGCCTGCCTGCCTGTCTGTCTGTCTGTCTGTCTGTCTGTCTGTCTGTCTGTCTGTCTGTCTGTCTGTCTGTCTGTCTGTCTGTCTGTCTGTCTGTCTGTCTGTCTGTCTGTCTGTCTGTCTGTCTGTCTGTCTGTCTGTCTGTCTGTCTGTCCTCATGATGCATTTATGTCATTCTTATTCTACGAATGTCAGTATGTCTCTAGGCTGTCTCTCTCTGTGATTCTCGTGTGTCTGCTCGGCCATCTGTATGTCTGTCCATCTGTTGGTCTATATCTGCTAATCTACTTGACTATCTACGTGCATAAACTTCTATTCGGGGTTTGTACTCAGTAATTAAAAGAATCATCGCTGGAGCTACAAAGTGCGTGCTCTGTGCTTGATACCATCTTTAGGTGGCATCGGAGAGAGTGGAAAGAGGAGAAGACGAGGAAACGGAGAGATGGCAGCAATACAAATGTAACAAACATTGCTGTTCACAATGTTACAGCATGTGATTCTGTCGTTGAATTCTCACCATTTCGAACAGTCAGTAGATAAATGTTAAACGCTTACAGAAAAAAGCCATGCTGGTAATTCTGGGATGTACAAGAGATACTCCGGTAGTATGTATGCTATATATACTTGCACTGCCCACTATTGCAAATAGTCTCAAAGTTCTGCAGGCCAAATTCATGTCTCAGAGTAGCTGCAGACAAGAAGCACCTCCTGCATGAAGCGCTGGGTAGAACTAAGGGTCACAGACTGAAAAGAGGAAGGTTTTGGATGACACAATCAGACATGTGTGCAGGCTTGATAATGTTGAGCGAGGAGAGGAGTGGGTCATGGTGTCAAAACAAGTTTCAGACTTGTGTAAGGTTCTAATCACGTTTGATTGTGAGTGCAGAGATTGGCCAGCTAGTGCTGCAGAACCAGAAATTCAACAAATGATTCATGACAATTTCCGCCCAAGTGATGGGACTCTCTGTACAGATAGCGCTGTGTTAATGGGCAGATGAAGTGCATGGAGTTTCATAGCAAAGGCGAATGGATGTCGCTTAATGCAACAAAGTCTGGCATATAATATCACAACGTCTAGTTTGAGAATGAAGGTGGAGGCATTCACTGCTTTCTTCCGCTAGCTTCAGAACCAGCTGTACACACATGTCGTGATTGTAACTGACTCACAGAACATGTAAGAAAGATGAAAACAGGCATGCTTAGTGCAGAGTGGCAAGCATGACCTCAGAGGTCCTGGGTAGTTAGCATCCTTTGGATATTTTCTCCAGGTCATGCCAGTGTATTGGGAAATGAGCAGGCAGACCGACTGGCTGGTTCTGTACCAGTTGCCTGCGAATTGATGTATGATAAGCTACATTTTGTGAGCGCCCTTTTCGAGCAAATAATGAGTTCGGAGATGCTAATAGATCATTACGGTCTAAGGAGAATGGCGCTGCGAGGAGTTCCCAGAGGAAATGGCTGACGTTCAACACTCAGGGAAAGGAATAGACGGATATACAATCAAACTGTTACTGGTACCATTGGAATTAGAACTCTTCGCTTGCTGCTGAAGATGGGGACTGAGCACTCATGGAAGTGTCCCTAGTGTTGTGATGTCGATTCCTAATTCAACATTCAACATTCTGCTCACTCACATATAAACTGATCTATACATGTATTCATTGATACATGTATCTGGTTATCTTTTACATGCACTTGTCTATCTTCTTACTACATTTCAGTGAAACTACTTATATTATTTTTTACACCTGTCTGTGTATCCCAAACTCTATGCATACTTGCCTTTTTTCTTCTGTCTTCCTCCTCTATGTTTTAATAAATACATATATAATCAGTCGCGTTACACGTTCGCAATATTTGCCCCAGATGTTCGTAGGTGGCATCCCAGCGAGTCTTTAAGTGTAGGATCATCCACGGTCGTCACTCTTATATTTTTCATCAGAAAGTCTAGAGAAATCAATAAAACCTTTCACCGTTTTCGTTACTCTTATATGCTTCATTAGGAAGTCTAGAGAACTCAATAAAGCTTTCACTGGTTTAGTTACTCTTATTTGTTTCATTAGAAAGTCTGGAGAGCTTAGTAAAACCTTTCACTAACAACTATTAGGTCTTGGTTCTAGTTATATGTTTACGATGCTGTAAATTTTCTGGAGCTTTCCTGTCCACATAGTGTTCCATGGAAATTGCCGGTCAAAACTGGCGATAGACAAAGTTACTATTTTTAGTCGTATCATATTATTTGTTCGCAACATACGGGGGCAGTTGCATTTTCCTCTATTTGTAGACTGAAAAGAACTAGTTTTTGTCGCCCAGGTACTGAGTTGAGTGTGTGGTGCGATACTGTGAGCTCAAAATTTATTTGGGAGTCGTTTCGACAGTGACAAAATGGTCATGTGAACTACCGATTCAGAAATGGCAAGTAGCCTGTTGCCACAAAATTAGCGGTATCTTGTGTGATTACAATTGATTGCTTGTGCAACTGGTGATCTGTTTGTAACTGCTATTGTACTTTCGTTGACGATGAACAATTTTTAGTGTCGGACTGTTTGTGTTAGCTCTTCTGATGGCTGCTTTATGCTTCTAATGTGTGTCTATGCTAGTAGAAATGCTGAGACTGCAGTCAGCGCTATTTTTTTTTTCCACAAAAGACAGTGACGGACATTCTGTGTGGTTTTCTGTTTAGTTGTGTTCTTTGTGCCAGTTCCTTTAGTAATTTCAGACTAAACGTAAATCGTATGTTAACATACAGTGCGTTTCTATGATCAGTGAGTCGGTAGCACAGTGCGTTGTTTGGCATAGAAAAAAAATTGGGGGGGGGGGGGGGTGTTTGATTAAAATCTCAACAGGTTGTAGCGTTTCTACTAAACTTGGTGTACTTAATCCTCATTCGTCAGCTCATGTGACACCCAGCAGTCAACCCTGAAAAGTTTTAAACAGTTGATAACTTGAAATTTCTAGCAAACAGACAATAGGATCTGGAGGATTGGTAACATGGCTGAAGACTAATAAAAACACGTAGTAGTTTTAGTAGCGTTCGTAGCAGCAGCATGCAAATAATTAACAACGATAAAATTAATCAGAAATTATAATAATTATAGTACCAGAAGAAGAAGAAGAAGAAGAAGAAGAAGAAGAAGAAGAAGAAGAAGAAGAAGAAGAAGAAGAAGAAGAAGAAGAAGAAGAAGAAGAAGAAGAAGAAGACGAAGAAGAAGAAGAAGAAGAAGAAGAAGAAGAAGAAGAAGAAGAAGAAGAAGAAGAAGAAGAAGAAGAAGAAGAAGAAGAGGAAGAGGAAGAAGAAGAAGAAGAAGAAGAAGAAGAAGAAGAAGAAGAAGAAGAAGAAGAAGAAGAAGAAGAAGAAGAAGAAGAAGAAGAGGAAGATGAAGAAGACGATGGATTAGCAGAAGATCTCTATTTTTTGGAAAAAGATTAACAGCACAGGAGACAGAAGTTGTAGCAGCAGCAACAGTAGTAGTAGTAGTAGTAGCAGCAGCAGCAGCAGCAGCAGCAGCAGGAGCAGTAACAGTAGTAGTAATAGTAGTAGTAGCAGCAGTAGTGGTGGTAGTGGTAGTAGCAGTGTAAGTGGTATTCACAGAAGAAGAGAAAGAAAAAAGAGAAAGAAAAAAAAGAAGAAGAAGAAGCAGAAGATGAAGCAGCAGCAACAGGAGGAGGATTGGAAGAATATGAGGAATAATACAAAGGAAAAAGAGTGAGTATGAAGAAGAGGAAGTCGATGAAGAAGTCGAGAAGATGATTATTATGAAGACAACGAAAAAAAAATACCTCTTATACGCCTTCATTATATAATGTTATTTGTCTGTCTTCGGGAAGTCATAAGTTACATGTAATATTATTTTTCAATCTTCACGTTAAATATTTTTTTTTATTGCATCATTTTCTAAAGTCTTACATACTTGTTATCTCAGCTTATTTTTTAAACCGTTTGATAATAACCGTTTTAATTTCACATGGAGCTCTGGAGCCCTACGCTAAAAACAAATTCAAATTTCAAGCCCATGCGAGCCTTAAATTACGAATCAAGCGCTAACGAGAAACGAGAGAGAGAGAGAGAGAGAGAGAGAGAGAGAGAGAGAGAGAGAGAGAGAGAGAGAGAGAGGGGGGGGGGGGGAGAAAAGAAAGAGAAGACAGAAACAGACCGACAGAGAAAGAG